>CM070034.1:114271086-114323595 GCA_036250615.1 Ptychadena robeensis
CTAATTTCCAGCACATAGGAAATTCCTAAATATGTATTCCTTAAATGAAAGTCATGCAGAGGTTTCTAACAAAACATGATAGAAATTTTTTCATATAGTCCCAACCTATAAATGGTAGGACCAAGGGGGCCTTCATGGCTCCATAAATCATATGTTACAAACATTCATTATATCAAGTACACAATATAATTTAAGAACCATACAATGAACATTATAAACAAAAATACAATCATGACAACACAGATTGTTATTAAAATTCCTTTTTATGTCAACGGCCATTCAGCCCTATTGAGCTCCAGATCATATGTTTATTTGGGAGATTTCAAGAGTTTACTCGCTTCTTCAGAAGAATGTGTTCTCAAAGAGTTCATAGTAATGGTACTGGCAGAAGTAGATGAAGAAAGCAGAACAGAGAATGCCACACCAGGGGGAACCATAAGTACTTCAGGTTGATTGTTAAGATTATAACTTCTAGGAATATTTTACTCATTTACATAGAAGTGTTGATTGTTGTAGTACATACAATGTAATTAAATGTTATAGAGTGTATAATGTTATCTGGCTGAAGGTTCACAGCATAAATTGGCCTTTGCTGTTTGTTAAAGATATATATAACATTACTCTATTCCCCTGTTGGGGCGTGATCCTACATCAGGCATTTGGCTCAGCTATAGGGGAGCTTGTCATGTGTTTTTATCCTGGTCCAACACCTCTAGACCAATCCATATTGTGGTAAGCTTTTTGACGGTCAGTGAGACTTAGATTGGTATAAAGACTAGTCTTTTGCTTTTCTTTTTCCTAAATGTGTAATTACTCTCTCTGGCCCTACAGATAAAACAACAGTGTGCACAGCCTGAAGAAGCCGCTTAGGCGAAACATGTCGCAAGTCATTGATGTACACATTTACAACAATTGGAGGTCTTGACGGCACAGATTTGCTAGCATTGCTTATGTATCTTATGTATTTTTTATGTAAAAATAATAATTGTTGTCCAGTATTCTGAGAGATTGGATGGTCTATGGGACCCCAATAAGGAAAAACACATATTGTTTTGTTTTTTCTTTATTATGATTTTTCAATAAAATTGCTTTTAAAAAAAATTATATAACTGTGTGGAGTCAAACATTCCAACTAAAGTCCCATCGGAGGGGAACTTGTATTGTTTAATCTTAAGAGTTGACTTCAGTAATAAAGTTATGTAGGGGGCATATGAAAGTAATACAAGGGTAAATGAGAAGCTCACAGTATATGATAATCATTTATTTCACAGATCATTGAGAGAGCCACACACTGAACTGGTACAATTTAAATATTAAGTAACACTTCTGGCTGCCAACGGTGAGTCAGCACACTGATTCAATACCCCGAAGTGATTCACAGAAATGTGATATGGGGTATATTATTAGTCTAGAGAGAAAACTTCAGGTGTACTCAGGTAATTGACGCAGCGATCTCTTTATATGAAAGGAAATGGCTTCTTAGGAAACTGGAACCGGGCAGCTATTCATTATGGTAATTTATTTCTATTTGATTTTCTTTCATCAGAATTGTCTCAGTTTTGAAAAAAGAGGTCATTGTGTTCCATCATGTCCTATCTTGTATTTCATGGCTTTGAACTAAAGTTTTCATTTAGATTCTCTTTTAACCTCCATTGCGCACTGCTGCGGTCCAGATTTCTGTACCAAAAGTGCACCATAGACTTCTATGGTAAATTTTTCTTTATGTCGTAGGCTTGTAACTTCCCAAAATATGTCTGTACAAAGGGTCTAATAGACATCATGAATATAATAATGTTTGAAACAAACAATTATGTAAAATAAAAATAATATTTTTTTAATAAAATTAATGAAAAAACACAAAAATCAGGGAACAAAGCTATGCTGCTATGTACTAAAAATCGCCCAAATAAAGTCACTGGTGCCCCTGATGTGCCCATTCGTAGTTAACCCTCTGTAACCTGGTGTGATGAAACCACACCAGGGAAGAGTGGGTTGCTGCAAATGGGCACATCTGGGGCATCAGGGACTTTATTATGGCGATGTTTTTTACATAGGTGCAGTTTGAAAGCAGTTTTCTACATAGAAAACTGCTTTCATGATATTTACTGTTCAAATCTCCCGCCGCCTCCCCGAGTGACGTGATGACACGAGCATCCGAAGAGGCATCGGGGACACCGGGACAGCGTGAGTATGCTCTCCCGGAGCCCCGATTTGTGCTGGACGGCATCATCTCGTCCAGTGCTATACTAGCAGCTGCAGCGCTGGACGAGATGATGCCGTCCTGACCGCTAGGGCGGTTAACTAAAAAAAGACATAGATGCCACCATTCAAACAAACTGTTGAGGGAGACCATTCATGGGCAGGGTTCAAATGGGGGAAAATAAGAAACAAATGTGGATTTAGTTTAACATTTTACCATTTGATATTTTTATAGTAGTTTTTTTATACATATACACTAGGATGGACAGATAGGTGTATACAAGCATACTTGTATAAGTAGATCAGAATTGATTAAATGTTTCAAAATGTGACCTTACACAGATTTTTTCTATATGATTGACTTAAAAATTGATCCTTTAAGTAAGTCATTAGGAACTCAATTCCTTTTTACTGTAAATGTTCAAGCAAAAGTGATGGAAACATAAAAAAGAAAGAGCCGTAATCAGTCATGTTGGGAAATTTCAGCTGATTGTACTAGTTTTCCTTCCTTTTATGTATTTCAATATGGTACGATCATTTAAACCATTGATTATTTTAGGTTGATGGAATGGAAAAATCAAACCTAGCCCACCTTGAGCCTTCATGACTCCACACTGCCCATTACCTTTTGAGTATGTCAAATATATTTCCCAATCTAAACCAATATTGTTATGCTGGATCAGGTCTTTCCTTTTTTGAATTCCAGCCACTGGGCATAAATCCACAGTTCAAGATTTAACATTTAGTTATTAGAGGAAGAAAACCACTTACATAGTAGAGGACCAGTAACCCTGCACTGGTAGAGAAGACCAGAGACATTGGGTAGCTTTCCATCATCTCACAACAGTTTGATGCACAAATCTGAAAAAATACACAAACAACCCCAAGATTTCAGTAAAAAAACATACATACGTACATACAGCACTTGTATTTACACAGTAATGCTTATCCGGAACTTCAGCATTAAGTTAAGACACTCAGTGTACAGTGAGTCAGTGGCATAATACGTCAGCATGAATTGTTCGCTTTCAAAAAGGTTTTGTGGTCAGTTGGGACAGTCTTTCCTACCATGGAGGGCGGTAACACTATCCCAGCTGATCACTATCAGGAAACCGGCAGTTGTATGGTCAAATTCTGCTATATAGGTTAAGTCATAACTTGTTCCCTTTACTCTATGATTACGCCATAACGGGGAAACGCGTCAGAGGGGATTTGTCCCTGGAGGGACCCTGTCTATGTCTACATGTATTTTGCGTGATGTTCAAATAAAGCTTAAAGATTTTAAGGAAGTCAAGAGTGTGGATTCATGCCATTTTTTTCTTCATATCCATATTTTCCTACCAACACAATCTGCTGGGTTCCATTTTTCACATGGATGCTACAATCTTTTTTCATTCTGATTCCTGGCTGACTCATAATCCCCCGAGACTATAATCTGCCGACATAGTGTTGATTCCCCTAAGAGTACTGTCCATACAGTGAGTGATTGAGTAGTAAAAGGGTCTATATAGGTTACTACTTAGTAAGCTTAATATTCAGACTAAGAAAATAAAAGCAGTTTTATAGCAACCAGATATAATGTATTTTCTTTAAAAATAAATAAATTGCTTTAGACCAGTATTTCCCAAACTTTTCCTGCAACCCCCCCCCCCCCCCCTTTCTAAACAGGAACATTATCGAGGCCCGCATTCAAACTATACAGTTTGAGATGAAGGGCCATTTCTCCCTAGCCATATTTGTGTTGCAGTATTGTATACTAGTACTAGTGTGAAATAGTCATCAAACTGTATTTAAAATACAACTTGTACTACTTTGTTTGGTTTTCACATAGATTGTGATTATTCCCATAGAGACACACACATAGACATACACATTACATGCACTTTTCTTACTGTTTGTAGTTAGTTCCTCCATGGTTGGCTTTGTGCTTGTTCCCCCTTCAGCCCCCGAGCTGTGCCCCGCCTGGATTACCCACTCCCCCCCAATTTGGGAACCACTGCTTTAGACTACCTACTTTACTTTACCTTGAAATGTATTGGACTTGTTTATTGATCATTGTCTATTTCTGTTCAAGCATAAAACTTTTAAGATAAAAATGTTTTGCGTGTATATCTGGCATTCATCTGGGTTGGTGTGACATCAGGATGATACAGGAAGCTGTGCCTTTCCTGAACAGTAGTAGGGTTGACAACCAAGACCGCCATGAATGTAAGCCCGGGAACTGAGAGGCTAGGTGGGAGGGCACCCTGACTGGGGAGACTGGACAGGTAGCTATGATTTGTAGGGCTTTAGAAACTTTGGGAGGAAGAGGAGGAATGAGACTAGTTTTATTAGGGAGTGAACAGGAAGAGACAGCCTCTTTGGATCAAAGATTTTACCCACCCTCCCTCCCTCATTGGGGTAAAATTTCTGTTGTTTCATAGAGATGGTTGAATTTTTTTTTTAAATTAGACCATTTCGAGTTAATTGCAAAACCCCTGAGTATGGTATCATCACCAAACTTGCTGGAGATGTAGAGAAGGGTTGGGGCATACAAAAAATAGTATGGCTCTAACACAAATAGTTTTTGCATAAAGTTGTGCTTTTCATGTGCAGAGGTTTTGCAATCAACTCACAGCAAGTCAGCTACTTGCAAAAATGCGACCATCTTTAGTGTTTTACTGTCTGTTTTCTTGTTTTAGGTTTCTTCATGTTACAGCATGGTGGAACATTGTCTGGGAATGAAACAGAATTTGGAAGGTGACGTGTTGGTTCTTTAGAATTCTGGTGATTTGTTCATGCAGGGTTTAAGCCCCACCCAGTTTTTTGTTACTATGGTAACATGTTAAAAGTTTGATAAGGTACCCACTAAACTAGTTTTTGGAAGGGCTGCTGGCTGGTGCAGTTGGTGGTTGTACTGGGATTAAAGTAGGTGGCCCTGTCAGGGGGAACCATATCTGTAAAGATGTTACAATTGATTATTGTTGCTATTTAATGGTTTTGCTATCAAGCTGTGGCTTGTATCCTATATATTTTTATAATATATATAAATACAATTTTCTAAAGAAGTGGTGTTGTTTTTTTATTTTAGTATGGCTAAATTGTGTGGCGGTCACCAGGGCTCAGTCATCCCACAGTCAGTGGCTACTATTATGTTGCCACTTACTGCAAGGAAATTCTCAGAACTAGCAAAATGACTAGGTATTTAGAATCAATACTTAAATTCTTAGATAATGAAAGCTTAGCAACTTGTTTTGGAAAATACAAAATGGTTGACTGACATGTTGATGGACAATTTAGAGTGACTTGACCCTGTTGCCTTAGTATTTAGAGATTTGGAAACAGGGATCTTCAGGAAATAAATTGAGAGGCATGCAATGTAGAATAGAACAATCTGGTGATCAGAATAAATATGGACACTTGTTAAGATTGTACTTTTATGCCGCTAAGTATCCTACACTTTTTTTCAAATAGATTATATTCCTTCAGCTAACCAAGGTCACTGGGCGTTCTTATACGTCGCATGAAACTGTTTAGCAGATTACTATTTCCTCAAGTGAGACCACAACACAATAAAACAACTGAACATCTGCCATGTATATTTTACCCCTTCCATAAATTATTACTTTTCTTTATAGAGAGCACCAGATTTAATGTGGTAATACAATTTGTATGAAGTAGTATTGCATCACCTATGGAGAGCTCAAGGTACAGATGACATAATTGAAAAATCTTTATTCGACGTCGGCCCCATGCATATGAATTATACAGGACCAGAATTAGCAAGCTTCCAGATCCCTTGGGTGATGATGTCACCCTTAACAAGCTGCCTGCCCTCTCCCCCTTACAATTCGCTTTACATTATTATTTCCCATTGATTCATTGATATTATATCCTTGAAATGCTGACACAGGCATGGAGAAAAGAAAACAGGGAAGCACCAAAGAGCAGACAAAACATACCAACAGTTCTTTTTTCTGTTTTCATTCATTATATAAAATCATTCTTGCACTATGTCATACAAAATGTAGGTTTTCCTACTTAGATTTGGAAACAAACCAAAGGGCTCTTGCTAAAGAACATGCCTGAGACAATAAAAAGTAAACACCAATATTAACTTCATAAAGCAGTAAAGTGTATGCAGGTGAAATGGTGAACCTTCCAAATGACATCAAATTTTGCATAAAGTTTAAGTGATAATTTTTATTGGATAACTGAATTCATAAAAAAACCAAGCTTTCGGGATGTCTTAGATCCCTTGCTTCTTTAATGACTTATAACCAATAAAGGGGATCAATTAAACTCCAAACGCTCTGTATTCATCAATGATTAACACAGTACAACACTCTACTATAGAATGTTGCATGAATGTAACTAATATTCTGAACATGTATTAAATGTCCAAGAGAAAAGCTCCAACTACAGAACACACAAAGAGTAGATTTATTTTTATTAGAAGAATAATGTCTGGACTCCCTAACTTTATGTCAATTAGCTATTCATGCCTAATCTCTGATAATTTAAAGAACATTGCTATTTAGGTTTCTCCAAGAAATACCTATGTTGCCATATTTCTCTGCTTCCCAGGTCTATGGACATTTTAATTGCTGAAGGAGGTGAATATCACGGCTGAACCTCTTATCTCTATTACCCCCAATAACTCTTCCTAACTCTGATCACTATCTCCATTAACTAACCCTTCACTCTCACCTCCATCAGTCATGTGTGTCAAGACAAAACTTTTGTTCAAATATTTATGACCATGTTATTTTGTGTATAAATGTAAGTTTCAAGAACCAGGATTGTATTAGCTTGAAGAAGGGATCTGCGATATCCCGAAAGCTTGCTTCTCTAATGACTTCAGTTAGCCAATAAACGGTATCACTTGAACTCCAAACTTGCTGTATTTATCGATGGCTAACACGGTACAACACTCTACTATTATTAGAAGAATGGAAACAGGAAATTACCTTAGTTATATTACCTGTAAAGCAGAGCAAAATTTTGCATAATGGAGGATGACCACTTGAAATAATCTGGAAGTATGCACAGAATACTGACGAATTATGGCCACTTTATTTTTTGTAGATTTAAGTATTTCTGAGATATTAAACAGCACTTTTACAGCACATCGGCATGTCACTCTCATAGGAGCTAACAAACTAATGTCTCTACCTTTATCCTTTATCATTTGTATAGTCTAAAGGCCCCCACACACGCACGTGGGGGCCAACTGAGCCGGTCAGATCAGCTCTGGAAAGCAGCGTGATGATAGCATCGGCCAGCATCCTTTGTGTGCTGGCCGCTAGCTTCAATGAAGATGCCGGTCTTCATTGAAGTTAACGGCATCGGCCAGAGAATATCAGACATGTCTGTTCTCTGGCCGGCCGAGCTGTGGGGAGACAGGTCGATTTTGCCACCGAGCGACAGCTGCGAGCGCACGCCCGTCGGTCGCCGATCAGTGCGTTCATGGCAGGCTTAAGGCCACTTTTGAGGGTAACCCAATTACCCTCTAGTATGGTTTTGAAGGACATCAAAGTATCAAGGGGAAAGCACATGCACATCATAAGGATAAAACTTCCTTGCAAATTGCATCTGAAATGAGATAAAAAAGAGACCTTGTTGCTACAAAGCAAAGATAAGCAGGGAACACACAGCTCGATATTGGAGCCATTCAAGGTTCCCTGCGGCAGCGTGATGACGTCATTACGCTGCTGCCCGATATCGGAGGAGCTGGGGACACAGCACTGCTGTGTCTCCAGCTCAGCTTATGCTAAGCCTGGAAACCCTGTGGTCTCCATGCAAAGCAATGGACATCGACCGTGATTTATGGTCATGTCCGATATCCCTGTTTTTAACTGGGATTGATCATGCTCGAAAACAGGGATGGCCGCATATGATATGGGCCAGATAGATGGCCATGAGTGCGCACAACGCTCAAAATGGCCATCGATCTGGCCCATATCTATATGTGTATTCCTAGCTGTAATTACAACTAAACAACCATACCACCCCATCTATAATTGACAGATCAGGATTAGTGTTGATCGTGAATATTCCAATTGCAAATTTTATAGTGTATATCGGGCCTTCAAAAATTTGTGAAGATCTCTAGTGCTATATCTTCGTAATTGCAAATATTTGAGATTTTTTTTATCACTACATGGAACTACCATGCATTGCTTTCCCAATATGTGCATGTACCAGTGCTAATTTTCCTAATAAAGGTATTAACGGCTTGAAATCACAAATTTATGAATTTATTGCAAATACTAGTCAAATTTTTTTTTGATATTTTATAAATACAAATAGTGCCTATGCTGCTCATCACTAGTCAGGATCATGATAACCACTGTATCAAATGCTACTTCCATCTCCCCTACTGGTTCTTTGTCCGGTTTCATTTCGGCCATTGTACGGTCTTAGAGAGTACATTGTGTAGCAGGCTGTTTACAAGAATAAAAATCCTTTATTTGTGACATAGTATTCTCATAAGCACATTCTCGTAGCTACAATGCCTTCACTTGTGAGCACCTGTCATTTATTAGATAACTAATATTTGAGTAGATTATGTGAGTGGTGAGTACGATAGTTTACAGGTTCACTTTATTCTACTTGTCCTCCTAAAGCACTTGCATTGCATTAGTACACTCGGTATACTGGAACAGTCATCACGCCACTTGTGTGACGTACCATTTAAAACTGAAAACTCTGTGCTGTCTGTTTTATGGGCACAGTGGCATGTGTCACTACATTGGATTCTAGCTTCTCTAATCACTTTAATAGTTTGTTCCAGTTACCCTAATCTTCTACTTTATATTCTAGCAGCACCAGCCACTCCATCATGCCTGCAGCTGCAAAAGCGCAGATACTTGCTGCCAACTCATTACATTTGCATTTTTGTTGCAGCAAAGACGTATAATCCTGTTTTGGTGGCTGGTATCACTGATTTCTCCGGGAGCCTCTGGGAAAACTATTTTTATTTATATGAGAGAAGGCAGCATGCAGTAAACACCAGAGCTCATTAAATAATAACTGGAGAAATGGAAACATGGAGCGGTTGCCCAATGCAACCAGTCAAATTGTATAATTCGCTACTCTGCTGAAAAATAATGATAGCTAGAGTCTCGGTTGTTGCTGTGGCTATCCTCTCTGCTATTCCTTTCTTCCAATTTACTATGAATTGGTCCATAGTTCACTCAAGGCGAGTTACATCTACTTCTCACTGGGAATGCATGTAAGCATTATTCCAAATCTATCCATCCATCTGAAATGTTTCACGTTTTATCTAACTGATAAAGTACACAGCATATAAAGAGTATCCAAGAGCACAATAAATGTATTTGTACCCCTCTTTGACAAAAAAATAATAATGTCTCACTGTATTGCTCAGTCACCAGACCTGGCTCTAGTATTACAATTTACCTACAAAGTCTCTAGATGCTCTGAAGACATTTTGTCCCATTCCTGGCCCACATAACTGGACCACTGTTTTGTTGTGGCCAGAAAACTTGAGGATTTGTAGTGATGTGAAAAGTAGAAGGTTGGAGCGCTGGCAACTGCCATGAGGTTACAGAGTGACCATGTACGACAATGTAGTAGGACCTCCACCCCAGGTCATTTCTTTCATTTTTATGTAGGCCCAACATTATAGTAATGTGCATGAACGCCACTCATCAAGACATGATAATGTTTGCATAACTCCTCCCAAGAGCCAGTCGCTTCCTTGCATCAAGGTTAAGGTTCTTGAGAGGTATGTTAAGCTTGGATGCTGTGTTGTTTATTAGAAACTTATGAAAAACACCCTGCTGAGACAAGCAAAGGCCATATAGAAACAGATTAACATTATGTTGTATATTAGAATGAATGCCAAAAGCCAGGGCAACTCAGTGCTAGGGACTTGACTGGATGAACCGGTCAACACAAGAGGAGGGTTAAAGTAAAAGGGAAGGGATGAAGAGAAAATGGTCGATAGAAGACTTAGTAAAGAAAATAGGAGGTATAATGTGAGTGGTGATGGGTTGATGGGGCAGTCACACATGGTAATCTTAGGATGGTTATGGTTTTGCAAAATAACTGGATAACTGCTTGGAGGCAGTACCTGCACCCCCAATAAGGGTTGAGCACTAGTAAGAATATAACAATTCCGTAGACCAGTCAATTAGAAAAATAAATAATTAAGAATTACAATATTGTAAAGTTTTTTGGGCAAAAAAATTATTAGGTACTACATTTTGTACCAAATTATTTTAATTTATCTTAATAAATCATACTGATGAGCATTTAAAGCTAATACATGCACACATTTTTATTGGGTACTTATAACTGTTGTAATAATGTAGGTACATGAAGTGATAAAATCAATAAACCTGTGTAAACCGATTCAGATCTCTAATTAAAAGGCTTCAGATCAAGTTCAGGAAAGAATAAATCACTTTAACAATAAAGGGCAGTAATCTCTTTATATGCATTGTAAGGGAGTCCATTCTATGCTAGTGAAAGTATGCACTGGGTTTTGAATAGTATATTTAAAACAAGGACATACAGATCTGAACCCTGGGAAAAAAACAAGTGAAATATTAAATAATGACTTAAAGCATTGTCAAATGTGGTTTACTGCACGGGTCAGTGTGAAATGTACAACAGATTTCCTATGGAAACCTGTATACCTTGTGTTAATGCTAGCTGCACTGCCTCACTAAATTTTAATTCTTATTGTTGAAAACAATTTCAGTTTTATATTTTTGTTCCATAAAGTGAACCCTATCTGTAGGAACAGGCGTCTCATGATGCCATTAAGTACTGTTGTTTGTAATCTAAATTCCTGTATGCATGTGGAGTCTCTTGGATCAACGGTCAACGCTATATATATGGGGCCTTGATTTATCCAAACATTTTGTCATTCTTCTTAAGAAATTTTACAGCGTCTACTGTCTGCTTCAATTCTGGCATTTCACAGCTGAATGGCAGGGGATAGACTTCATGGGAAGAAGGCAGCAGAATACAATATTAATTTGGACAAAATGTTTAAGGTGCATATATTGTAGAGCTAGTATCCAAAAAGCTACAGATGATCTGAATTTCAGGTTCTTGCAGACACTTTAAAATATATTTAGATATTTAGATCATATTAGATATTTAGATATTTAAATATATTTAGATCACTTCGTATCCCATATATCCCATACATCCCTTCGTATCTGGCCCATATCATATGCGGCCATCCCTGTTTTTGAGCACGACCAATCAATGCCACTCGAAAACAGGGAGATCTGAAATGACCGTAAACCACAGTCGATGTCCGTTGCTTTGCATGGAGACCGCGGGTCTCCATGCAAAGCATCGGCTGACCTGGAGACACAGCAGAGCTGTCTGTTCCCTTTAGGTAACTTGCATAGATAGATTAATTCATGACATGTAACATTAGAATTATTAGACATGCAAAAATTGATCACCTCATATGAATATTGATGCTGTCATCCCAACCATCCCAATGTACAAACTACAAACGGAACATGTTCCCTCAACCTAAATGGTATGGGTGGGTAAAGAGATTTTATTAGGCAACCAGTTGCTAAATTAGTATCCAAAATTCATCCAAAATCATCTTCTAACATATCATATAACCCCCAAAATATCATATAACGTGTATCACTGATTCATAACAATGTACTGTAAACATGTATACATTATACAATTCCCAAACTGGGATAACTGATCTCAATGACTGAGATGGTTGTGTTGCCTTGTCTCAATGCGTTTCGGGACTTTGTCGCTTCATCAGGAGATCCATTACACAACAAAACATACAGAATATATGTAGGAGGAGAGGAGTACAAATACATCTATATGAAAAATATAACTTTCTATTTCTCATCCCCGTTGACCACTTTTTCCAATTTGCCATAAATATAATTTCTAAGATCTTCCCTTTTAACTCATTATCTGATATTACCTTACCTAACATTTATATATTACATGGCTCATGAAACCTCAGCAATAATGAAGGGATAGCAGTCCATGCCAGGGCAAACATGGGGAGTCACCATTAGCTCTGTCCAGATTCAATTCCATTCACTGTAATACTATGGCTCTTAGAAGGAGCTAGAATCCAAACATACAATGCTAATGAATAAGCCTCTAGAAATATATAGATTAATTCAATGTCCTAATGTCTTCTTGCTTATCCGTGAGGATGTCACCCAAATCTAAACCCACTATTCTACCTTTATATTTAGCAACCTGACACCAGTACATTTGAGAAAACGTTTTGAAAGAAGAAGGTTCAATTATAAATTTTTACCCCTTTTATATTTTGCAGCTCTCCCAAGAATAGTCTAATCAATAAAAATACAGTGCATACATTAATACCTTCAAAACTATCTCACTTACTTTGAACTTACAAGTCTTTGCACTAAATTTACATGTACATAATTGTACAATAAGTGCCTAAATTTACTTCAAAGGTGTAGAGTAGTCATCCTTTAATATCAGCATGGAATTTAGCTTTTAGTGATACATATTCCAGGTGTTTGTGACTTCATTTAATGATGATAATGTGGTCATGTCTGGCTCATGTCTGGCTGTCTGGCTAGCTTTACCTCAGGGTGAGAGATTGGCTTCTTTATATAAGACTATTTTCATTGTATGTGATTTTATATGGTACATGGTGATCCACCTATTGTTAGATATATCATCTTTTATACAACAGTCACAGCACACAAATTCTCAACAATGAAAGTGGCAAACAGGTTGCTTTAAAAGTTGGTGGTCACATGGCATCTGGATGATGTTTTTAAACTTTTTGTGCCTCCATATGTTTGTGAACCACATTTAAGTGAAAGCATCCTACTAAATCTAATTTTGTTCTCTGAGGCTTCACACAGAAATCTTTTCTATATGGGGAATATCGGATTAACAGTGGCAGATATGTTGTTCTTTGCAGTGTAAACGCTTGGTCAGTTACCGGTTTGGTGATTAGGCGTTAGGTTGGACTAAATCAGGCATGACAGGCCTTTGTATTTGCTCACAGATTTAATTCAAGCAAATATAGAAGAGACGCAGTTGAGGTTTTTGTTAGACTTACAACTGATTCCCTTTATTTACACTCTGTGTATTGAGAACAGAACAGGAAACTTAAATTGTGCAGGATTTATAGCTCCAGGCACTAAGGTCTATAAAATTGTGTTTGTTTTACTCAAGACAACAAATACAGCATCGTTGTTCATGAATGCAAATATATATACTGTATATATACAGTGCATCCAGAAAGTCTTCACAGCGCACCACTTTTTCCACGTTTTGCTATGTTACAGCCTTATTCCAAAATGGATTAAATTACCGTAATTTTTTCCTCAAAAATCTACACACAACATCCCAAAATTACAACATGAAAAAAGTTTACTAGAGGTTTTGGCAAATTTATAAAAAATATAGAAACTGAGACATCACATGCCTTTGCTCAATACTTTGTCGATGCACCTTTGGCAGCAATTGCAGCCTCAAATCTTTTTGAATATGATGTCACAAGCTTGGCACACCTATCCTTGGCCAGTTTTCCCCATTCCTCTTTGTAGGACCTCTCAAGCTCCCTCAGATTGGATGGGAGGTGTCAGTGCACTTGATGCAGCCACCAACATGCTTCACTGTAGGGATGGTATTGACCTGTTGATAAGCGGTGCCTGGTTTCCTCAAAACATGAAGCCTGGGATTAACACCAAAGAGTTAAATATTTGTCTCCTCAGACCAGAGAATTTTGTTTCTCATGGTCTGAGAGTCCTTAAGGTCCCTTTTGGAATACTCCAGGTGGGCTGCCATGTGCCTTTTACTAAGAAGTTGTTTCCATCTGGCCACTGTTCCACATAGGCCTAAATTGTGGATTGCTGCAGTGATGGTTGTCGTTCTGGAAGGTTTTCTTCTCTTCACAGAGGATGTCTGGTGTGACCATTGGGTTCTTGGTCACCTCCCTAACTAAGGCCCTTCTTTCCAGTTTGCTTAGTTTAGATGGCTGGCCAACTCTAAGAAGAGTCCTGGTAGTTTTCGCCTTCTTACACTTACAGATGATGGAAGCCACCGTGCTCATTGGGACTTTGAAAGCAGCTTCTGACAGAGAACCCAATGGTCACTCTGTAAGAAGCTTTACTGTTGTGTTCAGGGAAACAGACATGGATTGTATCACTTTAGTTTTCTCCACACTTGCATGCTGTAGGAGTCGAAATGTCCTTACATATCAGTATGGTAATTCAGAACTTTTAAGAAATTGGTTTGGACCCGTTGTGGGTCACAATCAGGTCATTTTAAAAAATGTATAGGACTAATAATCACTACCTATATTACTGAGTGAGAAGTTATTGCTACATTTGAAATTCATAGTATGCAAAATCCACTTACCCATAAGCCAACTAATGGGAATATTACTGGCAGACTGCATGCATCATGGTAGCTCCCAGGAAAACAAGCAGACCCATGAATAAGAATCATATATAACTTGAATTTTTAGTGAATGAAAGTGTTTTTGGTTTCTAAACACTTGCTATCTATAACATAAAGATGCAGTTAATATATACTGTATTTATCGGACTATAAGACCTACCTGACCATAAGACGCACCTAGTTTTTAGAGCAGGAAACCCAGATTTTTTTTGAAATGTTCAAATCAATTGGGGAAAAATTCCCCTGCAGTACCAAATTATAGCAACAACTAAACTGGTGTCACTAGAGAGCACACTTCACGGCACATCATCATCTTCCTCACACAGGGAAGAGGGGGGGGCACGTGGGTGCTGCTGCACATATCTCCTCTCTAGGCTGTGTGTGAGGAAGTGCAGCTTTCCCACACACAGCTTTGCAATGCTTATATAAGCAGGGCTGACATAAACAAAGTTATGATGGGAGATCTGGCTGTGGGCAGACCTCCCATCTGACAGCTCCTCCACCTTCCCAGCTAGTCTTCTTGTCACAGCAGGTGGTCACGCATTGGGACCATAAGACGCAGACACCCCCCCCCCCTGATTTTGAGGGTGAAAAAGTGCATCTTATAGTCAGAAAAATATGGTATGTGCAATAAAAATGGAAAGTACATGGGGAAACCAGGTAGGTGGAGAGACAAATTAATGAGGATTTTTGCTATAACATTGCTTTTTATACCTACTATACCTCCTATGGCCCCTGTATTTTTCAATTATACAGATTAAAATGTCTTACTTTCCTTGTCATTTTAACTTTAACTAAAAAAAATCTTACCTCTTAGTACTAGGCGAGAATATCTTGAGTTTAAACATAATTTAAAAAAAAACTTCATGTACAGGCCTGCACATAAGTGGTACATAGTGTATCAACAACTAGATATGTGTAGCTACAGTAATGCTACTAAGCCATTTTGTGTAATAAGAAGGTAATGGGATTAAAGACTATTCCCTGCTTATTTTACAATAAAACAGCACCTCTCCACCTGGGTTAAAGCCCCATCCCTGGGCTAAGGGATAGTGCAATGTGTGTATATACTTCTTTGTAGAAGAAGTAAATGTATCCCCTTGCATTTTACTAGTGTGTGTGTACATTCCGTTATTACATTCAGCCAAAACAGCATGTTGTAATGCATCTACCTGCTTAAAGAATCTGAGTGACCATGGGGGGTTTGGGTGGTGCTGCCATTCAGGGAGAGTAAAGCCAGTCAAAGGTTTGCCAAAACAAGTTTTTCTCTGGAGTGACCAGGGGTCGTGCTACAAGACCAACAAGTAAAAAGTAGCTCAGGCTGTGATCTGTTTGGTCAGCAGCTCTCTCATACAGTTATTTTAGATCCACTGTGGTCAGTGCTTCTTGTCTTACGCTACATCTCTCAATGGCCACCTCGACAACAATATACCCCCTTCTCCTAACCTACTCCCAACCCCCCTGCACCGTACATTTATAAGAAATAACTGTGCACCGCAAACATACCTGTACAGAAATGAAAATGCTTTTGCAAATTAATTTATCATTGAATCTCCCACATGCCTTATACTATGAAAGTCCAACATTTGGTGTACTCTTTGTGTCCCTATTAAACCATTGGATACATTTTCTTACTAGATAGGGTTCACAAACTTTGGAAGGTTCTCCGATCCGATAGTTATTACCTTTTAAAAAGGTGATGATGGCTCATATGTCAACAGCTTATAAATTACATTGACAAACAATAGTTGCAATAAAACCCTTGAAACAGCTGGCATAAAATATATAAATCTATTGTTTCCTATTTCTCACCATTCTTCTTTATAATTATATGCTGTAAGCCATGCTAGAAATATATTTTCCCTAAGACAAGTAAGCTGTGATATACAGCTTCCCATTATGGAGATGATTATTTATTACCATTACATACACACGCTAAAGAGCTCATTAAATTATGCAAATTGCAAGTACATTTGCACACAAACAGTTGGCGATAGTGGAACACCTGTTATCTTTCTGTTTATTTCACTTCAAGAATTCCATAATTTACTTCTCATTGTCATAGCCTGTACAGGTGATTGCTTAGTGCCGGAGAATGCGATTTTCTAAAATCATTCAGGAATAGGATACTTCATTATAAATCTTAACATATGTAGCCTCCTGTATAAAAAGTATTATTATTATCTCATTTTGAATGTCCCTAATGTCAAAATTGTCAGTTAGTTATTTTTACATTGCTGCATATATTGAGCCCCCACTACCACACTGTAACACTAAGTATTTTTATCCTTAACACCCTAAGGAAATGTGCCCACAGGGCAGCATAGCTGTACCCACACATTTTTGGGCGTGGTTTTTTTATGTCCATCTGGCACCTCCATTGAGGTTCAATGGCCTTGTTGTGGGTCATTGGTGGCAATGGCCAGCGTGTGCACTGCTTTTTTGTCACGAATGATGTGCAAATTAATAAACCGGGTTGTGTCCATGTCTTTTTCCCTGCATTCTTGCAATCCCTGCATGTTGGGCAAAAGTTGCTGTGGACACAAGGCCCAAATCTTAAAAAAAAAAAAAAGTGTGCCAAAACATACAGGAAAATGTGCACAAGGCTACTGAAATCGTTGGGAGGGAGGGGTTTTCAATGAAATTTGGTTTAGGGGTTTGATCCTTCAATTTTAATATGCTGTCAGAACAAAGCAAAGAAGTGGAAAGCAGCAGTAACATGCATTTCAATTGTACTGTTAATCTTTCTAATTATATATCTATTTTTATATCTAAATATAAATATATATACACATTCGGATTAACATCCTTGGAGGTTACCCCAAGTGTAGCTGTAAACTCGGGGATACTTACCTCTCCCCAGCTAGCCCACAGCAATTCTGAATATCGACTCGTTTTACTCTGCCTAGATTGCCCCTAAAAAACATGATTGCAAGACCAATGCACAATGAGCCCAATGAGGATCAATTCGTTCTGATGGTCCTATGGGCGATTGCCTATAGGGGTAACATAGGGGTGGTTGTCAGTTACTGACATCAGCCTGCCAAACCCTGACCTCAATGGAGCAGCATGTTTGCAATCTGCTTAACACATTCAGCAGAGTATCAGAACTTTAAAATAGTTTTAGGGAAAAAGTGTTTTGAAGACCATCTCAAAAGATCTCTGCAACATCAACAGAAAAAACTGGACATGACCTCACGATTTTCCAACCACTTGATCTATGTGGGATGAGGAATAGTTCATACTCCATTTCCAAGGGAAACTGCACTAAGACAAAAATGTTGGCTGCCACACTGATCCAAGGAATTTAGTACTTTCTAAGTCACTGACCTGGACAATATAAATGTACAGTATCTAAAGCTGCTTTGGAAAGAATGTAGATGTACTAAAATCATTCAGTTCTGAAAAGTCTCTCTATGTCCTATTATCTTTGGTGACTATTGCCAATGAAACTAAAATGTATTAGAAGTCAAAATATTAGAGTTGTCACTGCAACTGGAGGGATAGGGAGATCTTCCAAATGGGAACACCAAGGTATCAACCAATTGTTGTTAAGATTTCTCACACTTTCAGGGAAGGTCATTGTAATGTAATGCAAACACAGCCAACCTGATATATTGTCCCCAGATAATGATTCCCCTGGGAACAGGGAGTATATAAGAGAGTGCCCTCTCACCAGAAAGTAGCTCTGTTAGGTAGGGTCTGATGAAGTAGGAGTAGCTGGGCACGTTATCCATTCCGAAACCAGTGACCCAAATTAGTCTAGTCTGCTGTGCGGCCAGCTGGTGAGCACAATATCACATACTGTCTTTACAACACCAAGCTATGAGGAGCATTATACCAGTGCCAATGTTCCAATGGGATGGAGCGCAGCACAGACTTTGTGGTGCAAACCTGATCTGTCATGGTCTAGAGACCCCATTTCATCACCCTTTATTCCTTGGATTAGCAAGTACCAGCTCTGTGTGGCCATATTTTACCTGGTATCAGTTAGGAACATTATTAAGGGGTTCATTGCTCCTCAGTTTTAGCAGGATAACCCTGCCTCTCTGTTATCCTCTTCTGCAGTTTTTGTTGTGAAGTGGTTTGTTGCAAGACCCTTTGGTGAGTAAAATAAAGTAAATTTGCATCAAGCTGCCTATTGTCATTGGTTGATCTTTACATCATGTTGTAGATCCTTCTTAATCTGAAAGCAGGCACCCTCCTTAAAGCGGACCTACCATGTTGTAGGTCACTCAGCATCAGGCTGCCAATAGATAGGGCAATCACTGTCCAAAAAGAAAAAAAAAAAATCTTACAGCAGGAAAGACCGTTTTTCCGAGGTAGCACAACCCATGCTGTGACGTTGAGCGCGGCGCCGAGGTCGCTTGTTAGAGCTGAGACTGCCAGGAATCAGCTGTGAGTGGGGTCCCATAATGCATCGCTCTGCCTCTGTGACGTCACTATCACAGCGTGCAGTCCTGTGTCTGTGTGCTCTCCCCCCTCCCCTTCTCTGTCTCGGAGTGTCCTCTGTGAGGTGATTGTGGGTGAAGTGTAGAGGAGACATTGCTGGGACTGGTAGCAGAGGAGTAATAAGATATTTTATATTACACCCAGTAACCCATTCATGTCCTCATCCTCCATATAAGCCAGTACTTAAGATGGTGCCTTAGGGAATGAGGAAGTGAAGATTGTAAGTACCTATTTTTTTCTCTGTGTAGCAGTTTTCACAGATGTAACTGCTGACAGGTGTGTAATATGTCCATGTAATGTATGTGGGGGATTTTTTTTTTTAGTTTACTTCCGCTTTAAGTAAACCTTTAGTTCAGTAGCACACATACTGTCTGCTAATTGGAAAGCCTAAGCTTTTCCTGTCTGTTTTTTGCACACATTGGACGAGAGCTTGTCAAAAAAGTGCATTTATGTCTAATGGGTGTGTTCATATTCAAATACATGAAAATGCCTCAATGGACAAAAAGCAGATAGGTGCAAACCAGGCCTTACCAGGACCTATTTTGACCTCTATTGAGAGACCACTGTATGTGCTGTTTGAGCAGAAGTCCTATTTTTTTTTTTGCAGCAGGCTGTGGCTGCTAAAAACAAACAAACCATAAGACACTTTTTGTTTCTCCCCACCTATAATGTATTTAGATAATTTCAGCAGGAAAATTGCTTAAATTACCGTAGATCTATTCACTGTGAGCCTAAAAACTTTAAAAGAAATGCAGTTCCTCTTTAAGGTTCTCAAACATTACCATATTGTGAGATTTGCAGATCGAAAATAGCTGCAAACAATTGTGACATTGTAAAGTTACATCTTTTATGATTCTATGTGTCCCTTGTACCAAGGGAGAATAATCTCTTGTCGGCTACATGACCCTCAGTCCGTTGAGGGATAGCAGATGAGGCGGGAGTTGGGAGTACAGCATCATGAACACACAATAACTGCACAACAAGTCCTTGAGAGGTTTTGTTTTACAAATGTTTTAGAGCCTGAAGCATCAATTTGTCCTTGTCCATAGCTAAACTGCTTTAAGCATTTCCTGCGACAAACTCAAAGTGTCTGATCTATAATAAGCTCTTTGGAGCTTCGGAAGTGCTTATTATTTCATTCCTGATATTTTCCAGAACGTTGGAATATCTCTGGGATCAATCAGGGAGTGTTTTCTTTTCTCTAGAACATACACAAAAGTCCTTCTCAGAATGTACATACATGTCATCCAAATGTTGGCTGAGTGGAAAGCAACCATTAGGAGATGGCCAAACATCTTTCTTCCAAGTCTGGTGCTTTATTACTATGGCCGTCCTGTTTTCTTATCTAAAATTGTGCGCTGAACTGGATTATTGAAAGGTACAGCCCAAGTCTACTCTTACATCCCAACATCAAAGACAAATAGAAAGACATTGCGCTTCCGTTGTTTGGGTTTATCCTGAGGTGGCCCTAAATAATTACAGCTTAGTCATTCCTGACGTCTAAAGCTGCTCAGCATCTCTGGAGTAATTTAACAAAAGTCCCACTAGAGTGCGACTTGGTGGAAGGCTTAGTCACGGGGCTAGCATGATACACACCATTCAATCACTGAAAAGACAACAAATATTGATGTATATTACTGTATAAGAGAATTTAACACAGTTGTATATCTTACATTTTTCTAGATGAGTAGAATTTCGGTGGTATTCAGATTTTTAACAAATGAACAATATTCGAAAATAACACAAGAAAAGCAATCACCAGAGTATACCAGTGTAGAGTTTAGATGCATGTGGTCTGCCAACATCTGAAGATTCAATAAAATAGATACTAATGTAACGTTTGCACCAAAATGTTTCTAGCAGGTGTAGAAAGGACTTTTAGGCAGACAGCAGATGTGTTGTTATTCACAAAGTAGCATATGCATTTCATTCAGTATAACATAATGAAAGGTTTAGAAGTAATCAATCAAGGTATACACTCGATGGATTGTAATTTCTGTGATGGTTCAAGTTCATTTTTCATACGTTCATGCCCTTATTAGGCGACCTGTTTCACGACCTATTGGCGCTTCATCCGGACAGAAGCGCATGAGTAAATGAAAAGTCACTGCAAAGAAAGAAACCAAAACTGTAAGAGGGAAGATAGCCCAAGAAAGAGGACTGGTGTCCTAATGTACCCCAAAATTAGCAGGTCCAGATAACGTAAGGGTAGAGCTACCTGGTTGGTGTGGTTTGTCCAACAGATCCCAGGTACGCAAACAATATTGGGATATTCTCCAAAAGATCAAGAGGCAGCTTTCGGGATATCTCAACATACAATTAATTATAAACAAAAACCATATCTACTCTTGGATGTCAGTATTTCGGCATTATTATATTCGGCTTTATTTCAGGAACAAGAAATAATCACCAATTTGAAAGAAATGTATAGAAGGGTTTCCAGAACATAAAAAAGAAAAGTATTGTTCTAACACAGGTAGTTTTTGCATATTAAGTCAAGTAAAAAGTTTGAGGTTGAACTTAACTTATGCAAAACTACATTCTCTACAACAATTTCTTTACTTTTTGCACAGAACAAAGGGACCCTTCTCTATATCTCCAGCCATGTTGGTGACGATACAATGTATAGGGGCTTTGCCATTAACTCCAAAAGTAAGCTATTTGAAATTTCTAAAAATATTTTGACCATTTAATCAGCAGTATGTTAAAAATGTAATGCCAATGGTAATTTATAGATGCAGATTATGTATAATCTATAAAAAAAATGCATGCTCCTGATATGGAAAGGTCTATTGTCTTGCCTTCTAAATCATGGTTTATAGTGAGTAATACATAGAGGAATATCAAAGTGTACTTTTTATAAGGTTTAAAGGTCTAAGGTCCTATTTATAAGGTCTAAACGTGTTTGTTCATCCCATTACAATGATCATTTGTAACCCCTTTGCAGCTTTTCCAGTCTAATACAGTCCAGTGTTGCCTTCTTTGATCTGGTGAATCTTGTTGTCTATATTTAATATTTGGTTAATGAACATGAGTATTTACCAAGTACAACTTTTGATGGGTGTATATTTGGCCAAATAAAAAAATGCTGGGAATTATGTCGGCCAATGTGTATTGAATGTAAGTAAATCTAAGCAGGCAGTTATTCCTGGATTGGTCCAGATGTTTAGTAGGTAGGCCTCATTGTGAATGTAAAATGACATCTGAGAGACCAATGGATACTGTTTCATGTTGTCAGGCTAGTGGAACAATTTTGTAAGTTGGTATTAGCACAGGAAGAAGGTCCTGGGAATCTGGTTCCTGCATTATGGAAATATAATGAAGGGGGAGGTTATCTGCGGGATACAAGGATAGACAGTAGATACTATATAATGGTGGGGGTAGGAACGTGAACTCATAGCAGCTGTAGAGTCAATTTGCGTAATGGTCAGACTGAACGATGAGCCACCATTTCCAGTTTTGTGGGTTGTAAGCAGCTTACTGAGCGATTCGTACAATATTTGTTTTGCCTTGTATCCTCTGTTCAAGAGGTTTATAGACTCCCAAGAGCTATCTCCACCAGGTCACACCATTTCCTCTGAGAAAGGGCAATTGTTAAGACCCCACTGTTGTTATCTTCTCAGTGGGCCTGTTAACCTGCAAAATCTTTGCATTGGAGTTATTTTTAACAAGTACATTATGTCTGTCCAGAGAAGCACTTGCAGAACAAAGTCCCTCAGGAAGGGCACAGCTTCCAGGTCACCCGTTGCTCGGTATAGATGTCATAGCCAGCACAATAGTAAAAATGTTAATATTTTCTTACACTCTGGGCAGAGTTGTGTTTTTATTATCCCAACACTGGTTTACTATGTTATTATGTTTATTATGTTATCCAAGACAATGCAATACCTGAATGAAGACAGTAAGCATTTTTTTATGCATGTGCAATATCTTCTTCTCCATATTAGCATTTAAAACAAGTGATTGCTCAGATATGTGCATTGATTCTGGTGTGTTGTGTGCCCAGAGAAGGAAGAAGACACTACAAAAAAGTAAACTAACAGCAAAGAAATAACACATGATTCTGCCTGTCAGTTTACCTGTCTGCTTTATTTATTTTATTCACATATGTAGTCTGTAAGTTTATGTATTTATTGTTTTTGTATGTATTCATATTTAGTTCCTACTTGTTTATATTAGATGAATATGGCTACTAATAAACTCTTTTAATACTTAATGCTAGATTCTTTTACTAGAAATGATGAAGCATTCATTTTCCCATGTCCTGGAGACAGCGGCAAAACAGCACTGTGGGCATGCAGCTAAGTATACGCTCTGTGTCTTTTTCCACGCTGTGGACGCGTGTCCGCAGCGGGACAAAAAGCGTATTGGACCCAAGCCCTGAAATACTACCCAGGTCCAGTCTTAACGCAATGACAGCAAAAAGTTATAAGTACTGACAGGAGTGTTACATGGTTTGTTCTAATCCTCTAATCTTTATAACTGTCAGGTACACAAGGGTCATATCCAATCTAATGTTCTCATACAACAGACTTATGATTTATGTGTTAAGGATCAGATGTAGATAAATTGAAACTGGTGGAAAATATCACAAATAGAGATGGAAATCGAGATTCCAAATGTTAACATTTACATGTAAATTGCATGCAGAATGAAACTAAGCCAATCAATTTCAGACTTTAAATCAATTTCCAAACGGATTGGTTACTTAAGTACAAATGTGGCAGCTGACCTGCTGGTATATATTGTATATCTTCTGCGAAACAGCGTGTCTGTATGTAAATTTAGAGCAAACATAAAAAAAAAATTATACAATTAAAAAAACAAATGTATATTGTATGAAAGAATATTACCAGCAGGTATTAATACAGTTATATGAATACAGTTATATGAATACAATATGATTTTAGCTACAGTGAACTTTAAACTCATATTAACACACCCAAAAATTATGTTTCTACATCCAGTGGTTGTCATTGCTGACATTAATTAGATTTTGATGGTTGTTTCCTAATAATAATATACAATAAATAATTTAAAAGATAGTAGTTTGGAATCATCATAAATTAATTTCTTCTCTTAATGTCGCAACCATAACTCATATTGATTGTCCCTATCAGCAATGTTCCCTACAAACTCAGCGTGATAGAAATTTCATTGGCATACAAGATAAAAGTTGTGCTTTAAAGTGTTTGCAACATCTAATCTGACTGGGGTGGGGTTTATCTTTGTATTCCTATGTTCAATCTTTACATTAGGTCATCCTTCTGGCTAGACCTGTTCCTGCCCTTTAACGCTCATTTAGCAATTGATTGCCAGTCAATTCATTTACTTCCACACTTTAGGTGATTTTGAACTGGTCAACTTTCCTAAATGATCAAGTGGTCCATTTGTTTGTGTTATCAAATTTAATATATTTTTATTTTTCAATTGGATTTGCCTAAGGTAATCTTACATTCAAATTAGTCTGATCATAAAATTGCTGTAATTTCAAAAATTTATCTGATGAGATTTAGAAATTAAGGGTATGTTTCCACATCCGTCGGGACCCCCTACATTAAGCACAGTGCTTGGCGGGAGATCCACATGGAGCACATGCACTTTACCTGCTCGATGGATGTTACGGATGATACGTTACCCCCTGCATCGGGGCATACTGATCACTTAAATTGAATAGAAATAATTTAAAGCAAATAATTGCCTTTGCTTTCTGGTGAGCGGTAAATGATGGTTTTGATGGATGGTCTAAATTTATGTCAAACAAGTTGATCAAAAAGAAAATTATTTCAGCTAAAGTTAATAACTTTACATAATGTGGCCATTTAATATAATTGGCTTTGTACCACATTTGGTCTGTGTTACAAATAAAAACTCAAGATATGATATTTTATCTATCCCATATTCTATATTCTTGTATGGTAAAATGCATTAAGAAGGATAGACTGCTTGATAGTCCAGTAACGTCAATGGACCCAGTAGTGTTGCCTCCACTGAAATAGTGTGGAAATATGTTTGGTCACTTATTTCAAGCCTTGATATGTGGAAAAGTTGTGTAAGTAAGAATACACTGAAGTGGCTAGCCATTTCCCCTTCCCATTTTTCTATCCAATGTAGTAGCAATTCATTGTGTCAATAATCAGGTGACATGAAAATCTCTGCTTGTGGCAAAGTAGAAATTTCTCCTCAAGCACAATTGTAGTCCATGGAATGATGGATGGTGCATGGACGACTGCTTGAGATGGTTACAAAATTGTACCTAGTTTATTTAATAGCAAAGCCTTTGAGCATGGTATCATCACCAAAATGTTTGAGGAGGTTTGTGGAATTATTGTATTACAAAAACAAGAAGCATTGTTCTAGCACATATAGTGTGCACATACATTTAGGTCAAAGTCAAGCCAAAGTTCGACTTGACCCTTGCAACCCTTCTCAACGTCACCAGTTTTAGTGATGATATCATGATCAGGGGCTTTGTAATTAAAAAAACAATCAGCTAGTCAAAATTTTAAATGCAACCATTTCTAGTGACTACATTTCAGCAAATTCAGAAGGCTGGGCAAAGTGTAGCCAGTGCTTACCCAAAGGTGGATCTCATAGGGCCTATTCGGCTTCTGGTGCATGGTATAAAGGTCTTTTATGCACTAAATAAAACATTATGAAAAAATGAAAGTTTAAGAAATGGTAAAAAATATCATAGCTAAAGTTTGTATTTAATGATTAATTATACACCGATAGCTATGGTTCCCTTGATTCTTAAAAGCTGCAGTGTTAATAAAAAAGTTAAGCCATGACCTGGTCCTACAACAGAAGGCATGAAATAACTGCCACAAATAGCAACAAAATGTCTCCATGAGTTTCTCCTTAAAAACAAGAAGTACAATCAAAAAGACATTGTTCATGACATAACCTTATAAAATAAACTTTTCACTCAATGTACTGTTCCTCATCGTTCTCCCTTCTTTTGATGCTTCCTGTTGAGGCTTATCTCGGCTTCTTGGAACAGGGTTAATCAAGTGTGGTTCTGAATCCCTGCCAAAGCGGAGTCATGGCACTTAGAAAATGCAGATGTGAGTTTAATGTACTTTCACATGAACCCGTAAGGCCATTGCGTTGTTACCATTGACATGTAACCCTGGTGACGCCAGCTCCTAAATACTGCAATCATCTTTACATCAGAATGCAGAGGATGGAAAAGTATGATTTATGTACAGCTGATGCTTTGGAAACATTGTCATTAAATTAATCCCGTGTAAACTGTGGCTTTCGTTATTCTGTCAAACTGTATGTTTCTTGGAGCTTATTAAGTTGACGTGATTCATGGTATATGGGACTTTGTGTACCTGTGATTGTTCAAGTGCATATTTCATGCCGCTAGTAAATAACATTTCTGCTGGCCTTGACAATTGGGGATAGCTTCTGCGCAACTGATTATTATCAGAGAAAGTCTGAAATTATTTCTCATTGTTGACAAGTACCTGAAGGCCTTCGGCAGACACAGTCCAGCTGCATGTTTAAAACCTCCAGCAATATGTCTGGTGTCAGATGTTTTCAAGTGAGGAGGCCCTTCTAGGGGAGCAATTAATCTGAACAAGCACTGAAACCTCAATGCAGGTTGATGCTGCAAGTGGTAATTACAGTATAAATATGTATTCAGGTTCTTTTTTGTTATATATAGGTTAATGGGAATGTAGGGAATGTATACCCTCTACATTTCTCAGCTCAATGTTTCGTGTATAGATATAGCCCATAATACAGGTCAGGGTAGTTTAACTAACCTTATCATTGTCTATTAATGTAAAAAAAACTGATATGATTTTACTTTCTGCTTAAAGGTATTATACAATGGGTCAGCCAACTCACTGAAAACAGAGTACCCTCTTTGTGGTTAATTATTCTAAGCATTTCCTAAGGAGTCAGCCAGAATACTTTTCAGAGTAGGCAATATACACTGCTTTGTGTTATAATCAGTAAAGAGAAGTACAAACAGAGGGTTGGAGAATTGAATGTCAGTTTTCCTCCTGAATTATTGTTCAGCATGTGTACAGTGTCATTTAGTCACACAAGTGCTCTTGGCACATGTAGTCCAGGAAAGGACCCCTTGTATAGACAAGATGGTGCACTCCCCATACATGATGGATGATGAATTTGTCAGTAATGTCATAAAACACCCGGACTGCGCAACATGGATTTGAATTGGCCACAGCAGCCCTTATATTAACAACTTCTAAACATATAAAAAAACATTAATAATTTTTTAGCATAAATACCAGAGAAAAGGCATCTTTGGTGTCCATTAGCCAAAGGGCTTCAGTAGCCATTGTATATTGACTCTTGTCCCTAATAGCACCCCAACTGGCTCTGGGCCAGCACTGAAAGAAACCGTTCCTGTATCCAATGAGTCCAATCCTATATTATAACATGCCCCCCTTGTAACTGTAAATATGCTTTTAAATAGACTACCCCCTTTTACCGCCACGGCTGCTATAAAAATATAAATGACGGGGAGGTGGTAGAGGTCCATGGGGATTGTAGTGGCGGTGTTGGTCGGACTAGGGGGATGTTAGCAGTGTGTCCACTTTCGACTGAGGTTCTGCAGCAGCTGAGAAGGATGCTGGTTAAGCTACGAGAGGCAGTTATTCTGCCGGAGGTGGTGCCCGAAGACAAGACCCCGTCCCACCCGGGTCAGAAGCATGGGTGGGGGAATAAAAATGTTTTTTGTTTATGCCCATGATGCTGCACCCACCACAATGCCACCCTGGACAACCACCAATGTTACTCATGCAAAAAAACTCTACTGTTCACCTCACAAAAAGTTTGGAAACCCTTGCTGCAAGACCCTTTGATACTTAGGGGATTATTCCTACCATAGTCTTGTAGACCTTACAACCATCCTGTCCTGCATATGTGTCTGTAAATTTAGGGCACCACTGGCACTGGAAGAAGGCAGTAATGACACCTGATAAAAGGGTTGAAAGATTTTTTATTGTAACAAAGAAAAGGCTTAGATATATGTAATATTGGTTGTATTCTGCAATTTTTTTGTACATAAATTTTTATAACCATTGTTACTTGAAGTAACTTTGTAAAGTAGTAGTTCTTTTAAAACACTGTGATAATAACTTCAAATCCGTGCTTATTACAAAAAAACTATCTTTTTATAACAGGGCGGTGGCTTAGGTGTATGGATCCACAAGTCTCAATACACCTTTTCAGCACAGGGCATCAGGGAGTCCTTGTCACTTTGAATGAGCCTTGAGCAGATCCCAAAGTTGCATGCAAGTTCTCTCTGTTCTTTAAATGATTTCTATGTCTGGGTAGCCACTGTGCCAATCTCTCCTAACCCATTATGACATGTGCACAGTGTAAAGATTATGTTTTTTGTGGAAACAAAATAGATGAAAGATGTCATTTTGGCAGCAGTGTTCAGTGTTCCTCGTGCCACTTTTTATACATACACTGATTAACACTCTACCTGCCTTAATATATAAATAACCTCAGCTTGTAACTAAACACACACTTGTATACATTGCAGCTCACCAGTCTTTAGATGTAGTGACTGCAAGAGTTTCTTTTTTAATAAGATCATTTTCTGCAAGTATAGAACTACTTGCTGTTCCTTTCAAAAAATTGTGTCCATTTTTCTCCACTTGATATCTCTAAGGCTATGTCTAAATTGTGTGTCATGGTCATGTTAATGTTACGCGCCAATTGCACAATGTATGGCGAGGGAACGCCATTTACCATGGCAAGTTATCCCTGCAAAAATACTACAGGCATGTGTCTCAATGGATGCACCATGATAGTGTTGCTTCCCATTTATACCAACCCAAGACACCACCTGTGCATAGAGGCACATCATAGCTTAAAGTCCCAGTGTTTGACAAAGTGGAGACATAGCTTAATTTAGTAGGCATCCGTAATATCAGTAACTATGTGTGAATGTAAAATTATCAGATGATTCTTTCTGTACTTTGTAAAGATATCTCATTCTTAATCCATGGGCTTTAATATGGAGCTGGTCCACCTTTCCACCTATAACAGCTTACACTAAAAACGCTTGACCTGGATAGCTCAGATGCACTTCCAGACACCATGGCCCCACAAAATCTCAACTTACCCTATATGTTTAATAAATACACTGAACACTTAGGGCTTTACCTGTGCTTCTGAATTGCTCCTACTCTCTTTCTAATGAGATTTGCTGTAAGTTTGTGTATGATATCCTTATTATGGGGACATTTTAGCTCAGCATTGTTTCTTTTTTGATTCTCAGTTGCACAGTTATGTCTGATCTTTTATTCTGCCAGCAATTATTATCTTTTTCTTTAATGTGTATTGGTTGTATGGCCTTTTCTTCTTTTTGAACATTTCTTTAAAAAAACAGTTATACAAAAAAAAATACACTAAACACTTTGTTTGCATTAAAATGGCCATAGCGCCTTTTATTAACACACTTTAATAAACATGCTCAGAACATATACATATCATTGTAGTTGTTGCTGTTTACGGGGCTTTGAGAGTCCCAACACACCATAAAATATCTGTAGGTCCTCGTTTTTTGCATTCGATCGACTTAAAACTATTGATTTTTCAGTTGATCGAATGGAAAACGATTCCTGCCCTCCTGGTGCGATCGACCAAAAGTGATCGACATTGAACATAAGATCGATCGAAAAGTGATCGGATAGCGTTACATCGACCTAAAAAGATCAAAGTGTACATCAAACTTAAATGGTATAATGCACACATGGTTCGATCAAGGAAAATTGTTCAATACAAATCAAAACATAAGATCGATCGTAAAGTGATCGGACATGTTGTACAACAATCAAACTAAAATCATAGCATTCTGTTTGTTCGTCGGATCGATTGTATTCGATGAACACATTTATAAATGACTCCTGTGTTTTTTGATCGAAACTAAAATTGTCGATTTTGGTCATATTACGATCAAACATTCCATGTGGTACTACTTTCGTACTACTTTCGCTTCTATTACGTTCAGTGTTTGATGAAAAGATCTAAAATCGAATCAGAGATCGATAGTGCTAAAATTGAACCGTGTATGCCTAGTTTAGTTAGCCTTGAGGACTACACCTACAGGCCCACTGAGACCGCACAACCCTTGGTCAGTTCCATCTGACCAAACCAAAGTAAATACCATCAGCAGATGTTTCCACCAACCTTGTTCCACAAACTTTTTACCTTAAAAAGACCCAGAAAACCCACCATGACGCTATGACATCTGCAAAGGAAAAAAAATTGGACAGGAAGTTGTGGGGTGTCACAATAATTTTTACAATATCCTGCATGTCCAGTAATGGAAAGTGATGCTTTGCCTCTGTCCAAAACTGTTTGTGATAAGAACCAGACACTTCTGAATTCTTTCCTGTACATAATAACAATCCTCCAGTACAACAGGAAATTATTTAATGGATGGAGAGACCGGGGGTCCCAGTCTATTCACCCATCAGGTTTTTCTCCCTGCCGAAGCAGGGACGAGGGAACTTTCCTTGGCCACCTTAAGTTACTACAATACCCTAAATTAGAGGATTCAAACCATAAATACAAAAAAATACAAAAACAATACAAAAAGAAACTCTATAGAAATAGAATAAGAAGGTAAATGGGATGTGGAAATGGCTTAAATATATCAATAATTTCAGCTTCAGTTATGCCACTTCAATAATATAGTCAGAATCTGAATATAATTAAAGTGACACATTTCCTTTCATCTGACACCCAATGCCCACACATAATGGGAAGTAAATGTATAAACATACCTGTCAGTGGTTAGTAGGTTGTCCTCGAATGCCTCTCATTCATATAGCAGAAGGCCTTGCTGTACATAAAAGTTGGAAGTTCAAAAACAGTCTGTGAGCCACCACACTAATGATTACTGCAGACAAGCAGGAGACCGCTCACTGTTTAATTAATAACGCTAATTAGCCCATTTCCATTAATTTGTTTTGCTTTCATTTAGCAGCTCCTTTGTATCATGTCTCTGCGGTGTTGAAGTTGTCAGTGTGCGTGGCAGGTGGTCCCCCCACATGTAAGCCAGTCTATGGCACAGTTGGCCCCCAGCAGCAGATTGCTCTGATCCTCACTTTGACACCTACCTCTGAATATGTTACCCTCACAGGGACTTCTAATGTCTCACTATTGAAATACAAGAAGATGCAAGGGGGAAATTAGCCACTGATGGGGTTAACAGACATTAACACATAACATTCATTTCCACACATTTTTTAAAATCACTGATAGATCTTTAGAAATGATACTTGCTACTTTTGGCATCTCAAATCACAACCTCCTCCAAAAATAACAAGATAAAATGAATGGCCCGTTAAACGATAGAATAAAAAAAAATGTGGCTTTTGTGGCAAATTTCCCACATTTAATACAGAGGCTGAAATCTAGAAGGTAGTATTATTAACCCACTTCCCTTGAGCCCAGGTTGTTCTGGACCCACCCTAAGCTGTGAGTGAACAGTAAAGCAGAGCCTGGTTCACTCCAATCCGCTTTGTTACCCTCTGCCACATTCAGACAAGTATAACCTTCCCAAACCGATTCACCCTCCAACCACATGTCTGTACTGGCCTATTCATATGTGAGCTATTGACTGCCGAGTAAATCTTCCCTGAAATTGGCCACAGACGTTCTGCCGAGAAATTGTCAAGAAAACAAACCATCTATGGGCAATTTTAAAGATGATTGTGAAATTTTTACTTTTTATTTAGGAGTATATTGAAAAGCCTCTGAATATATTGTGACAGACTGGTCATCTGTCACTGTGTGAATGGACCATTAGGTGTTATCCTGGAAGGAGTCTGGGAATGATTATTTGCACAGCACCATTAGGTTGCTGAATGTGTTTTCGTTTTTGTTTTCTTAAAGGGCTCCCGGACTCTGGGATAGGGAGGTTGGAATTGGGTGGGCCTCCCTATTCCCCCAGGGTCCACCAAATGGTTAACACCTGTTTGCAGGTGAGTGGAGCCAGGTGTGTCTCCACAAAATAATCAGAGGCCAGTGTATCAGTGACACGGCTTCTGAGTATAGACAGGGAGGCACACAAGGAGTGTGAGGCCCAGACTTGTGGTACTGGAGCAGCTGGTACAAGGGGCTCACAGGTGTGAGGTCTGTTGCTGCTGGGAAGCCGAGCCAAGGAAGGACGATTTATGTTGAATGGTGGAAGGTGTGCTTAATAAACGTGAACAGGAGCCCTTAAAACGATACAGTTTGCGTGGATTGATGCTTTGAGAGCAACCGTTTGGAGCTGATCCACCACAATATATATAACATTGCGGATTGATGCAGAGAAGGTTGAGATGGGAACATAACAAAAAATTGTTCTAGCACATACACAGTAGGTTTTGCATTAATTTAGTTAAAAGTTGAACAAATATTTGGGGATGATCAAGGGCTAGTCAAAAAAAATACAAAAAAAATGTACCATCTCTATTGCTTATTAGTGCTGAACCTGATTGTATTGAGAGCTACAATGAGATGCAAATGAATAGCTACAGTTGCAAGAAAAAGTATGTGAACCCTTTGGGATTACGTGGAGTTTTGCATGAATTGGTCATAAAATGTGCTGACCTCCATTTAAGTCACACCAAAAAAAAACACAGTCTGCTTAAAATAATACTACACAAACATTATATGTTTTCATGTTTTTATTGAACATAACATGTAGACATTCACAGTGCAAGGTGGAAAAAAGTATGTGAACCCCTAGCCTAATGACTTCTCCAAGAGATAATTGGAGCAAGGAGTGAGCCAACCTTGAGTGCAATCAGTGTGATGATATTGAATGTGTTCCTGAAAGCTGGCCTGCCCTTTAAAAACACACACCAGTTTTTGGTTTACTGGTTTTAAGAAGCACTGTCTGATGTGAACCATGCCTTGCAGTAAAGAGCTCTCAGAAGACCGACAATCAAGAATTGTTGACTATCAGGAAGCTGGAAAGGGTTACAGAAGTATCTCCAAAATCTTTGATGTTCATGTGTCCACGGACATTTTGCACTGTTGCTACTATCCCTAGGCATGGTTGTCCTGTAAAGATGGCTGCAAGAGCACAGTGCAGAATGCTTTATGAGGTACAGCTAAAGACTTACAGAAATTTCTGGCACATGCTTACATTTTTGTTGACACATCTACAATAAGGAAAACATTAAACAAGAATGGAGTACATGGGAGGACACCACAGAGGAAACCATTGATATCCAAAAGAAATATTACAGCACATTTGAAGTTTGCAAAAGAGCACCTGGATGTTTCACAGTACTACTACAGATGTAACCAAAATTGAGTTGTTTGGAAAACCCACTGTAAAACATGGCAGAGGGAGCATCATGGTTTGGGGCTGCTTTACTGCGTCAGGGCCTGGACGGATTGTTGTCATTGATGGAAAAATGAATTCCAGAGTTTATCAGGACATTTTGCAGGAAAATGTAAGACCATCTGTCTGCCAACAGAAGCTCCGCAAAGGATAGGTGATGGGTAAACAGGACAATGACTAAAAGCATACAAGTCATTTAACAATGCAATGGCTTCAACAGAACAAAATACACCTTCTGGAGTGGCCCAGTCAGAGTCCTGACCTCAACCCAATTGAAACGCTGTGGCATGACCTTAAGCGATTCACACCAGACATCCCAAGAATATTGCTACATTGACAACAGTTTTGTGAAGAGGAGTGGTCCGAAATGACTCCAGATTGTTGTGCAGGTCTGATCTTCAACTACAGGAAACGTTTGGCTAAGGTTATTGCTGCGAAAAAAGGGTCAACCAGTTATTAAGTCCAAAGGTTCACATACTTTACACCTTGCACTGGGAATGTTTACATGCGTTGCTTAAAAATCAGAGCCACACATTGATACATTGTGAGAATGGGTGCATAAATGTGCCAACATAGAATGCATTGGGCATGTCAAAAATGCTAGAGTATACATTGTGTGACACTTTCTGATCCACAATTTAACAAAAAAAAGGAATGATTTCAACGCAATACATTTTAATGGCACATTAATAATATTGCACTGGTATTGCTTTGGGCTGCATCTCTAAAACTGCGGTTAGCCATGTTTTTAAAAACACAGCATTATGTGGTAAGAGGCAAATACCACAGATGGGCCCATAGAGAATAATGGATGACATAAAGCTTGTCCACAGGGTGGGTACCAAAAGCATGAAAAAAGACTCATTGGAGTCTATGCTGAACACTCCATGGCGCATATATCTATGACTGTGTATATTTTTTTTAAACTCTCTCACTCACTCTTATCACTCTAATATCTATAAATTACAGTAGAAAATTTTGGGCCTCTATTAATAAAGAAGAGTTGATTGGTGAGAATCCATTGCCAATGCCTCAGTGTTTTCGTAGGTATTAGACACTGAGTAATAGGGGACAGTTAAAATGTTTCTTCAGATTAATAAACTGTAGTCATATGATCAGAAAGTAATAAGTAGTAACGATGACAAGGTTCTCAGCATTCATTGAGAAGATAGAACATGATCGATTTGATCTATACGAACTGCTGGTAGGGATCAATTGACCTGATCTTATTTATGCATCGTTAGTAGTGATGAGCATCATGATCTCGAAGAATCAAAGTTATTACCTTCATTGTGCAAATCAGTACTTGTATATGCGCATATTGCTAATGCATTGCATGGTAGTTCCGATGTAAAAAAACATTGAATATTGAAGATATAGCACTATATTCTAGATCTTTGCGAATTCTCAAAGTGCCAATATACACAATAAAATAATCTTTAGTAAGCTAAAACAGGAGAACTTTCAGGAAAACTTTTACTATGAGAACTTGACAAGTAAAGTTTGTGACATTGAGAATAGAAAATATAAGACGTAGAGTGACAGCGACAACAGAGAATGTTATGATGGAGGCCAAGACATGGAAGCTATTGTTGCTTCACCTGTTTGACACTATGTGTGCTGTGCCAGCGGAATTGAGTGTCACAGTGAAACATATGTCTTTTACGCCCAATGAATGGGTTCACCTTATTGATAGTAAGTGTAGATGCTCTCAAGTACAAAACTGAATCTTGATGGTCAGCTGTATATCCTGAACTCTGGACCTCTTCCACTAATACTTGAAGTCTTTCTCATGACAGATCTATGCTGTGCATTAGAGATTCTATGCAAAGGAACATTAATGAGTACATTGTTAGAATGGTTCTTTTCCATACATACACCAGTGATACAACTCTGATATTGACAACCTTCCTTTATACAACTTTTTTTCTCTTTTTAGTTACCTACATATTTCTCCCGATGAAGGGATGACATGTCTCAAAACGCGTCACATTGTAGAGCATGAATCTGCATATTGGACAAAACCAAAAACTGTGGACTGTAAATAATTGACTGAATATGTGTTTTCATGGAATGTTTATTTCACTAAATAAGCACTGCTGTATTAATTTATCACAATTGCTTTCTTGTTTCACAATCCCTATACTTCATCGTTTAATGGCTTATAGAAACTAAGGTGCAAACACATTTCACAGGGAAAGATCATGAAACTGGAAGGGATGTAGGGTGGACAGGATGCGCAAAAAGGTCTCAGCCAGATGTGATGTTGGTCATTATGACCGTATAGCAACCCTTCCCTCCCTTTTTGATTATCTAGGCTGTCTTGGCTTGCTAATTTTGTGGGATATTGGTTTCACCATAGTGTTTTCTTCCCAGGTCATTTTCTTTGTCACAGCAGGGTGTGTCCTCCGCAATGCCCATAAAGAAACACTGGAAGAAGATCGATACGGGTGATGTGCTGAGTTTAACTGTCAGCTCTGAATAGGTTTAATGACCCTTATGGTGTTTAAATGGTTAATTGGTAAAAGCAGTCATGGCTATGGATGTAACTAGAAAGCAGGTAAAATTTGATTCTAGTGGCTAAATGTACGTTTACAATTGGGTCGCAAATCGGTGGGGAGGCACTGTCAGGGGCCTTGCATGTTTCAATGTATAAGCTACATTAAATGTTTGTTGTTTATTACGCTGTGACCTGAAATATTTCAAAATCTTTCTGCTACACAGTTGTTGTATTGTTGTGTATTTTATTAAGAACATTAAGGTGGGTGGTGGTTATTGGCAAACCTGGGTGAGGGTAACATTGTCATTGGTTCACAAGGTCAAACCTACCAGGGCATAGGTACAAGTCAAAGGCATACCAGGGGTGTTGGAATTACATTCCCAGATAATGCTAAATGACAAAGAAATCTAAAGGGACTCTGTTGGTCTGGCAGTCATAGAATATTTGAAACTCAAATATATTCGACGAATATCCGACCTTCCAGAATTTGCAATATTTCACGAATATTTGAAACTCAAATATATTCGACAAATATCCGACCTTCCAGAATTTGCAATATTTCGCGAATGTGCACTTGGAGATTCGCAATGGTGGATATTCGTCATATTATGCTTCAATATTGTTTACCGGCATACATGGATACACGCAATACGCACAGGGCTCATACTGGCTAAGATAATAGAACAAAGAAGAGAAGCTGTAAAGCAGGTTCGCGAATAATTCTTTGTAAATATTTGCAAACAGATACGCGTGATGTAAGGCAATACAATACAGTAGGATCGAATTTCGAACGTTCCTTAATATATTCGCGAAATTCTGCAACCTCGAATTCACCATATGGCGCTCAACACTAGTTAGAAGCCTGGTTTAACTGGCCTTAACAGATCATGATAGCCTCTACAGGTATTCTTATAAGATGTAGATGACTTCAAATTACAAATATCTGCAGTTTATTTAAAAACAAAATGTGTATACATCTGCTATACATTGTATTTAAGATTCTCTAATTGCTGGAGCTGCAGCTGCATAACGTACCTTTCTATGGTACTAAAGTCTATAGGGTTTGTAAGGACAAGATGTTCGTACTACTTAGCCTTGCATACCAGCAATGGGTTAAGTGAGTATGTTATACATTTTTTATCAAGCAATACTTGCTGCAGTACATTTCTAGGCTGCAGTGCGGTGTTTGGTGAAATTGATATATTACATATAATTATATGTATGTGACTCCCAATGAAAGCAGTGGGGGCTGAGGGATCTGTTTGGACTCCTTTATAACTAATTTTAACTCATGCTAAGGAAAAGTTTCAGTTTTATTTGTTTTATAGAAGAAGTATGGCAGCTGCTGGGCCCCGGCACAGACGTACGTGCCTCCAGCAGGGAGGATGTTGGTGACAAGGATGCTGCTATGAAACGGTGTCCAGGCCCACGGCACATAGGAAGATTGACAGCAGATGGGGTTCTATGGGAAAATCACTCCCATCAAACATATTTGTATGCATGAAATTCAAGGCTTTTTTTTTTCAACAGAACTAAAAAATAAACATTTCCCAAGTGCCATTGACGTCTTTTGAGATTTCTGCAGTACATTCCCATAAACACAGCAGGGAATTTACTGAGTCACATGGCTTGTGAGTCACAAGGGGCACCTTTTTTTGTCACATGAACATTTAGACAAACTTTTGTCAGTTACCTCTTTCTGCTATTTAGCTGGCTGTTACTGCATACAGTATTATCTGGGACACAAGTGGGAACCTGGCAGCCTAATATTTGGATATGACACAGCAGGCATGATATGTCTAATTAAAAAAAAGTCCCAGGCCTGATAATATGTAATTCATAGTTCTTAAAAAAAAAAAAATGTTTTCATTATATCACCCATGTCCCCCTCCTTGACACTGCAAAACGTAGTGGCCATGACCTTTTATGCGCCACATTCATTTTGAAATGTTGCACCCCAGCGATGTGCGCGTGTACCCTCAAGGTAAGCATACATGGAAAAACATAGTGGAGCCTTTGACCTAAAGCTGGCCATATACATGTAGATTCCCATGCAATTGATCCGCAATCAATCACAGCATGGTGAGGTCACCACGCTATGATTGATCGTGGGTCAATTGAACGGGAATCAATGTGCACCAAAGTGCACATGCAATGCCGTTCTATGGAGACCCGGGACACCCACGGACTGACAGCTGCATACAAGAAAAAGGGCAGCCCTCTTTCCACTGCTAGGACCTGATCACAGTCTGTAGGTCTATTAATCCAGCTTTAAGGAAGGCACACACGAGTAGATTTCTTAATAGATTATAGCACAATCGAGCTCCATGAGCATGCACGGCGCTCGATTATCCTCAAATCTATTTAGAAATCTACCCATGTATGCCTAGCTTAAGTGTGGTTAGGTGCCTGTGAATCATCAGTGACAACAATAGCTACAGTGGTACGCTAACAAGTAAAGAGTTCCAAAGAGTAGGAGTGGCCCTAGAGAAGTCTTGAAGCCGCGTAGGTAATGATGTTATAAGTGGGGATGTCATTAGTTGGTCACTGGAGGAGCAGAGGGGGTGGTTAGGGGTGTATTTGTGTACCAGGTTGGAAATGTAAGTGGGACAGGAGGTGTGGAGTGATTTAAAAGCAAAGAACACAGAACTTCAAATTTAATTCTCTGGACAATTGGAAGCCAGTGAAGAGATTTGCAGAGAGGAGCAGCAGATGAGTAGTAAATGAGTCTAGCAGCACCATTAATGATGGACTGAAGAGGTGATAGTCTAAATAGAGGAAGACCAGAGACGATGTTGATGCAGTAGTCCAGACGAGAAATGATGAGAGCGCGTACCAGGACTTTGGTGGTCTCAGGATACAGGAAGGGGAAATCTTGGAGATGTTGCGGAGATGGAAGTGGCAGGATCTAGCAATGTTCTGTGTGTGGGGAATTAAGGAGAGTGCAGAGTCAAAGGTGACACCAGGGCAGCATGCTTGTGGAATAGAGGAGATGACCGTGTTATTTACTATAAGTGAAATGTTGGGGGGAGGCTTGGTACAGTGGGTACGGAAAGTATTCAGACCCCCTTAAACGTTTCACTTTTTGTTAAATTTCAGCCATTTGCTAGAATCTTTTAAGTTCTTTTTTTTTCCTCATGAATGTACACACAGCTTCCCATACTGACAGAAAAACACAGAATTGTAGATATTTTTGCAGATTTATTAAAAAAAGAAAAACTGAAATATCACATGGTCCTAAGTATTCAGACCCTTTGCTCACTATTTAGTTGAAGCACCTTTTTGATCTAATACAGCCATGAGTCTTTTTGGGAAAGAAGCAACAAGTTTATCAAACCTGGATTTAGGAATCCTCTGCCATTCCTCTTTGCAGATCCTCCCCAGTTCTGTCAGGTTGGAAGGTAAACGTTGGTGGACAGCCATTTAGGTCTCTTCAGAGATGCTCAATTGGGTTTAAGTCAGGGCTCTGGCTTGGTCAGTCAAGAACAGTTCAGGAGTTGTTGTGAAGCCACACCGTCATTATTTTAGCTGTGTGCTTAGGGTCATTGTCTTGTGTGAAGGTAAACCTTCTGCCCAGTATGAGGTCCTGAGCACTCAGGAGAAGGTTTTCGTCCAGGATATCCCTGTACCTGACAGCATTCATCTTTCTCTCGATTGCAACCAGTCGTCCTGTCTCTGCAGTCCTCCTGTGCCAACACCCCCACAGCATGATGCTGCCACCACCATGCTTCACTGTTGGGACTGTATTTTACAGGTCATGAGCAGTGCCTGGTTTTCTTCACACATACTGCTTAGAATTAAGGCCAAAAAGTTCTATCTTGGTTTCATCAGACCAGAGAATCTTATTTCTCATTATCTTGGAGTCCTTCAGGTGTTTGTTAGCAAACTCCATGTGGGCTTTCATGTGTCTTGGACTGAGGAGAGGCTTCCTTCATGCCACTCTGCCATAATGCCCCAAGTGGTGGATGGCTGCAGTGATGGTTAACTTTCTACAACTTTCTACTGACTGCATCTCTGGAGCTCAGCCACAGTGAACTTGTGGGTTCTTCTTTACCTCTCTCACCAAGGCTCTTCTTCCCTGATAGCTCAGTTTGGCCAGACAGCCAGCTCTAAGAAGGGTTCTGGTCGTCCCAAACATCTTCCATTTAAGGATTATGGAGAGCACTGTGCTGTGCTGTGCTATCATTTGCTCTGACATGCACTGTGAGCTGTAAGGTTTTATATAGGTGTGGTGTGTGGCTTTCCTAATCAAGTCCAAACAGTATAATCAAACACACAATAAATAGTTTCACTTGAGGATTTATACAAATTACAGGTATTAAAGCATACTTGTGGCAAGGCAGAATTGAAAGTTTCTAGATGGGCAGAGACAGTGTTGGCCTTTGATGCTACACGTGGGAAAGAAAAATGGTTTTCTGCATTGGCAAGACTTGCTTATTGAAATTATTTCAAACTTCATATGGATCACAGAAAAAATTATAAGAAGTAACGTTCTCTTTTATTGGTGTGGGATACCTAAAGGCCTATTTGTCTGCACCTAGGTGCCACCCACCTTTTTATCAGAGCCAAGAAAAGCTGAATCTGTTATCACTTGTTAATCAGCATCAATTAACTGAAATAATCTGTTTCTAACAGGAGAAACAAATTGTTTAATTGCCTTGATAGTCTTGCCATATGTAATAAAAATGTACCAGCTGCTATAGTAGTCAGTGATTACATGCCAGAACAGGCACCTCCAAATCAATACACACTGGTTCCCTGTTCCCTCTAGAAACACACTGGTCCCCTGTTCCCTCTAGAAACCCCCCAAAACACAGGGACTCCATTTAAAAATTCCCAATAAGAACAATACACACTATAAAAATAAAAAAGGATGCAATGGTGACACAAATTGTGATTGTAACAAGTGGCTGTAAAATTGTATAGTGCAGTGTATTTCCTAGCTTTCTATCTATCTATCTATCTATCTATCTATCTATCTATCTATCTATCTATCTATCTATCTATCTATCTATCTATCTATCTATCTATCAAAACACGGATTGAACAAGGATCGGGCAAGTCTGTGTTTTACTGTTCGATTGCCATTGCTTTGGATGGGGACCCACGATCCCATGCAAAGTATCAGCCAATATATTCTTAGCAGATATAAAAGGCAAAAATGAAGGCCACACTATATAAATTAATACATAAATACATGTTTTTTTTAAATACAGTCAGTGGAATTATCTGAATTTCCCCTTGTAACAGCCTCTGCTACCTCTGGTATGGTAGGGCTTTTGTATGAGAGAATGAAGCAGCACAAGAAGCCAATCAGTTCATACAAAGCATGATGATAGGAGGGAAGAATGTGATGTGCAATGTTCCCAGGTTGGTAGGGGTTCAGGACCACCAGGGCTCAGAAAACAAAGGTTGAGTGAGGACCATACTAAGCCCAGACTGAGGAGATGCAGATAAAAGTTCTCGAAGGCAATCTCTGAATGGGAATTGGAATGTGGTTTTATTATTCTGTCTTTTCCTTTTTATATTGTTATTTTTGGCTGCTGCTCTCTGATAACAAGAGGTAACAGATCTCCAAGCTCACTAAAGGTGGGTTTGCACATGTATATTTTTTTTGTTTGATCAACGAAAAACAAAAATATTTTGGTTAATTGAACAAAAATCTAGAATGGCCAATTTGTTCGATGGATACATTTGGTTCGACTTCGAACAAAAAATAGTTCGAAAGGTTACCGAACATGTTGGTAAAATATTTTCTGTCATTGTAATTTCTAATGTATTTTTATTCGATATCAGCGATGAACGAACAAAAAATCTAACGTTACATTCGATAAATGAACGAACGATGTTCGACAACGGCATCGAACAAAAAATCTAATTGGCAGCGGATTGAAGCAAAATTCTACACATGTAAACCCAGCTTTAATTTATGTAATAAAAAAAATAAAAACATGTTTCTTCTGAATTATTAAAAAGTAACTCTAAAATAAACAGGCAATGCATCTAACTGAATATATGTATTTAAAAAAAGAAAGGAGTTTTCAACTGAAACATCGATCACTTATAAGTGAAATTCAGCATATTTGGCCTTTAATATTAAGCATCTGATCATGGTGGGATATGAAGCAGCCAGGGAAACCCAGTTATGGGAGGGGGGTTATTTATGCAGCAGGGAGACTCGCAGGAGGGAACTTTCATCGGGGCAGAAGTACCAGTGCACCGCTATACACCAGAAATGTCAATGCGTTGTACTTTTCCCGTCCTTTTATGTTCCTGTTGCTAGGCAACTGTAGGAAGTGAAAAATCAGTATATATAAAGGTTAGATAATGTATTTGTGTACTGTAAATATGTAATGTGTAGGAAAACATATACAATGCAAGGAAAACACAGTAATGAAAAACATGTATCTTTTATATAATAATCAGACTGATGAGTATAATACTACTAATAATACTAAAATTAAATAAACCAAACACCATGTTTAAGGTAAAATTAAATTAATTAAATTAAAAGCCATATGCACATTATAATTATACGAAAACAAACAACATATAATACTATATACAATACTATATAATGCTTTATCTAACAAACAATTATTTCTCCCATAACATATTTGCTAAAGGTGCCCATACACATAAAGATGGGTGCACAATCGATGACCCATTCAAGCACTGACGTCACGCCATGCGCACTCACGGTCATCGATTGTGCGTCTATCGAACGTGGCTACCCCTGTCTTCAAGCGGGGTCAGTCAAACCAGTCCGTAAATCCTGATCGAATGTCATTCTTTTGGATGGGACCAGGGTCCCCATCTAAAGAATTGACTGGGAATCGAGCACCTAAACTGGTGCTCCTTAATTCCCGTTCAAACAGCTAGCACTCGGTTGCAGCATGGTGACGAACAGGTCATCGATCATGCGTCTATCTGTATGTGTATGGGCCTCTTAAATCTTTATATAGACCTTTTGTACATCTGGGAGGTAAAAAATCATCAGTAAACAGCCAGAATGCACATATATAAATCATTTATTCTTAAATAATAAACATTTTAACACAAGATTTGCAAAATGACTGTCACAGCAACTCCCCGACAACAAGTAGTTGACATAATTATGTAGTTTTGACATATTATCATATATAGTAGGTCTCCTAATAATGCTCTGATTCTCTTAAAATGTAAAAGCTTATTGTCTTTCTGTAGTCACCATACATAAAGATTTACTTATTGCATCTTGTTGACAACGACACAAAAAAAAGTAAAGAATAAATAATGTTTAGGAGCGAGGAAGGTCAGTTATGGGAAAGGTTGAGTACAAGAAGACCCTTTATGATTTTGTTCTTTCTCCCTCCTCGCCCCCTTTGTTTTCATTGTTATTCTTTTTGTTTGTTTCTTTGGCATTCTGGTACTGTACATTTTTGGTCCTGCAGGATCAGTAGTTCTCCCCACTAGAGATGTTAAAATATTTTTTTTTATTTGGACTTGGTGATTCCGCGGCTTTGCATGTAATGTTCAAATAAACTATATCACCCACAGCATGTTGGGCAATTGACAGTCGTATGTACAGTTTGGTGAAGTTGAGTGTTTGCTACCAGAGTGGCTAGTTAACAGTCGTCATAAAGTTATATTCTGGTTACTTTAGATGGCAAGAGTCTTGGTCGTTATAGTAAGGTTATTTTGTACCCATCAAGATTGATAATAGCAGCAGTTGGTTGGTACAGATGATGTGAATGTTGGTATTGCATTAAGGGGGTACTGTCAGAGGCCATTTTCTGCAGGTATTGCTTGATAATATATTTATAACTCATTTGTTGTCTGACTTTATATTTGGAAACATGTACTAAAGCTGTAACCCAGGACTGTTTCTCCCACTATGCAGAATATGTGTGAGCATAGGGCCCTGGGTCCCCAGCTGGTCACCGCTCGGAGCAGTACGAGCTGCTGCATGGGGGCGTGTTCCTTTTCTATATCTCCAGTAGTCTCCGCTCGACATGGAGGCCCTAGGCAAGAACTTGCATAGCCCACAGCCTAGAAATGGCCATGCCGTATAAGATTTCCAATACTTTGTGTATTTATTGAAATTTTAAATTGTTCCTTGCCCTAATTTCTGCAGTAACTTGTATTTCTAACTTTTCATTTATGTGGTTAGGTTGATGCAAGAAAGTACAGTTATCAGAGATTCACATCACATTTTCTCTGTAGAATGGATATAATATGATAAACAGTAATGAAGTGCTTATGCCACTTCAAAGCTATATTACATTAAGGAGATTTTCCTGAGTATGACAGGGTGGCAATGTCAGAGTGTGTATAGTTATGATAAGACATGCTTGGTAATATAAGTAGTTTAGGGACATCATGAAATTTAAGGATGCAAAAAAAGACGTGAATGTCAGTAGAAATTGTGCAGCTTATTTAAGTTCTTGCACTGTACGGCCTCTTTATTATTATTCCCTGGCATATTGTTCCTAAAGGATGAAATAAAAATGCATTTTTGTTTAAAGCCTGCTGGAAATAAGATGTAAATGAAAAGAGTAGACCCATAACAGATAAAATACCACAAGCTTTTTTTTAAATGTTCACCATAATCAAATGCAATAAAATTTACATTAGCATAAACTTGTATGCAGACTGCAAGTGAGCCAATCACACTGTTGCAATAGAGTTTGATTGCCTGAGTTGCAGTCTGCATGTAGTTTGTATGTTAATATTTATTTGTTGGCAGCTCACTGATCATCACTATTTCCCTTCAATTGGAAGATTCCCCCTGCAGTTGTTTTTTATATACCAGTAAATGTCCCCAGTCTGAAATTGTTCAACCCAATTTCTCTGTTGCTGGGTCATCACGACTTGGCAACTGACTGCACTCAGACCAACGGGGCTGAATAGCTACGCACACCCCACTTTGCAGTTATTTATAAAAAAAAAAATTGGAATCATGTATGATTTTCGTTCCATTTCTCACGTGTACACCACTTTGTATTGGTCTTTCACATGGAATTCCAATAAAATTGATTAATGTTTGTGGCTGTACTGTGACAAAATGTGGAAAAGAATACTTTTGCAAGCCACTGTAGTGTTGAGCAGCATATGGTATATTCGAATTTGCGTAATTACGCAAATATATTAAGGAACATTCAAAATTCTGTATTCTATTGCCTTCCATTGCACGTATCTGTTCCCAATTATTTGCAAAGATTCGCAAACCAGCTTTACAGTTTCTCTTCTTCATTCTGTGATCTTAGCCAGTACAAGCACTGCAAGTATGGACATGCATTGCGATAATGAATTCGCAATTAGAATCGATTATCTTCAAAATTATGATAATTGGTGGCATTTATCAACGCATTGCTATTATATAATCGCATGCATGGCCATAATTTGCGAATTCTCACATAGCCCATATTCGCCAAAAATATAAGCAATTTGAGTATTGGAGCTTAGCACTAATAGTTATCTTCTACATCCCTAAGGCTGGACTCACAGCAATTTGTTTTACCTCTGTTGACATATATTTTTATGCTTTTTCATGTGAAAAAATCCAATTGGATATAATGTGATCTTTTTGGACATCCTGATACTGTATGCGTTACACTGGATAGGTGTGAACCAGCCCTAACTGACATATTATTGTTAACTTGTATTTATAAACCGCTTTACAGAGTACACAATACAGATACACAATGCAGTCATATCACTTCCTGTCTCTTAGGAGCTCATAATCTATCATCCCCACCAAAGCCATATATGTAACTAACACAGTTTAAGGGCTTGTTTCCATAAAAAATTTTCCCCGTGGTCAGACGTGGATACAGTGGGAAATGAATGTGATGAAATCCATTGCTGCATTAGCAAAGCGGCATACATTGTTTTTTATGCTTCAATCACTGCAGTCATTGCGGTGAGGCTAGGGATCGCTATCAATGACAAATGATATGTCCATTGAATATTGTTTTTTGTATTCAAATGAATAGTCATTGGTGGAAATTTGCCCTAAACCGCAAACCGCAGGCAAACTGCAGGCAATCCACTGCTTGGTTAACATTGAGGCATCCATGCCAACCTGTTGAAACTTGGCCTACCTCACATGTCACATGTAAATAACATAGGACAGGATTTTTTTTGGGGGGGAGAATCAACCTAACAGTATGTCTTTGGAGTGTAGAACAGAGAAAACCCACACAGACTTGGGGGGACATACTCCTGCATGGCCAGAGCCCCACAGTGCTGCTCACATATGTCTATGAATGAGATGTGAGAATGCCATAACCTCTGAGATACAATTAGAAACTATAGACTGTGTAAAATATTTGATATAGTTGTATGTATTGTTCTATGCATTTCCCAATGTCTAAAAAACAAAAAAAAGGACCCAGGCCCAATAACTAGATGTGCAATACCAATAGGATAGTTTTTTTTGGGGGTCGGTAAACAAGAATTCCACTGTATAAATGTAAATAAACATTTTAACGATGTTCTGATAATCTCCCGAAACATTAATTCTATTCATCCATAATTGTTATTAAACTGCTTTTAGCTGGTATTAATTATCTTTGTATTTATGTTTAGAGTTGCTTTAATAATGCAGCACATAATAAAAGATTAAAACAGGCAGCACCAAATCAGAATACTGAAGATAAATCAGGATCCTAGTAAACATCTAGTCATAGTATAAAACGAGAGCCATTGTTTAGTAGATACAGTCATTTAAAAGCTATAATCACTCACTATAACTGACACTAAATAAATAGCACAGTATGATTTTTATAAGGAATGAACACTTACTGGTATGCATAGACAGTAAGGGTTGGGTCCTTTGTAGGAACAATGACTTCCCTTAAGCAACATTTTCTTATTTCATACCTATTAACAAGATTCATTTGTGTGAGCTACATATTCTTAACACGCCCTGGGGGTTAGGATTTAATAATTAGTTACCTCGCCCTGGGCCAAGATAGACAAAGGCACCAAACCCAAAAGAAAGATGTCGGAGGTGATGGGGACCTCAAATGTGGATTTTTTGGACTAATTGCCCATCACTTGTTTTAATCATTAGAGTCTTAGAATTCTATGAGCACCAAAAAACAAGGAAAGCCAATCTGTTGCATGTTAAATAGAGCTGAAATTTAGGCTGCGATAAGGTTACCTAAGGTGGAAGCCTAAGGGGGAGCAGTCATGCTCATTCAATGTCCGTAAGCAGATAGAAATAGGCAAATAGTGTTATGCAGGATTGTGGATCATAAAGAAGCTGAAGGGCATTGTTAATATTTTAGCAGATAAAACTGTCCACAGAAATATATTTTAGATGTTAATTTCCCTGAACTTATGTTTTAACATGGCCTGCAAGCCACTGTTCACATTTCAAATTTTTGTTAGTCCAGGTAAACAAATAAATTCATAAATATTTCATAGCTGTCAGGTTCAACTGAAATCTGAATGATCAATAGTAAACGTATTATAGCCAAATGTAATTTTTTCTTCTACTATTTTGGATAAAGTAGTATAGGAGGTTACTTGATAAGTCGGGGGTTCTGGTACCCCATCCCTTATACTATAGAACAAACATATAGGGCTCAACCACCAAGCCAACAAGGCATTAGGTTATCTAAATGCCACTGCAAGAGCTCCCTGTTGTTTTGTAGGCTGTACTGACTGACAACAAGATGGAAAGCAACCATATAAATGTAGCCTTAGAGTTGATTAGAAGAATATTAGGACACATTGTCACCCTATTTTGGTCCTTACATGAACAATATTCTCAATATAGTGATATTATATACACAAGATTTCAGAGAACATATCTAGCAACTATATTAGACCTAGTCTGGGTATTTCTGGCCTTCCCAGCCAAGGTGTTTCCCATTGATTATGATGTTATATTTTAGGGTTGCATTTGCCTGCATTTGGCTTCCTCAGAGGACCAAAGAATAGATTGAGTAAATAGCATAGGAGTAGATTCAGTAACTACCTTAGTAGAATCAACATATCTATTTGTGCTGGTAACCATTGTCATTGAGATAGAGAATGAGAAATCCAAAATGTTACCACTGTCACCAAAAGTCATCTCTTCCAGTAAAAACATAATGCTGCGTCTTCATGTTATGAGGTAAAGTGAAATCACAACAGGACACAGCAAATAAAGAAATGATGGGTTTTAACCCTTCCTCACCCTATCTAACTCTATCTAGCTATATATACACTTGAAGTTGTATACCTGACATTACGAGGCACAAAGTAATGCTCACCAACAACAATATAACTGTTTATAAATAGATCAAATATTCCTTGTATTGTTAAATGAACACAAAATTCACTTTTTGAACAAAACCAAGGTAAAGAGAATTTTTTGAGCCAGCGTCTGTGTCATCATGCATCAGGGTCATTGACGTACATTGAAATAATCCTCTGCGGAAAATCTGGACATAGATCCTCTCTCTCCACAGAATGTTTTACGGCCCTGGACAGCGAATGGAAGTTGCAGCATGAATTATGTATGAAGCACCTGTACACACTGGAGGCCTCTGGATGACTTGCTTTTCGTATGAGCTTATTAACTGAGGTGGGTCATTTTCTGATGTGGTCATTTGTCACATAATGAGTTGGTTTAAGAGATTTCCCAAGGATTACACAGCACTGGACTGCTAGAATCCCGCAGTCGTTGCCGCACCCTGGAGCTGTGTGCATTATCTGCCTGCTGAAGTGTGGACTTTACCAGTAAATTTACTGCAAGCCTGTCTATTAGAAATCTAAATTTAGAAAGCTACAATGTGACTGCAGATAAGAACCACTTGACTCACCCAGACTCCCATTCTACCTTACAGATGATGCTAATGTACTGTGTTCTAATACTACATCTTATGCTCATGAGAGCCCATTCCAGAGCAAAGCAGGTCGATAAACTCCTCTTCACTTACATATGGGGATAACATTTTTTTAGCAAAGCAATAAACATTGTGTGACAGGTGTCTTGAGATCTGCCATGCTTAAAACATGATAGCAGCACATGACATGTCAATTGATACCTAAACCATGTATGGTACAAGCATGACAGATGGGCATATGATATGACACATCCTACTCCTTTGTACTCTTTGTCTGTGATTACTTTATAGAAAAGCAATGCAGTATTAAAAGGGGAAAAAGTGAAATCAATGAGATTTGGCAACTCAACATACTGTAACCTACTGCAGCTAATTCCAGAACCATTATGATTCAGTCTTCACAACTGTCAAGTCGGACTGAAATCATAACGATCAATCTGCCGCATAATCGGCCTCGAAATTAATCGTCTATGGGCACCTTTACTCCTATAACTTTAAATGTAAAGGAAATGTTCCTATGTTTTCAATAGAGTAGTAGGGAATTCCAGGGAGATCATCGCTTGATGCATCAGCTACAAATTTCCAAGGCAGATTTGAATGTTACTGATGGTCGGTTTTATACTCAGTATTCATACTTTAATATTTCAGGCTGTGAGAGAAAGAGGGACTTGTTAGAAATGTATGAATTCTGTATTAGAAATGTTAGGCAGAGGGGTTCTTCGATCACCATATTGCAAGACTATTAGACAGTGAGTCCTGAGCAGGTAAGCTTTGCATTTCAATCCTTCATATTAGATTACTGGAGTGTTCTACTTACTTTCATGGCTCAGGCAGGGCAAATACAAAGAAAACGATTTTATAGCCCAGTACTTACTATCCCCACCAAAACTTTATACCAATACCTAAATTATACAAATAACTCACAGAGACTCATTTAGATGTTGAAATTATTGGGCCACAGCTTTAATGATTTTTATAATTATTTACAAATGTAATACATAAAGTAATACAATTAAATGCTCCCTGTAACTGAACTGAAAACCATAAGTTACCACCCATACCAGCCACCACTCAGTTGGTTCTTTTCCAAAACTCCTCACTCCAGGACTGGTTAAATCACCAATGACTCACGCCATTATAATAAATTCAAGATATTGTATATTATAGAGCCATTTCATTTTTTAAAGACTGTTAACCTCAGCCAGTACAGCCCCATTTTTCAACGGCGTGGTATGGGTGATCGCAACAGAGTACACAGTACTCTGTTTGTTTTTCCCTCCCTCCCCTCTCCCCTTTACACATTGATGTGGCCTGGAAGACCAACACCCCTACATTAAAATGAAGGTCTAAAGCCCCCCATAGACAGGCAGACTCCTCCATACAACTTTCATGAGACTTACCAACAACTATGTAGTATAGTGACCTCCCTGATAGAATACATAGTGATTGGAAGGTGTAGAAAGGTCCTCCTATTACATGGTTTTGGTAGAAGAAAAGTTGGTTGTACAGAAGTTGCATGGAGGAGTCTGCCTGTCTATGGGGGGCTTAAGTCGCGAACCTCCCCCCGCGCCCAGGGCGTGCCGGATTGGAGGGTGTGGCAATTTTCTTTCGCTTTTAGTACCACATGTAAGTTTTGACAGCCAACAAGATACCAATTACCCAAATCATTATTATTATTAGCTTTTATTTCTATAGCGCCTACATTTAAGTGGAGGTACAACACAAGATAACACACAGGTACAGGTCAGGCTTGCAATCAGGCTTGCATGGTATGAGGCTGAGTGGTCATTAGTAGGTCACTGGAAACATTCAAGGTTTCCATTACAGGCTCACTGGGTCACTGGTCGCTGACAAACAAACATGCAACCTAAAAAAGAAAAACAAGATATTTCCAATCAGACAAATAACTTGTACATAACCACATTAGCATAAAAACCAGTAGGGACCAGAGGGAGGGGTAATATTGAATACAAAAAAAACTCTTTTATCAAAGCTACCCTTTTCCTACCACAAAACCCCATACTTAACCTATGTCACTGTCCCAACTATCCCACCTTCCACAATCCCCATTCCTTTATTGCTCACTCAGGCACACTTTCTTCTACTGGTTCCCCTCCGTATCAGGGTGGACTTTATAACTTGGTGAGGAAATATACAGGATTATGATGTGCAGAGCGAACCTCAAATTCATTTCAACTTACATTTAAGTACTTATTTAAAAGTTAATACTTGTTGTTTACACAAAATATGAATTCATATATTCTCATTAAGGGCATTGAACATTAAAGTTTCATTACTAAGAACTTTCTTTATTTCCCATAAGACCGCATTTTATATCTGAACTTTATTTCAGTTGAGTTTCTGAGGCAGGCTTAAAGAGTCTTGGAAGCAGTGAGAGTATAGACACAGACTTTATTGCTGAAAGATTTATAGAAATGGTGACTAGACACTGACTTTCTCAATAGTTACTTCTGCTCATGATTTGTTATGTCAGGTTAGAGTTTAAGCAGAGAATAAATTGTATCTAAAAAAGACTCCAGTGTAAATGCTGCATAAAAAAGTTAACAAATCAGAGGAATAAGACATTGTCTGCATTTCACTAGCATCCTCTACCTCTACCTCTGTTCACAACACCTTTTTTGTATGATAAACTTATATTTTTTATATCTTACATAAGTATTGACATATTGCACAGAGCTTTGTATCACTAACGTCTGAAAAGACACAAAACCATACAGCAAAAGTCATTGGAGGTGTGAAATATTGACAATCTGCCTGCCCCTGAAAAAGGTATCATCACCAAAAATTCTAAAGATGTAGAGAAAGGTTGTGGGAACACAAAACAAAACAAGAATGTATTGCTCTAGCAAATTCAACATAAATTTTAACTTAGTTTATGCAAAAATCGCATTTGCTATAGCAATACTTCTGTACATCTACAGCAATTTTGGTGATGATACTATGTCCAGGGGCTTTGTGATCATCTTGTAAACTTGAGTATAAGCTGCATTTAATTTTTTGCTGAAAATTTTGGATTATCCTCAAGTATATATGGAAAGTAGATCCAAAATATGGAAGCAGAAAATATTTTGGATTTATTTAATACATATTTGTTTCATTATACAGTACATATGTATTGCAGTTTTGCATACATATTTGTAGTAGAATAATCCCAATGCAAAATAAAAAAAATCTTCCTGTTTTTGCCGTGCTCTAATTATTGCACTTATTGTTTATTTTTCTGTAATTTTTAGTTCCACACACAATTGCTCCTGATTGCTGACAGAAAAAGATAGCAGCATCAAATCAGATAATACGCCATTATTTGTGTTTCCATATTTTCCAATGTCTATTTCCAGTCGCACAATGTTTTTAGTGTGAAGGATGGAACTTCCTTATTTCCTTTGGAGAGAAAGTTTCCGCTTATGATTTTCTTTGCTGTAAATATCCGCCATGTGACACATCTATGTTTACACACATTAACATGGCTATTGTGCTAACCAGGCAAAATCTGTCTGATCACCTTAACTTTACTAACCAATTTTGAAATTGTGTGTATATAAATATATATATATATGTATATATATATATATATAGAGAGAGAGAGAGAGAGAGAGAGAGAGTGTATGTGTGTTATGTACAAATTGATTACAATAACTTGGTGCTACAAAATAATTTTAATAAAAATGGTAACGGTTATTTGCTTTGGACCCAACGGTAGGCCTTTAAAGCCCCCCATACACCTGCAGATTCCTCCATACAACTTTCATGAGACCTACCAA
>CM070034.1:114325485-114341260 GCA_036250615.1 Ptychadena robeensis
AAACAAAAGAAGGTCTAAAGGAAATCTGACAGAGAAATCTGAAGGTGTATGGCCAGCTTTCATGGGAAAATAAATAATCCTTGGGAGCAAAAATAATAACAAGACACTTGTTATTTTAGGGGAAACACGGTATTGAGTGAGGGGAATTTTACTCCCTTAGGGTAATTTAAAATAATGGTCAAAGCTTGCTGACATGGCTTCAGTGCATACTCAAGTATGTTTAGTCACACAGGGGTAAATTAAAATGGGGAGGTTATGCTGGAGCTGACTTTATCCTTCTTTGTTCAAATTTGATTGTGCTTAATAAATGTGAATTGTTCCCTTTACTTGCACTTTTCACCCTTTTTCACCGAAAAAGTATTAGATGTTGTGGCCGCTACCTTATGTCCACCTCATTTCCTGTCCAGTTAACTAACATATTTATCAAGCCTTTTTCATCCCATCTGTGTTGTCCATAGTCATCCTCTTCAGCTATGTACTTTCCTTTATTTCAGTCACCTCTTGTCATCTGTTTTCTTGCACTTTTTTGCCTCTCCCAACTCATTCATTCTTTTCCTGGCTATCTTCAACATCTTACCTATGTGTAATTTCCTCCATCTTCCACTTTTGGCTCTTTATCCTTCTCACTGGTGTCATGGGTAAAAATTCTGCCTCATATGCCAATCATTATGGGTTCAAAACGGAATCATAGATGGTTTAGTTTTGCTGACCGTAATTCATCATTTTGCATAATTTCTAATAGTTTTTTTTTTATTGCATGCATGCATGGGCTCCTAGCTATCACTCACTCCAGCACGACATGAGGTTATGTTTTTCCAGTGTAATTGGCAAGGCTTGCCAGTCAGTTTGATAGCTTCAGCTAGCCATACAAGCATCAAGTTTTGCTTAAGTTTATTGGCTTGTGTGATTGAAACATCAGCTGTCAATCTAACATCGATTGATAGTGCCACCACTAAAGCTGGGAACACACGGATAAATATGGGCCAGATCGATTTTCAGACATCAGACATGATTGTAATTCCGGTCGATGTCCATTGCTCTGCATGGGGACCGCAGGGTCTTCATGCAAAGCATCGTTGGAGCTGGTGCACAGCAGTGCTGCGCCTTCAGCTCCTATGATGTTGGGCAGCAGCACGATGACGTCATCACGCTGCTACCGGGAACCTCTAACGGCTCGTATATCGAGCCGTGTGTTCTCGGCTTATCAGTTGAATGGAAGAATCGAATCATGTATGTCTATCTTTAGTCCTTAACACTACAAAAAGGCACTTCATACAATGTAGGGTCACCTACAATGGCCAAAGCAGTGGTTCCTCTCGATATATTAGTTCAACCCTGGGTGCAGATAAAACAATGATTGAGGTTGAATCCCCCAAAGCTTTGAAAAATGTTTTAATACATTAGGTCATATAACATTTAACCTATGACTGCACTTTTCTAAAGACATTGTTTAAAAAATTCAGCGAATCCCACTGAAATAGACTCATGTAATGTACTTAGCATTTATATAGTCTGGGTTGGTGGTATATACATCTGGGGCAGATGTTTATACTATTAATGCATTACTCACATGTAGAGTGGGGACACGACATGAAGGCACCCACCTGGAATAGTTGTCTGCTTTTACTGACATTATTCCACTCATCAGGATCCAACTGTGCACATCTGCAGGTTTAATTCCAGGCGTTAGAATTTTTTTATTTTCCAAATACGTTTCTGCAATATTGTGCATCTGAAAAAATACTAATAAAAACACAACTACTGTTTTTACATGAGTATCTATTTAGGAAAGCGATATAACTGAGTGGGGTTCATCAGACCTTTATACAATACCTACTTATTCACCCCATATACTGTGGAAAATATAAAATATCAACCTTATTATAAAATAGCTGTGCATGGGATCATATCAGATTTTTCTGTGTTCATGAACATACCATTTACATTGATGATGTATATTTATGGAATTGTTTTGTGTTAATGAGGCCAAATGGATAAGGATGGAAAGCCAAAGTGATACGCTACTGTTGTTGGATATCCAGACAAACAGCAGACACAAAGACTCATATTCCTAATGGCTCCTACAGCCCTATGTGTGTTCTGGTTTTTTAAACACTGTTTTAGAGCTTAGGAAAGCACTGCTAAATTCCTGCCTGTGTTAAGGAATGGAATTGTTAACACTTCTTTATTAGAGCCAAGTCCATATGGTGGAGAGCTCTCAAGTTCCTTCATTCCTCCACTTTCATTATGCTAAATCTTTCTAGGACACATCATATTGAGGTGGCATATTAAATATTGTTTGTTAAACAATAGCTTTCCAACAATCTACTTTAATTAACTTAATTGAAAACTTGCTAAAATATAGGGAATGTCTAGAGATGCATGTACCTTCTGTCTAGATTTCACCTGTAGGGAATGTTAGGGCTTGTTTCCACTTAAGCGGAAGCCCACGGTTGTCCACGGCGCGGATGAATGTAACCCATTCTCTTCTGCCGCGGTCAGGGGGCGGCTGAGGCGCGGTCTGCAGCTCAAAAACTCGGTTCACCGTGTTTTTGAGCGCAGTCCGCACTCTTCCACGGCCGCCCACCCCTGACCGCGGCCATAGAAGTGAATGGCCACCGCTAAAAACCGCATGAGATGTGGTTCTTAGTGGCGGCGGTTCTTAGCGGCGGCAATCATGCCGCCGGCTTCCACACAAGTGGAAACAAGCCCTTACATGGGTGGTTTTTAACAAGTAAACGAGCAATTACCGCAACCAACTGGTGAATGCCTCATAAGGTGTGCGCTGGTTGGTTTTCGTGCTTTTGCCAGATAGACCTGTCATGGGGTTGTTATCTACACAACACCTGAGCACATGCAAAGTTTGCAGGCGCTCGCAGACGGGAGTGTGTGGTCGTTTTCAAGGCTGCTGTGGACTGACTGCAGCCCAGGAAACGACAGTGTAAGGCTAAGTTTACACTGGTGTTTTTTTACTGCCAGGTAAACGACCGTTTAGCGTGGCCGACTGGCGGATGCCACATTAGCCGTCCGCTGGTCGGTTTTTGGGAGGCCGTCCCATAGAAAATCTATGGGGTCCTTAATTAGATGCCCTGTAATCGCCTGCACTGTTGTGCAGACGACTACAGGGAGTCATTTATCCAGCTGCTGCGGAAGCGCACTGGCGGTTTCTGAGCTGCTAGCAGCTCAGGAATCGCCAGTATAAACTTAGCCTAAATGTAGCACAAAAATTGCAATGGTAATGAAATCACTATTGTGCCTAGGGGCTTTTGTGCCTTCAGCCTCAGCTGTATATCTGCATTGTGAGATCTAAAGTAAGGCATAGAGGGCTTGATTTTTGCAGCACGTTCGTGGTGATTGATTGGGCTCAAATTAATACATAAAAATCATGATTGATTGGTCCCTCTCAAAGAAATTCAATCAAACAGGGAACCAACATGTTTGATTGCATGTTCAATTGCTTTCCTAGGGCCTGTGCACATGCTCCATAATACCATTGGATACAAATCCATCCAAATACCAAGAAAACCCACTAGATACTTGAACTATCAACAGAAATTTACCAACATGTTTGATTACTGCTTGATCCATTTTATGTTTTATATCAGTGGTGGCCCAACTAAATGCGGCCCTCAGCATCACTAAAGGGCCGAACATAACATTTTCTATCTATACTGACTTGTAAAAGTTATTGTTTAATGAATAATTTATAGCAGGTATAGCTAGTAGACATTCTTTTTATTTTTTAAATAACAAAACTTGTTTAAAATGATACTTTAAGCATTAGGGAGCACTGTAGTATGGTAATGCACATGTTGTGTCATATATATCATCAAAAGTTGTGTGCCACTACTCTCAGGTTATGTGCCACAATATATATTATACAATCACCCTCCGTTCATTGGTGGAATAGTTAGGTTGCAGGGGCCGCAAGTGGAGGTCAATGCAACCCTCTTCTCCCACTCTTCACACACTGATAGCAACGCTGCAGGAGAAATGCTAGCACAGGCTTCCAGTATCCATAGTTTCAGGTGCTGCACATCTCGTATCTTCACAGCATAGACAATTGCCTTCAGATGACCCCAAAGATAAAAGTCTAAGGGGGTCAGATCGGGAGACCTTGAAATTGCTACATGATGATGTGTTTCCCTCTTTATGCACTGAAGCTGGCACGTGCCCTGAGTTTTTCCAGCAAGATGGTGCACCACCACATTATGGGTGTCAAGTCCGAGCATTCCTAGATGAACAGTTTCCTGGAAAGTGGATTGGTTGTCGTGGGCCAGTTGAATGGCCCCGTAGGTCTCCTGATCTGACCCCCTTAGACTTTTATCCTTGGGGTCATCTGAAGGCAATTGTCTATGCTGTGAAGATATGAAATGTTCAGCACCTTAAACTACGAATACTGGAAGCCTGTGCTAGCAATTCTCCTGCGGTGTTGCTATCAGTGTGTGAAGAGTTGGAGAAGAGGGTTGCATTGACAATCCAACACAATGCGCAGCACATTGAACACATTTTATAAGTGGACAAAACTTGTTAATAACTCATGAAAGAATAAAGGTACGTTAAAACCAATTATTAGCACACCATTATTTTTCTTGTGAAATTCTCAATAAGTTTGATGTGTCACATGACCCTCTTCCTATTGAAAAAACAAAAGTTGGATTCAAAATGGCTGCCTTCAAAATGGCCGCCATGGTCACCACCCATCTTGAAAAGTCCCCCCCCCCCTCTCACATATATTAATGTGCCACAAACAGGAAGTTAATATCACCAACCATTACCATTTTATTAAGGTGTATCCATATAAATGGCCCACCCTGTATATAAAACCCAGTTAGTTGATCAGTTCAGGTAAAAACAAATCGATTTTCAAATGATCAATTCTCAAGTCTGTACGGCCACCTTTAGCCAAAACATCTCCATTCATTACTGTCAATATAAAAATACTTTTTTACCCTTTAAATTTGCCAAAGTAAAATGTAAAACTTTCCATCCTCAGAGTTTGAAGTGTCACTGGAGGTCAAGCAGGTGACACTGTTTTTACATTAGCATGTTTTCTTAAAATAGAACGGAGCTGCGGCGTCCCCGGGAGCCCCTGCTTTAAAATGCATGGCATACTTACATGGTACTTGCCCATTGGGCAGTTGCTGGAGTAACAGCGTCCCAGCACAGTGCAGATGCTGAGTATGTAATGTTCAGTTCATGCCCCCCCCCAGAGAACATACAGATAAAACATTGCAGGAAGACGGGTGAAAGAGGTTTGTTTGTTACAAGAAGTGACATAACCCTAGCTAGCCATACACAGGTTGACTTTTGCACAATTGATCTAAAGGTAGCCATACACGGGTCGATTTCCCGCACGATTCCTGGCCGATCGATCACCGGACGCGTGCACGCCGATCGATCGACGAGGAATCGAGTGCAGCCCACCTTGACCGATCGGCCCCGCCCGATCGACTTGGCCCCCAAATCGGATTGGCCAGAGAACCAACCTGTTGGTCTTTTCTGATCGATTGAGCACACATCAAGGGGAGTTGACATTTGTGAAGCGATCGATCAGGAACAGAATCGTCCAGGAATCGGTGGCCTAAGGTGGTAGGCACAGACTTGATTGGGCGATCGATCGACGCCTGTGGCTTCACCGGAATCGATCAGATGGGCGATCGATCACTCATGAGTCGACACATGTATGGATAGCTTTAGATTCGATGGTGTAGGGCAATTTAAATATTCATTGTTCCACCACACAATCGTTTTTTTGGTGTGCAAGCTCCATAGTACGATACCATACAAATCAAACAAAATATCTAGAAATATCTAGATACTTGTACGATCGACACAAATTTACCAACATGTCTGATCACTGCTCAATCGATCTTATACTTGGTTTCTAGCACCTTTGGTCGATCGAATCAGGTGTGCGGGAAACGTTTTCAGTGCTATGTAGTTAAATATCGATTGTGGATAAAAAAAGACACAGAACACCAACATCAAAACCTCATCCCCACTGTAAAACATGGTGGAGGGAGCATCATGGTTTGGGGCTGCTTTGCTGTCTCAGGGCCTGGATGGATTGTTGTCATTGATGGAAAAATAAATTCCAGGAAAACCTAAGACCATCTGTCCGCCAACTAAATCTCTGCAGAGAATGGGTGATGCAACAGGACAATGACCTAAAGCATACAAGTCATTCAACAAAAGAATGGCTTCAACAGAACAAAATATGCCTTCTGGAGTGGCCCAGTCAGAGTTCTGACCTCAACCTGATTGAAATGTTGTGGCATGACATTAAGAGAGCGATTCACAACAGACATCACAAGAATATTGCTACACTGAAACAGTTTTGTGAAGAGGAGTGGTACAAAATTACTCCAGATCATTGTGCAGGTCTGATCTGAAACTACAGGAAACTTTTGGTTGAGGTTATTGCTGCAAAAGGAGAGTCAACCAGTTATTAGGTCCAAAGGTTCACATACTTCTTCTACCCTGCACTGTAAATGTTTACATGCTATGTTCAATAAAAACATGAAAACATATGTTTGTGTAGTATTATTTTAAGCAGACTGTGTTTTTCTATTGGTGTGACAGAGGTGAAGATCAGAGCACATTTTATGACCAATTCATGCAAAACTCCACGTAACCACAAAGGGTTCACATACTTTTTCAGTAAATGAGCTGTATGGGGGAGGGGAGGAACCCTCTGCCTGTTTTCTTCATGAGAAAAAAAGGAAAAGGAAGAAGATTAAGAACCAGTTAAGGAGCAGGATCTATTAGTTAAGGCCCAATATTGAATAGTTGACTTACTCTCTGGGTTGCTGGTTAGATCAGGACTCAATATTAAGAGTTCAGTCTTTTCCAGCAACCTGTTGATAATAGGGACGTGTGGAGAATATGACTTGTGTCTACATGCAGTGCCCTATGGGTAACCGGAAGTGCAGGTAACTCGGTCCTTTACTCTTGGTGGGAAACATTTTGGTAGGTTGCTGTGGTGGCTCACTGTAAAAAATGTCTCATGGAGAGGCGCCCATATAAAACAAAAAAGTCCTTTATTGGTAGTATATGATGTGTATACCATTAACCAAGCATAATGATTAAAGGATATATGAGTTAAAAATTCATCTGATTCCACACTAATTATGATGAATCAATTCAACCAGTACAATAAATTAATTACGTTTATGTGTATATAGAATTTATATCATTATTCAAGCTCAATAAATGAAAGGATAATGTTTTTATTGAATCAGATGTATTCTCATGTATTTATCCCTTCATTTATTGAGCTTGGATAATGATATAGACTCTATATACACAGGGTTGCACATAACTTTTTAAGTGAGCTCCTCAGATGAGTACCATGAGATGGTGTTTGGTACTCACCCCAAATGAATGTGGTCTTCCTCACTGTCTCCCTCGCTGTCCTCTGCATCACCCTCCTGCAAGGTAGATTTTGCTGTAGATGGACCTCCCTGTTCCTGATTGATACTCTGATTAGCTGTTTCCATCCACAGGTCACTAGCTGGCTTTGGGTCAAATGTAACTCTCACAGTACAACATGATTGAACCCCAGATCTCATACCTCAGTAGTACAACCCTGAAATCTTAGTAACTAACACCTGAGACTACCTGCAGTCTAAATGTGATCCTTTCATAGTCATATTACAACTGTCACACAGTGCTTTTCTCTTGTCAGATTTTACCCTTACATATGCCTACTCTGACTTTCACCCCCAGATCACCAACACCCTTAGAAGTCCAATCTTTTATGGGGGATTATTAATTTACATTCCCAATTTCCCACCCCTAACTGCAACCTTTCATAGTTATTCATGTTTCCCTGCAGTTATCTAAGTGGCATAAATTGTAAACATTTAGCTGTGGCCACCCAGACACTGAGTGCCTCCAAGTTGTTAGTACGCATATGAGCTTTGTTACAATAATGCAGGTACGCATAGCTAGTTTTTAGCACTTTTTGAGTACCAGAGTACCACTTATGTGCACCTCTGTACATATACTTAAATAATGTATTGTACTGGTTGAATTGATTTGTCATTATTGGTGTGGAATTAGATGATTTTTTACTCATGTATCCTTTAATCAGTATGCTTGGTTACTTGTATACACATATTTACATATTTTTTACATATATTTACATACATATTGTGTTTCACCACTGTTTTTAATATATATATATATATATATATATATATATAATAGTATACAATACACAGAAGTATTGGTAATCTAGCAATTTTATTCCACAGGCCACTTCCTAACCATTTTATCCTGAAGAAGTGACCCTGTGCGTCACAAAACGCTGTGCAAAAGTGTTGATAATTTTTTCAATATTCTACCAATAAAGGACTTTTTGTTTGATATGGGCGCCTCTCCATGAGCCATTTTTTACAGTGGGCCACCACAGCAGCCGAACAAACTTTTTCTTGCAACTGTATCTGAAGACATTATTTCATCATCAGGTCCATACAATGTAAAACAATCATCATCAGGTCCATACAATGTAAAAAAAACTTCAGATATTATAAATGATAACATTGTATTTACAACATTTTAAAACAGATAAAGAAGAAAATATAAATATTTTCACTTGGCTACAAAATATGTAATAAATATTTGTTTACACCGTTATCGGTGATTAGTTTTATTGGCGTTCTATTAAAAAGAAAAGATTCCTAATGACACCCTGAAAGCTCAGGATAATGATATCTCCTCCATCTGGACCACTTCATGGGATATGTGACAACTGTAGAGAGGTCCATGACTCAGGCGGATGTTACTGGATGATCTGCTTCCAGTAGCGCACACAGCAGCCGTCGGGCAGTACAATGCCCCCGCTGGGGGCTCTCCGGAGACGCCCTGACCTCTCTACATTGGACAATAGACGTATTTAGAACGCTCGCTATTAGACAGGGAAAACCTTCACCTCCATCCCCCCCACCCGTGACGTCACAAGGAGGGGCGGGGACACGGGAGGAAAACTGGCAATTGAAAGATGAGAAGAGTAGAGAGAGGACGGGGGAGTCAGAGCTGAGTGTACGCAGAGGAGCTGACCATCTACTCATTGTATTTCTTCTCTGGATCTGATCGCAGGTGATGATTGCAAAGGACCACTGGACCTGATCGCGTGTCCCCACTTTATGCATAGGACCACTGGACCTGATTGTGTAATGCACTGGACCTGATTGCACATCTTTGGCTGCACAGGATCGGGAAGACTGATCGCATGCACAGGATTGCTGGACTGGCCGTACAGGATTGCTAGGGCTGATCGCATGCCCCTGGTTGTATAGGATCCCTACACCTGATCGCATGCCCCTGGCTGTATAGGATCGCATGCCCCTGGCTGCCCAGGATTCCAATTGACCCATTGCCAGGTGTATCTCCTTGTACTGAGTGTGGACATCACTTCTACCCGGTTCAGATCTGCAACTTGCACACATTCCCGATCTTGTGATTTCACCTGGACAGAAGTAACTGGGAGCAGGTGAGCCCCCTACGATGGGATCGGGCAATGTGTATGATGTTGTGTGTAGTTTGGGGGCAGGGATTTCTTGCTGACTCGCAGAAGTCTGGACAGTATAAAGAGGAGGGGAGTGGGTTGTATATAGTGTGTGAGGGGGAGGGGAGACTATCAGTGGAGGGGGGAGAGGTCTGCACGTGTGTGTGTAAAGAGGGGGATGTGTGCAAGGCCAGCACAGGGTGCTGCTTACTATTACCCCTTGTAAGCCCTGCACTGGGCACTATCTACAATGGTGGCACTCTACAAACAAGCCATGACCTGAGAAACTGGCATCTAATCCTTTCTGTATTATCCATACATTGGAAGGGAAGAGCTGCTACAGCAGTGAGATCTTATGCTTATCTTTATTGCAATCTCAAGTAATGTACAGAGGCCATCCTATGTACTAATTATGCACTGGAAAATCTGCTATACCACTGAGATGTTGATCCCCCTTGGATCATAAATATTAACCCTTCTATGTACTACCCATACACTGGAAAATCTGCTACAGAAATGAGTGGTTCCCTTAATCTCCCTTGGATCATAAATAAATATTAACCCTTCTATGTACTACCCATACATTGGATAATCTGCTGTAGCACTGATATATAATGTTGGTCCCCCTTGGATCATAAATAATAAATTTTAACCCTTCTATGTACTACCCATACACTGGAAATGTGCTACAGCAATGAGCTGTTCTCTTGATCTCCCTTGGATTATTTATAATAAATATGAACCCTTCTATGTACTGTCCATACACTAGAAGAGCTACTATATCAGCCAGATCATCATCATCTTCTTCCTTCTTCTTTTTTTTTTCTCTCTCTCTCTCTCTCTTTCTTTCTTTAATAATAAATATTGACCATTCTGTGTACTACCATACACTGGAAGAGCGACAATCTTATTTTTCTCTCTGTTGGATCATATATATTATGTATACAGTTCCTCATACGTATTCTCCATACACTAGAAGGATTCCACTTGTAAAGCCAATCCATGTTTGTATCAGATACTATATATAATTTACGCAGATCCTCCAATGTACTATTCTGTTAAACTGGGGGAAAAAGTTTCTGTAGGAATGAGATCTTGTGTTTCTTATAAAATTAAACTAGATGCAGTGTGTACATAGGATGATATCTATACACTCACAGGGGGGAGCTGCTAGTGAGATTTTGTGTTCTTCTCTGGATCATATATCATGGATAATGTATACAGAGCCCTCTCTGTACTGTTGTATGTAAAATGTTTATCTCCTTTCGATTATATATTCCAACAACGTATATAGTTGTAATAATATATGTGAGACCTTGGGGTCCTCCTCCTCTGGCTCGTATGTAACAATTCTATACAATGTGTGCAGATTTCTTTCTATGTAATGGCAGCATCTCATTTCCCTGGCCTATGACCCGTATGCATCACATAGAGGATTTACTAAAGGGAGATGCATTAGGCAATTGTAGGCTTCAGGCCTTACAAGCCGGCAGCTGGGGCAGTGACAGTAGCGTTAATCTGATTTCTATGACACGTCATGTAACTTAATTTTCCAGATGGACCGGCTGCATTGGGGAAATTGCCCTCAAATTACGTTGGCCAACCCCAGATCTGGCATCTGTTACCGGTCACCAAAAATTGGTCCAGCAAGCTCTCCTCCCATCTGATTATCATTACTTCATGCTTTTAAGTAGTCCCAGAGTATGGGGCAGGCCGGAGGCCACCTGGTGAAGAGATCCCATATCATCATGTTTGCTTTCTAGAACACATCATAAAATCGGATGTGTTCATTCATCTTCTACATGTTCCATATTCTGCAATGTGCCCTGATTTTTCCATAGCTCCTGCAAAGCCTCTTCATCCCTCTGCGTCTGCTACAGTTAGAGGCTGATCTTTCCCCTCATGTTTATTTATCCTTCTTTTTTTTTTTTTTTTTTTTTTTTTTTTTTTATATAGGACAAAGAAAGCCTGTAGCTTATATACATATGGGTTGTATGCTTACAATAAACCTATATGAATGGTTAACAATTCAAAGTAGAGCTGAAGACTGCAATGTACCAATCTCCTGGCCAGCCTATCCGATTATAAACTACTGTAGCATGATTGGTAAAAGATGACCTTTGACTGGACATGTTGGGTAGCATGCATTATGCATCTGCAAATTAAAAAGAATAATATAAAACCAATACCATAGCTTATATCTCTTTCTGTAGAATCGAATGCCTTTCTATCTATTACTTTATTCTGATAATCTAGAATGTTTAGAATAGTAGCACTTAGGTTGACCTATTGGCTCCTTGAAATGCATAGAAAAAGCATCAATTCTAGTCTTCTGATATCTTACTAAAATCCATTCACATAAGTAACGAGAATGGATTGTCCACCAGATCAATGCCGGAAACGCTCCCAGTTATTGATTGAAAGCATCAGATTACTGTCAGCAGGAAGCTGGGTTTAATTCTGCATGAAATGTGTATAGGATAAAACACAATATAGGCTTGTGTAACGTAATAGCGATGATTGCTAGCTCTTGGGTCTTCAATGTTTTTTTGCAGTTGGAATAATTATTGGAGTGTATCAGCAAACCTTATCTGTTGTCAGAGTGCCTGCATGGAAGGTCTGGGTTGGGTACGACTATTGATTGCTGACATGCTGCTTCCTGTAGACAGTCTTGGTTTATGTTACTAATGTACATCTTGTGAATCACTTGGGGCAAAGACTGATCGATGAGTTCACATATGTGACCAATGTCTGTGCCAACATTTTTAAAGGTCTTTTTATGTATAAATGAAAATCTATTTTACCAATACTGATTATGTTACAGTAGGGATCTGGCTGAACATTTCTAAGCTGCCTGATGGACCTGTTCATTGATTGCTGCTGCGCCAGTGTTTGAATATGCTTCCTGTCTGTTAGAGCCCAAATTGTGGATTGCTGGATTCTATATGGCTGTTCCGTGAGAACAGACGCAAGAAATGCATCTGCTACCCATAGAAAGCTGCCAGGCTTCAACCTTTTAAATAAAACTAAAATTTGGCTGTGTTGGACATCATTCTTCTTTGCTTTGCATTCATTTTTCAACCAACCTGTGTATTTTAAGGGTTCTATATGAGGTTTTGTGTGGTCACATTGTTGGAATTTCCCCCCTTTGTGTGTGTGTGTGTGTGTGTGTGTGTGTATAAGGTTTCCCCATTACTTCAGGCATGGAACTTGGGATGAGTCGCTCTGCATTTTCTAGTCAACCAGAATGCTTTATTCTCGATTTCTTCCACAGTAATTATTGATTTACTTGGCTTACACAACTCCTGCAGAACTGGTTTGTGCACCAGGAATTGCCAACAGCTTCATCATCGGCTCTTAAAGCTGAACTGGCAAATTGCTAATATCTTCTTCAAAACAAACACTGACCTATATCTGGCAGAAGAGTTCTAATTGACCTAGAGACCACTCTTGTGGTCCTGGTCACCTTGCTAGATGGCACTGTTGGCCAAGTAGTATAACTCGGTTGCTGACTCTGCTACCTCCTCCTATCAGCAAGCTTTCAGGGTTGAACGTAGATAAGGAGTGTCTGAATACAGATTCTGCCACTTGAGATATAAATACAATATTTTGTAATTTAGAAAAACATATCTTTAGTGACATGTTTGCATAGAGCACAGAAATCCCCAGCTATTGTGTGCTGGGTAGATCATAAATCTTGTTTGTTCTATCTTGGGGATTTCCAAAATGTATTTTGTAACAATAACTTCAAGTCAAATACTACAGTTGGCATGCCGGTTATTATAAAATTCCTAAATATATATAGTTATACAGATTTAGGGAAACTCTTTTCATCAAAGGATCTATTAAGGAGGAGGGGATTGCTGTCCCCTATTGCAGTCATGCATCCTGTCCTATGATGGTTCAATAGTCATCTCGGATACTGGGTTCAGGGTGTGTGCCACCTGCTGCCTGGACCCTTCTGTTCGCATCCGCAGAGCTGACATCACTTTTGTAGCTCTGGTGTTGGATTCCTAACTGCTGTGAGAGGCTCTCTTTTTGAGGAAGTGTGCTTATCTGCTGCTGTAAGGGGCTTTGTGACCAATGTGTTCCTGGCAGTAAAGTTTCCCTTGGCCTGCTATCTATACTGGATGGCCTTGTTCTTCTGCATAGTGATGGGCTAGGAGGGCATTTACCTTATTTAGTCTCTGCTGGTCTTCAACCATAACCATCTCTGGTTTAAGTACTGCAGTCATAGAATTACTATGTGCAGCTTATTTATTGCCATTTTAGCCTATAGCCATTGTATGGTGGATGTCTATTCTCCAGAAACGGGCCAACCAAGCTGTGTTAAGGGTGGGAGGAAAATGGTGTTGGGTGATCATGGAAACCAATGATGGCTGAGTCATGGGAAGGTTTTCTGACCAGTAGATGATGCAAAGGGGTTCTCTGGTTGACATATTTGGCCTCCAAACATATGTTCCTTTTAGAGCAGACCAGATGTTTTAACGAATCGAGAATTGATATGTATGTTAGGACTTCAATGGCAAGTTTTGTTTGTTTTTTTTTAAGATCTTGCATGGCATTTCACAAATCACAAAGTTGTCCATGAAATCTCACTTCTAACATTGAAAAAGGACTTTTATGGATTTAACCCATAAATATCTGAAATCCAAGCTAAACAAAATATGTGCTTTCATTGTTGACCTACTTTTAAAAAATTCAATTGGGTAATTTTATCCACCACCAAGATACTGAAGTTGACCATGTTTCTGGTTTATTCATGTGTGAAGTCTCAAATCCTTATCTGCATACATATTCTAGCTCATTGAGTTAATGTTATGGGTCGGGCATGGTGGCCTTCTTTTCAAAACACTAGATCCCTGACTAACCTATTTCCTCAATAAACATACATGCATGCACAAGAAACAGACACAGAAATATCTTCTTTTCTGTACTATTACATTACTCATTTAAGGTAACCCTGCAAAGTTAACATTATATTTTTTTTGTATTCTGTTTTAGTATTTTAAATACTAACTCAAGATACAGACATTTTTATTTCGGCTTTGCATGTATACATTTGAGAAGTCGTTAACACCCCCCCCCCCCCAGGAAACTTTTAATGGCTTCAGCGGATGGTGGTTAAAGAATACTTATCCCAGCCACTGGAAAGCATTGCTGGCCAAAAAAGGGTTAAATGGCAATTCTTATAGAAGTTGGCCAGTATCCCTTTATTCATTTATTGCAGGCTACCCATAATTGTATATATTCTTTCCAATGATTGTTTCTTTTTCATAGAAAGGGAACAAATGGTTGTATAAATTGGATACATTTCACATACTCACACTTAAATTGCATTTAGTTGCACTGGCATGAATTTTAAGGCTGTGAGAATTTTATCTGTTGGTTGTGATGAAATTGTATGGTATATGAACCCCATCTATTACCTTAAGGGACCATATACAAGGGGGCAGGCAAGTTTGTCAGATGCTTGAAAATCACCTATGTGATTGGTTCCTTATTTTGTTACATCTGTGGGATAAGTGCAAAATCTGAGGGTAGGAGTGGTTAAACAGTTTAAAAGAAAAATCTGGGCAGGGCTGACAAATTGAGGTAACAAAAATGTCTGTCAGATTCACAACTGGGCAAATTTCAGTGACTTTTTAATAAACCTACTGCAAACCAATGAGAATTTGTATGTACTTGGTCGTGTACCTAATATATTGCCCATGTCTTTTTTTGCTGTGGTTCAGTAAGCCCCATATGCATTAAAGAGAAGCTATACTTGTAACTGCACTAATTTTTAGAATCCCTCTTTCAAGTGTCCCTCTCAGTAACTTGACATGAGTCCATAAGGACATCTCTGCAGCAATCTTTGGTTATCCTACAATCTCCTCTTGCAGTTCCTACAGCAGGGACTGCTCTGTCTGAGAACTTCTCTGGCATTAAGATTTAGGGGATTGTCATCTCTGAGCCAGCTTCTCAGTCTAGGAATTAGATGTGGAGATCAGACTTGAAATAATGACTCAACATGGCGTCTCTGTACTTCTGTGATGAGGAGTAGATGAAGACCTTGTCAGGGGAATATTGTGCTCTCTGTGGGAGGTAATCTATACCGGTGCCATGTGTAACACTTACAGCATTTGTTGGCTTTACATGAGAATACGTGTCTGATACTAGGGCCACTAAATGTGCGCTCTACCCCAACTGCATTACCTTAGCTTAATAATACTTGAGAACCCTTAATGAACCATTACCGGGTTTTTTTTGGGGGGGGGG
>CM070034.1:114347427-114363390 GCA_036250615.1 Ptychadena robeensis
AAAAAAAAAAAAATTCATTCATTTAAATTTAGTAGGAGTCGGTCCATTTTTTCCCGACTCCAGGGACCCAAAAATGTCTCCGACTCCGACTCCTCGAATCCGACTCCACAGCCCTGTGTAATACAGGGCAGTGTTTGAGTTGGTATACTAGACCTCACACTGCCATTTTGCATTACCAGGTTGGTTATTTTGTCTCTGGACATTATAGGGATAGCATTAATGTTACTATTGTATACTATTTAGATGGGGGTCCAAGATAGGTGGTCCTTTCCAGAAAATAACAGGTTCTTGACAACTTTGTAAACAAACTTTCCAAAATGTCTGCCCTTTATTTAGAGCCAATTTAACTCGTAGCCTCCACTCCTAGTCCTGTCCCCAAATATTGACTTTCATCACATCAGTGTTGACGCTAGTGTGCGAACTTCAGTTCAGCAACAGCTGTAAACCAGCCGGTCTTGGTTACAGGAAGCCTTTGTCCCTGTCCCCTCCTCTGTATGGCTGACCTTATTGTGGTTGGGGGCTGCCTTTTGTAACAGGAGGAAGTGAGTCTTTCTTCAGTCTGCTAGTAAGATCCCAGGAAGTGTATCCTGTTTAAACTCCCACCCTCATCCCTCTCCACCGTTCTTTCCTCCTCCACACTTTTGGCACAGCAAAGTGATTTCATTTTCCTTGATTTTGTACAGTATATTGAGTCATCCGGTTAACTCTTCTCTGTTCTCAAAGAAAGCTCTAGTGACTGACTACTCCTGGCATACTTTGTTTCAGAAAATAGTTAATCTTTCAGTTCAAATTGAAATTTAATATGGATATCAAGTGAAGTCACCCATATCAGGGCTGCCTGTTGCAGCTGTTAGGGCCGGTTTACAATGCAGGAGCAGCACTGCCTCATTACCGAGCTTAAGTGTGTGTAATGGTAAAATTCACGATGTGTTATTCTGTATAAAATGAGAACATGGCGAAAATGTTCCACTTATCTCTGATGTTAAGCTCATTTTCCTTGAATCATCCGCAGTAATGACCAGAATCTGTAATGTAATGTACACAGCAATGAGTTTAAAGGATATGCACACGTACACAGTATTTTGTGAGTGGATTAAGATGCTTGCCAGTAACTTACTCACTTTCCTCGGCCTTGCCAAGCTTATTGTCTTACAATCACGCCCACCAGGTTCAGTGTGCGGCCAGGGCGAGGTGTGGAGGGACCTCTCGCTGGGGCCTGAAATACATTTACTGTGTGTACAATATGGAGGTATCTTCCCCAGGTCAGACCACCTCCCATGGGTGCTTACCACGATTGTTTTCAGCTGAATTTCTGTTTAATTATCACTGCTGGAAATTCAGAACTGTATCCGCTCATTTTTGTATCCAACACCTCTGTGGTGGGGGGGGGCATGGCAAGCTGAATTTCATTGTTACATTACTAGTCCTGTTTCATCACTTTGATGCTGTCAGTGTTGTAAAGAAGAAGCAGAAAATCAAACTTATTTGTCTACAATATATGTGGGCAGGAGCAGTTGAATATTGGTTTCTTCCACTTTTGTGAAAATCAAGCATTTTATCTTCCAGCAATATAGATGTATGTGATGAAAACGTGTGTGGGTTACAAGAGGACATGGTGGGTGCCACAACTGTATTTTATGATGAGCACCCAACAATGTCTGGGTCGTGGGGTGCAATAGAAAATAAAAGTTAACAGGCACTTGTTTAGTTTTGCAAATTACATATATACAATTTGTTGCCAGATCAGATTGTTTAGCTTTTGTAAAGTAACAGCGGTAAAGTGGAAACCTGAGGAATACTGGGGCTGTATGTACTGGAGCTGGCTGGTGGCTGTAACTTGCATATATATGCACAATTGACAAATGATATCTAATGATTTAGATGGCAGGGTCAGGCCCAACACTTAGGGTTTAACCGATTCACCACGTCTTTGGCTGACTGCTACCCATGCGGTTTTGCACGCGGTTGTCTGCACAATCCGATGCGTTTTTTGTGCATTTACATTTTACTTCCTGATCGCCCCCGACCGCGCCCATAGGAAATGAGTGGTACGCGGTTAAGAACGTGGTAGGGTGGCGTTCAAAAACGCCCCCGCATCCACGTTCGTGGAAACGCCATCTGTATTTTCAATGGACACGGCGAAGCGGTTAAAACCCCATCTATCCGCGGTCAATTGCTCTAGTGGAAACAAGCCCTTAATTCGGTGCCTTGGTCTGGAACATACCCCCTGTCTGCTGACTGTAAACAAACACTGATGAGGTCTTCTGATCACTCATCCCATCTACATGTAGATTTTAACCTCCTTGATTACTTGCTGTTTCTTTCAATCCCTCCATATTCCCCCAGTAACATCTGATAACTTTGAGCCATACAGAAAAATGTATTTATATATATATATATATATATATATATATATATATATATATATATGAGACCCATTGTAATTTCAGAAAATGGCAGCGCCATATTGACGTGGTTCTTATCTCCATCTTTTTTTGCAGACTCCCGTGCTTAGGAGAACTAGAGGAGGTGATGATTCCACGGTGGTTATGCTTTGTGGCCCTGCTGCTGAGAATAGAGGTCAGAGGATGGAATCAGCTGCCCCGGAAAACTGTACGCTATTCAGGTGAGGTGTCACACTTTAGTTCTCGCCCTTGTTCTTTTGCCAAATTTCCTAAAGAGTGGAGACAGACCAAATCTGTGCAAACAGTGACTGATTAGTGCACAGCTTTTGCTTTGTGGTCCTTCTGGGCCTGGATTATGTCACCTGTTTGTGTGTGCTCACAGTTCCCCTTGGGGGTGATGTCATGCTGTAATTATACCTCATATTCTCCTTTGTGACTTCTAAGGTAGTGATGAATCACATGACCTATGGAAAGATGGCCGAGAGTAATCTTTTGGGAGGATACTGTTCACTTGCGTTTTTCTGTAAGGTTGTCTGTATGTAATGTTGTTTCTTGTCTATAACACTTTTGTGTTTTCACATTTTAGGGGTCTCTGAGAGACGTCAGTTCTGGCACAGTGGCATCTCCCATTACCTGACTTTGACACTGGATGAGAGTCGAGGGGCGCTGTATGTGGGTGCACGGGAGGTTATATATGTTTTGGAGCTTAACAACATTGTAAAGGAGTTGCGACCTCCGGTAAGCTTCTTCAATGCGGATGCTTATCATTTTAAGCCTTTCTGTATTGTCCATTTGTAAATACTCTTTTATTCTAAAATTCTTCCCACAATGTGTATAAGAAGCTTTCAGCTTCATCACTGTCATTTCTCCCTAGCTTTGACGATTCCTGGCACACCACTTTGGTCCATAAGGTTTCAGCTTTTTTAGTATTAGAGGCTTTGCATCTCATGTAGGTGTTACCTAAGGCAGTCTGTATGCAAACCAAAGAAGACCATGAACATTAAACTTTGGTCTTGTTTACCTGTTGTAATACATTTTTACACTTCTTTTTTTTATTTATTTTTTCTGACTAGATTGTATGGGAAGCGCCAAATGAAAGAAAGACTGAGTGTGTCAACAAAGGAAGGAACAACCAGGTACACATATGGGTTTTAAAGAATGTTAACATAGTGAAAGGTTGATGGTCTATTATAACAATTCTCAACCTGTGCGTTGCAACAAATGTAGGCTAAACGACCAATTCACAGGGGTCACCACATTTCCTGAAAGCATCAGCGCTGTGGCCCTGATGCCCAAAAGAGGGCTAACTCTTCCGCCTAACTTTCCACCCTGCACAAGTGGGGTGGGAAAATAGGAAGGGAGAACATTGTACTTGCCTGATCGTGCCAGAAATTATGTTGCGGTGTGTCATATTCAGTATTTAAAATTTTGAAGTGATACTCCACACCGGAACTTCTGCATTCCAAATACCAGAAGTGACATTTTGTAGTAGTTCTTAAAAGGTTGAGAACCACTGGTATATCATATTTAAGGATGTTATATTGGCCAAACAATACAATTAAACATTTTGTGGATTACTCTGTTTGCATGTAACATAAAATGCTTGCACTCTTCTTTCGATCAGTACTCTTTTGTAACTTGGTATATTTGTGTTCTAACTCCACTTCCTTGTTTATTCCAGACGGAGTGTTTCAATTATATTCGCATCCTACAGGAGTTCAATGATACTCACCTCCTCACCTGTGGGACGTATGCCTTTCAGCCCAAGTGTGCTTATATTGTGAGTACACCTCTCAATCTACAAGTTAAAAGTGGGAAAGTGAAAACCTCTTTAGTGAAGTCAATAGCGCAGACGGTGCTTGATTTGCTATTTACCCAGCTGGCATCCTTAGCCAACTGTGGGGCTTCCAAAGTGGGAACAAGTTATTGTTAGGCCTGTTCGTGTCATTGGTTTACCTCCCTGCTCTCATGCAGGCGCTAATTGCATTGACTGTCAAATTCACCTTATGCCCCCTCTGTGTTTGATTCTGGATCTGAATACTTCTCTGAGCCATTACTAATGTCTGGGTATCCACTTAAAGTGTTAAAACCCCATTCTTATTGCTAGCGTGGAAGCATAATGTTTCTGGAAAAGCCTTTTGTTAGATGCACAATTGTTAACCTCCGCTTACAGGGCTTTCTGCCAATTTGCCTGTAGCAGTCTGCTCATTTTATGCATTTGGATATTCCAAACTGTTAGAGAACCTTAGGTGTCCTCTGTCATTTATATTATTATGACCTTTGCTTCCTTTGTCTATAGGATCTGTCAACCTTTACATTGGATAGTGTTAACTTAGAAGATGGTAGGGGAAAGTGTCCATACGATCCATCCACAGGCCATGCAGGAATTGTTGTAGGTAGGTATATATTGCTAAATGTTTTATCTGCTTAGAGAAGCCATACAATACTTTTTACCTTTTATCAATATTTAGGCTATAAATACAATTTAGAAAAGCTAATTGCATTTGAAAGCAACTTTGTGAACAAATTTTATGTGGATTTTAAAAAGAAAGTTGGTGTACTTTTAGATTTATTTGCATACTTGAGGCTGCCACTGTTGTAATGCAAATTAAATCTAGTGTTGTGTACAAATACAAACATCTTCACCTTTTTTTCCTAATGAGGAATTTTCATATGTATGCCTTTAGCTATAAGGTGGGTATTTAATTGTACATCATTGGGTACCAAAATAATAATATATATTCACCATAAGACCAGGAATATAAACTGCTAGGTTAAACCATACCTTTTCTCCTTGCCCCCATTGAAGAGCGGTAGTTTTTCTTCCAGTTTTGTACCTGTAAAAAACATTTTGGATGTGCGCATTACAAAAGGGCACAAAAAATATTATCAAACCCTTCCCCAAAACACTTTATTTTGCACCTCCTATGAGGTTTGAGAGTTTATAGCTACAGCCTTCTGACAGGCGGCGAAGGGACATTTCCTTAACACCCAAATTTCATTAAAACCCTTTGCTGTATCTAAAATGAAATTATAATTTCTAAATTAAATTAAGTTTTGGCTGCATTTGACTTTTTGTTAAATTTTGGTTATTATAGGTTTGCTTATAGATATTTGGGAAAATGTTATTGGCTCTGGTATATTAAAGCATAAACTAGTTCAGCATGCAGAACCTAGACAATCCTCAAGGCATACTTGTTAATATACATCTTGCCTTAGGATGCTTAAGAATAGCCCCTACAGTGCCCTACTTTATTTAGTATTTAAGTATCTCAAATGTTTCATTTCATGGGTTATGAAAAGTCTGGTTCATTTCAGTGGACACTGTTCGTATCCATACACATTGCTGATGTCTGGTATATATGGAGTTCGTTCTTCCTTTTTTTTTTTTTTCTTTTTTTTTTTTTTCTTTTTTTTTATGTAGTCTGGGATCTTAATGTGATGTTAAGAGTTTTAGACTATTCACTAATGGTCTGTGTATTGGTTGACAAAAATAGGTTGCTTATGATCAGTCAGCTGTTATTTTCACTTCCAAATATTTTTATGAATGAATCGGAAGCAAATGCTGTCCCTTGCGTATTACGTTACATTGAAGTAGTCATTTAATCTGCTAAACAATATTACATTCTTAATGTATTCTAAAGATTAGTTTTTCTTTATGTACTTTAGATGGAGCCCTTTATTCTGCCACTTTGCTCAACTTCCTGGGGACCGAGCCAGTGATACAGCGCAGTGTGGGCCAGCACAGCGTTCTGAAAACAGAATATCTGGCAACATGGCTTAATGGTACACTTGATTTTCATCTATCTTTTATTGTTGTCATGTACACTTCAACTTCTCCACTGCCATATACTGCCACCCTTTCCATTATCGTACTCCTCATTCTGTGTCTACATCTACTTATGATGAATGTCACCATCTCCAACAGGACCAAACTTTGTGGGCTCCTCGCACATCCTGGAAAGTGCTGGCAACGAGTTGGGGGATGATGACAAAATCTATTTCTTTTTTACCGAGCGTGCCCTGGAATATGATTGCTACAGTGAGCAAGTTGTCTCGAGGGTGGCCAGAGTCTGCAAGGTGAGTGGATCCCATCTCCTCTCTAGGCCCCACGATATTCTTACTTAAAGAGTTATTCATCTAAAGTTAAGGAATTATTTAGCGTGGAACCTTTATCTTCCCTCATCCCAGTTGATTAGTTCAAGGAATGCTAGAACCTAGTACCTGGCTTTCCTTGGAATGCATGCCAGAGTGATGTCGCATGCCCGGTCTGCATAATATATTTAGGTCAATGACTAAGAAATGGAAGCCAGGTGATCAACATGATTATCGGTCAACTCTCATTGACCTGAACCGCAGGAGTATGGCGTGACTCCATTTTCTTTCCTAGGATATTTAGTATTGTAGTAGGATATCCTTATCCTACATTAGTTATTCAAAACCACTGCCAAATATTGCATTTTAGTTTTAAGAAAGTTGACCATAATCATAACTTGCATTGTGTTTACAGTAATTGAGGTTTAGAAAACCTCAGTACCGTTAAAGTACTAAAGCTTTCCTTTAAGTACTTTTTTTATTTTTAAGCTTCCTGATATTTGTGCAGTAATAAGATAATTGTCTCTACAATTAGTCTTTCTTACTTCTTAACTTGCAATAAGATGGAATCCACTATAGATTTTATGGAGTCATACAACTCCTTATTTAAGAAGCTCCTTCTTTGCTTGGGAATTGTTTACACTTGCAAGACATGCCATTTGCAATCACAGCTGCCGATTTAACACATACAACATACAACATACAATACACAGTATGTGTATTTTACAATTTAAAATACCCTAAATCTCTTCACGTACCTATTGTATATACAGAGAAGCTTGAATGAGTCCATATGAAGTTACTTTGAGCATCCCACCTGATTCTGTGTTCTATTTTCCTAGTGTAGCTTAGATGATGAAAGCAGAATCCTGGTTGATTGCTATAGGAAGGGGCCTTGTCTATTCTTTTCATCAGTTCTTCCTAAGCTAATGCATTTTGTGCGTCCTAAAATAACATCATGTTCTCACAGTTTACCCAAGCAGAGCTTCCTATATACACACAGTGATTTATAAGCTAACAAAGTCTTCCTGCCTTTTGCATTTTCTTCCCTGCTTCCCGTTATATTGGATTTTTTTTCTTATGATGATTGTATTACAGGGTGATTTAGGAGGAGCTCGCACCCTGCAGAGGAAGTGGACCAGTTTCCTGAAGGCCCGGCTAGTGTGTTCCATTCCGGAGCTCCAACTTCACTTTAACATGCTGAAAGCAGTGTATACATTGCGTACCAATCACTGGAGGTCCACACAGTTCTACGCCGTCTTCCAAGCACTCTGGTGAGAATCGTTATCTGGTGCTTGTATTGCTTTCATGTGTGTCTTTGCCCTTGTTGCATTTGCTCTAGCTTTAGGGCTGACACCACACATGCCACTGTTTACCCATGATTTGTGAGCATATTACCCAGGGTTTAGGGTGCATTACTACCACACTGACGGTAGCGCGCCTTATGCATTTAAATAGGCAATTTGTTGGGAAACTGGACCCAAACAGCCAAAAAGGCTTTCTTGTGTCCTGCTGACTGGTTCATTGATATTCAGTGGACACAACACTGATGACCTCCAGCAACGCCACAAGGACAACGCAGTACCCCCGTTGAAAAGAAGATTTGAGGAGCCGATAACCCACAAAGATATGACTTGTTACAGTATTCAGTCCCGGATGCAGAGATTTCTCCTTTACCTGTCAGCAGTGTAGAAAGGGACCCCCCCCCCCCCAAACAAAAAGCTAGTTGTATTTAAGTTTCTGGCTACAAGTCTTTTGTAATATTTTGAAATATTTACCCTTACTATAGCTTTACATGGTATATCAGATACTTGTCCCAACACTGGTTTAGCTGTATGTTATTTTTGGCTGATTTTGTTTCTTGTTTTAGGGGTGATGTTTCTGTGTCAGCAGTCTGCCAGTACTCCATACAGGACATCCAGAAGGCGTTCGATGGGTCGTACAAGCAATATCATGAGCAGGCTAAGAAGTGGGGGCCTTATTCTGACACTGTGCCCAGTCCCCGGCCTGGATCTGTAAGTCTAGTTTAATTACTAGTTAATATAATCAATCTAAGGCTCATAAGCTGCATTCATTGACCTTACATGAACTACAAGGAGAGAGGCGGCACAAACAGCTCATCCCTTGAGAACCAGCCAGGAAAATTTTCAGCGACACAATGAACTATTTGTGGTGACTTAACATTTCAGAGTTGTATAAGAAACATCTGAAAGGCTGTTCTTTTCAGCAAGTGTTTTTATAAATTTCCCTATTAATAATCCTTTCCTCAATTTTATAAAATATTGAGGGATCGCAAACTTGATGATGGCTCATCATATTTCTGGGGGTCAGATTTTACATTTGCAATTTAACAGAAAGACCGTATACCTTTTTTAAATATTAAAGTGTGTTTTGGTTCCTCCATGTCTTGCTTGTGAACCTGTACATCACCCTTTAAGTCCCAAAAGGCTGCCAGGCGTGCCCACCCTCTACACAACATGATTCAGTGGATGTTAAACTCACATCAGGGCATTAAATTGAGGGAAGTTCTGCTCTGTAATTTTTGGCGAGGTTCAGCCTAAAGTGTATGTAATGGCGAGACGTAGCCATTTCATCATCAGTGGAACATACACTGCGTGGCCAAAAAAAGTAGCCACCAAGAAAAAGGTCAAACACACTAATATTTTGGTGGACCGCCTTTAGCTTTGGTTACGGCACGCATTTGCAGTTGCATTGTTTCGATAAGCTTCTGCAATGTCGCAAGATTTATTTCTATCCAGTGCTGCATCAATTTTTCACCAAATCTTGTATTTATAATGGTAGAGTTGGACCACTGTGCAAAGCCTTCTCCAGCACATCTCATAGATTCTCAGTGGGGTTAAGGTCTGGATTCTGGTGGCCAATCCATATATGAAAATGATGTCTCATTCTCCCTGACCCACTCTTTCACAATTTGAGCCCAATGAATCCTGTCACTGTCATCTTGGAATATGCCCTTGCCATCAGGGAAGGAAAAATACATTGATGGAATAACCTGGTCATTGCGTATATTCAGGAAATCCGCTTAGAGCATGCAGTAATTATCCAATAGGAGGCTAGTACCCATTTGCTTGGTTAAAATGCAGGTGATGACTTTTTGGCCAGGCAGTGCATAAACAGCCACACTACTGCCTTAAAGATTGTGCATTGCAAGCTGTTTAGCAGCATTGAATGTTAAACATCGCAGACCAAGCATGATATCAAACCTTTTCTTATGCTAGCCATACACATGCCGATAAGCGGCCGATTTTTAATCTGACCGACGGGCGTGCGCACTCGTGCCGTCGGTCAGGTTAAAAATCGGCCACTAATCGGCATGTGCCCACATGGGGTGACAGATCCCTGTCGCCCCACTTCTCGGCCGGCCAGAGAACGGACATGTCCGATCTTCTCTGGCCGATGGGAGCCGATGAAAGCCAATGCCATAAGCTGCAATGAAGCGGCGTCTTCATTGCAGCTTATGGCCAGCACACAAAGGGTGCCCAGCCGATTGAAGGGGCCCCATAATGCAACGGGAGGCTAACGTGATGACATCATCATGTTAGCCTCCCGGAAAGATATCGGGACTAGTCTGCCTGCACACATCGGCGTATGTATGGCAGGCTTTAGTCTTTTGGTTATTTTTTTGCTCTGATTTTGCTATAGTTTTGATTCATTTCTGATTATCATAATTTTTTCTTTTTCTAGTGTATTACAGACTTTCACAGGCGTCATGGAATGAGCAGCTCGCTGGAGCTTCCAGATAATACCCTCAACTTTGCCAAGACGCACCCCCTGATGGATGAGTCCGTCCAGCCTGTTCATGGGCGCCCCCTGCTGGTTAGAAAAGGAGTCAATTTTACTACCATCGCAGTACACAGGACTGCAGGGGTACAAGGGGAATTCTATGATGTCCTATTCATTGGAACAGGTGAGCTTCTACCAAGATCAGTTTATTGTGGCTGGGGTGTACAAGTGATAAGTGACTAATCTGATTTTGTTTTTTTTATTATTAAATTAGGAAATGGCTGGCTGAATAAAGCTGTCCGGGATGGTTCCACTGCACATTTGATTGAAGAACTTCAAATGTTTGATAAGCCAAATCCTGTACACAGTCTTGTGCTCTCAAGCCAGGCGGTAAGACCCTTTTCCTCTTATTATACCTGTTCATATATAATCACATATCTGTCAGTATCTCCATGCTGCCCACCAAACTGGATTTGCTTTTTTAAATGCCAAGGGTAATATACTCAATATAAGCCAAATTTGAGATGATAAAATAGCAAAGTTTCGCTGACCAGACTTTAAGAGCCAATTGCTCTAGCACATGCAGTTTTTGCATGTATAACGTTCAAAGTTGAGTTGATGTAAAACATTTTGACTTTACTTTGAAGTGAACTACATGTTCTAGAATAAATATATATATATATATATTTATTTTATTTATTTTTTTATTGTTCCTACACACCTTCTCTACATCTGCAGTAATTTTAGTGATATCCTGTTCAGAGGCTTGCCACTTAACTCGCAAAATCAGATAATTGAAATTTCTCTAAGCATCTCTAATGATGAAATCCCAAAGCACACGTATGTTTGTGCATTAGCTGCTGCATTTCACACGCTAGGTCCATACTCCATTTTGCATATGAGCATCCATTGTTTTTTAGTGCACACATCTGCATAATTCACACATCTGTGTGCATGATTTTGAAGTTGATTTTTCTTTTTGCAGGCTTTTCTTTTCGCTGGTTCCCCATCTGGGCTGGTACAGTTGCCCTTGGCAGACTGCAGTAAATACAGATCTTGCGCTGACTGTGTTCTTGCCCGGGACCCCTATTGTGCTTGGAATGTGAATATCAGTCGTTGTGTTCCTTCTGATGAGCAGTATGGGTGAGTGCTGGCAAAATTATGTCTTCCGAGAAGGAAAAAAAAAAAAGTTGTGTGTGTGTGTATATATACACACCCTTTTTAAGATCAGATCTTGAACTTACTGGCCTTTGTGTCCTTTTAGGTATATGTTGCTCCAAGATATTCAGGGCTCGGATACATCAATGTGTGAAGTCCAGTACAATAAAGCAGGTAAGCGGTGTGTGTTTTTTTTTTTTTTTTATAAAGAATTCTCTATCAGTGTCTGATGTTGTAGACCTGTTATAAGTGTGTGTGTGTTTTTTGGGGGGGGGGGGAGTTGTTGAATTGTATGGTGATAATGATGATAAACTCCACAAAAATTTACCTACTCACCATAATTTCACTAAACTGAATTGAAGAAAGCTTTGCTCAGGGATTTCAGCTTGTATGAGATACTGGTGTACGACAACATTTGAGGATGCATTTGAGCATCACACTTTGTTGAAGTTGAGAACACTTCAGTTCTATTTTGGTAATTATGAATGTAAATTTCAATAAAAGCTGAGCTTGTTACTTAAAACAAGGTGCATGCTTTCATTTCTATTAATTTAATTTTAAACTGTGCTGAAGCCTATTAAATGAGGATCTATCACTAAAAGTATGCAGACTGATATTTCTGACCTTGTCTAAAAGATTATGCTTGCCAGTTTGGTCATCTGAATTGCAACTTTTAATACTTTTGGAATTCCTGACTTAAAAAGGCTGTTTGGCTTATTTAAGCAGAAACTGTGCTATGGTTATCTGCATCTTTGTTTCAGGCCTGTGAGTGAAACAACTGAAGTCAAAAGGCAAAATTAGTATCTGGGCCATTAAGATTTTTTTCTAATTGGTACCTTGGTACTTTTATTAAGCAACCTCAGATGGCTAATTTATATTAAACCTAATTTATCTCTAAAACTCATCAATTTACTTGTGTATTATGTATATAAAACTATTGCATTTTTATTTTTTTCCAGTTAAACCCTCATCAAGAAACCTCACTGTGGCCATTGGGACAAATGTAGTTCTCCCCTGCGAGCTGACTTCTAACCTGGCTCAGCCTGTATGGAGCTTTAATGGGCGTGAATTGTCCGAAGAAGACAACGACTCTATGTTGTATGACATTACCCTGCAGGCTTTGGTGATCCTTGGAGTTGGTGTCCACCACTCTGGTACATACTGTTGCTTTTCAGTTGAACAAGGAGCTCGATTTGCCTCAGAGCACTACCAGCTCAGTGTTGTGTCCTCGCCATCTCTCACTTTGGAATCTCGTGCCCCCATGGATGGACTAGGCTTAGTCTGGATGATGGTAATAGCTCTCGGAGCAGTGTGCTTGGCCCTGTTTCTTGCTGTTGTCTACCTGCGAAGAAAGTTACAGGATGAAATGGAGAAAGGGTCCAAGTCTCTGGAGAACACACTTGTGTATCCCATACAGTTGCCATCTCAAACCAAAATGGCAAAGTGCCTGCCAAGTGCAGATTCTGATGAGAAACTTTGGGATCCATCATCTTTTTATTATTCCGATGGTTCTCTTAAAATAGTCCCAGGTCATGCATTGTGCCAAAACAGCACTGGCTCTTCTTCGCCTTCTGGCAATGGGATCCCAGGTCAACCACTACCATCACCACCACTTCATTCTCCTAACCACATGCTGCTCTCGGGAGTGCGTGGCTCTAGCAGTAACGGTTATATACGTCTCACACTGGGTAACGGAATAGGAGAGGAGCGCCCACCACTTGGAGAGCTTAACGAGGAACTAAGGTGGAAGCTAAAGCAAAGACAAACTCTTCCAGACTCCAACCCTGAGGAATCCTCAGTCTGACACCCCTTCTTACCACCTTGCACAGTTTGCACTGTTCTTTATTTTTTTGGTTTTTAATGTTTTCTGAACTACCTCAGGGACTGGAGGACTGCGGGGAGGGATACAGCCAAAATTTATTTTCTCTCCCCTACTGTATCCTCTGATGGACTGCAGATTTATGAAAGCGAGGCAAAGACCTAAGCGACTCCCTTGTTTTTGTCCTAGTGTCCTCGTTCACCTTTGCTTGATTTCTGAGACTTGTAAAAGTTCAGTATTTTTACATCTTGCTTTAAAAAGAATTGGCACACTCACAAGTGATATATAAACCATTGTGACTGTTCTGTCTTTTCCCTGAATTTTGCAGCCATAGCAGCAATAACAGATGGTAGACTCAGTGGCACGTTTACTCTGAGCTGCAGGGAGCAATTATTAACCCATACAGTTTCCAGTCTTGCTCTGCCTCGGCTGCATATGGTGTTGGCAGTTAAATTATTACTACTGTGATCTCCAGCATATGTGTCCTAAGTTTACAATGATCCAAGTAAACCTAGCAATCATGTGACCAGTTAATACGGTTTGTAGATCAATGTATAAGAAATGGGCCTGGCAAACTTTAGGCAATTGTTGTGAAACAACACAGTGTACATGTGTTCCAATGTCCTTTTTATCAACTCCAGTTCCAGGGCAAGTTAAGCTGACATTGTTTACTAAACTGGTGCCTAATAGTCTGTAAATAGCTGTTTACAAGTCTGCATCAAAGTCAGTGTGTTAACAGTAGAACCATTCTTCAGGCTAAAAGATCCCTAGAGGAACCCTTTTTAGATGGTAACATATTGTTGGCATGCATTCTCTATTGGAACATCTAAGTTACTTAATGGTGAAGATGGAGGTCTTTACTACCAGTAAAGGCCTGTTAATGTAACTTATTTCTTTTATATCAAGACTATAAACGTTGCCCGCTTAGGTTGATCAAGCAAGCTAGCTAGCAGGTGGCAATGAAGCACCGGTAAATATGCCTATAATATTACATATTGTTGGTAAATGGTTGCCCAAGTATTTACTGGAAAGAGGAACCTGTTCTACGGACTAAAATAAATCATTTGGAGACCGATATAACAATGTTATAATACCATTTCAAACTCCCATCTGCCACATTTGACCCATACGTGTTAATAACATTCAAAATAACTGATTCAGCCACGTGATGTTGATGCAGCCACCCTGGTTGCTGAGTGTTCGTGTATATGAAATTGTTTTAGACGCATGAAAATGAATGTGAGGATGTAGTAATATTTATATAAACCTTTTGTAATGTCTTATGCTGGGACAATCCCCCAGAAAACCACTTCTTAAGCATCTTCCCAGTCAGGTTCTCCTGATCCCTTTCCACCAGTTCAAGCCCTACTTTTGAGTACTGTGGCTTGTTCTAGTTAACATTTCAGAGATCCATTCTTTTTTTAAAACAGAATTAGTGTGACCAGCCCCCCCCCCCCCCCCCCCCCCCCCCCCCCCCCCCCCCCCCCATGCCAAACGCCAATTTCTGTTTTGTTTGTGTCTGCGAGTGGCTAAAGGCGGGAATGAGAGAGTCGTGTTTTGTATATACATATCCTATACACAGTTTTTAAGCACCAAACCTCCTTTAGGGTCCACTCGCTAAAAATAACTTCCTTTTTTTTCCATTCCCTCCTGTAAATAGGGTTGTCCGTTCTCACGCTCTCTCTTTCCTGAATCCCTTCTGGCTTCTGTAGCTCACTGTGTAATTTATTTGTTTTGAAAATATATTTATTTCCTGTAAATACTGTATTTTTATATTGAGAAAATAAAAATGAAATTTAAAGATGGCATGCCATTGGTTCTTTTCATTCTTTAATGACGTTGGGACTTTGTATGAAAGGAGAAAGTGAAAGAATCTTACAACAACTAAAGATCACTCTTCTGACACCAGGAAACCGGAATCCTTCTTGTTCTACCGAAAGCTCAAATTTCTTTGTTGGATACATTTTGTTGGCCTAATCAGGTAAAAAAAATGAAATGTCAGTTTGTATTTATTGATGTTCTGACAACTTTAATGTTTAATCTTTCAATCCCTGTAATGATTGTTTTTAACTGGTGGCACAAACTTTACAGATGTTTCCAACCCTCCCTGTTCTGTCCGAAGCTTATAAAAAGTTTTTTGCTTGGGATACATGTCAAATTGGTTTTCTATTAACTATTTTGGGAATCATGCTGCTTAGGTATATGCAATAGTTTTAGCATAGTGGTGGGCAACTGAGTTGCTATAGAGGGCCACAAGTGCAGCCCTTTGCATCACTAAAGGGCCACACATAACATAAAGCCTTTTTTGATATAAATGGGGCTCATGACCTTTGATTCAAAAGTCATGTGCCCCTATTCCAAGGTTATGTGGCACAACATCCCAAGTTCACTTATGAGATAGTTGAAGCATATGTACTCGCCTGTCTGCCAATCCCCCGCCTATACGTCTTCACTTTGGATTCTCCTTAGAGTGGGACGAGGAGGAGAGGCAAGGGACTTGTTCAGACACTGTCTGGGCCACTGATTAGTGTATGTGAAAAACCAATAGCCGGAGCCTGAGCTCGCCCCCTCCTACTCCCCCTGTTCAAAGAAGATCCCGGGCGAGGACGCTTCAGTGGAGGATCAATGGACAGGTGAGTTTCTATGCATGAACAGAAAGGTTTTGGGGGCCATAAGTGGAGGACCAAGGGGGGCTGCTGAAGAATGCCCCTGGGCTGCAGGTTGGGCATTTAGAGTTTAGCA
>CM070034.1:114377975-114404886 GCA_036250615.1 Ptychadena robeensis
AGGGGGGCTCTGGGTAGAAAACCAGGCTCATCGGACATAGACTCCTCCCTCTGTCGTCGGGTTCACCAGCTACATGTCAATACCCCTGTGGAGGCGTGACAAGTAGGAACTGCAGCATACTTTGGAGATGAGTATTTTGCAAGTATGCTGGCAGGAACTATTCAGTTCTAAAATGCACCACACTGTTAAACTCTTATCACCCATGACACAATAGTTAATAACTGGCATTAAACACACACAAATCATATACGCACATAAATCATGTAAGTACACCCACTCTACTTAATTAGGAACTTGAGACAGTGTTGTTACCTTATGAATATACGTTGCTGAAGGAAAATGAGTGGCAGGATTATTATTTTTTTACCTTTATTTTACCATCTTTTGACAGGATTAATGAAACATCTAAGGTTAGACAGCTCTGATCAGTGACACAGACTTTCCATCGAATCATGGTATTCCTTATACACAGATATTGCGCAGACTGTCATCACTGATGTCTTGTATAAAATCCATTAATAATGACAATATGTCCGTTCCCTGCCCTCCATCTAGGAGAGCTTGTGATTGCAGCAGCTATAACTCGGGGTTCAGGTGTTCATGGGGGTCATGGAAGTGACATGCTTCCTGTTTATGGACTACAGGTTCCAGCATGCATATAGTCTTCAAAACCCATGGCATTCTTCTGACAGTGTGTAAATAGCACAGTCCCAACTTGCTGTGCTAAAAAACTACAACTGCAAGCATTACCTTCTGCCAGTTGAACTACACTGCCCAGCACAACCTGCTGCCTTTTCTAGCTGGTGTACAACTTCTTACCTGCTTTGCTACAATTCCTTCTGCCTTCTCTTATCACTCTGTCTTATACTCTCACATACACCTCTCTCTTCTCTCCTCCCTCTCTCTCTCTCCCTCCAGTGTTCAAAGCCAATAGGCTGCATTTCTTTCCTCTCTGCATCTGCGGTGAGCTCCCATGCCAGCCACTAAATATTCATGTGCCCAGTCTTGCGAGATCAGGCAGACGAGAGTTCCTACAGCTGCAAAGGGAACATGAGAGAGATGTCCCATTGCGGCTGCCTCTGTGAAACATAAGGCAGTGGGAGGGACACGCTCGAAAAAAGTGCCCCTCCTGCTGTCAGAAATGTTTTTTCTTATTTACACTTGTGGATCTCAGTAGTATTGGCTGCAGCTCAGCCGATACTGCTGAGATCCACAATTGAAAATAAGTTTAAAAAAATCTGACAGCAGGTGGTAGGTCCGCTTTAAGTTAGGGATACTATTTTTGGAGGAACTTTTGTTTCATTTATCTTTTTTGATTAGGTTTTTTTGGGTGTGTGTGGAGGAGGGGGGTTGTTACAAATGTTCTCATTAATTGTTTTTTTAAAATTGTATTGTGTGTCACCAATTTTGTATTTTGCATGTCTCAAATTTGTATAGTGATACCACACATTTGCCATCTTCAACCCCATCTATTAAAATCCCCCACTATCTCAGTGCAGAAAGATGTCTCCCTCTAAGTTACCCCGATTTCAAAATATAAAAATATCCAGGATTTATTGTGTAACTGGGGTCACCCTAGAGTCACCAGATGAGTTTGCATGCTTCAACCCAAACTTCACACTCCTCTATGCAGGACACTCCCTAGATGGACCAGATTCATTAAGTAACATGTCCCTTGTACAGGTAACACACTCTTGGATTGACTAACCGGATTGTCTACACAGGCTGGTTTAGGGGGATAACGCTTACATGTTAAATGATGGTTTCTATAGTCCCTCAAGCCTGTAAAATGGCTAGCATTACTCTGTTTTTGAGTTTTAGGGACTATATAGATTTGTCTGTTTGATATCTCTCCCATGATTTACTATTACTGCATAACCCCTAATGGCTAATGCTAGCTATACACATGCCGACAAGCGGCCGAATTTTAATCTGACCGACGGGCGTGCGCGCTTGCGCCGTCGGTCAGGTTAAAAATCGGCCGCTAATCGGCATGTGCCCACATGGGGCGACAGATTCCTGTCGCCCCACTTCTCGGCCGACCAGAGAATGGACATGTCCGATCTTCTCTGGCCGATGGGAGCCGATGCCATAAGCTGCAATGAAGCGGCGTCTTCATTGCAGCTTATGGCCGGCACACAAAGGGTGCCCAGCCGATTGAAGGGGCCCCATAATGCAACGGGAGGCTAACGTGATGACGTCATCGGGACTAGTCTGCCTGCACACATCGGCAAGTGTATGGCAGGCTTTAGTCCTGGAAAATCTTACTCACAATGCTGTTTGTGTTTTTATCTAGCTCTGTTCCTAACAGCATTAAATAAAATAGCCCCATACAAAAATTGTCACCAAAAAGTAACTTGAATGTTCTCTTCCCCAGACTTTGCTCTGCTCTGAATTAGTATAATGGCCTTATGCTAATGATTTACATCTCTGGGATGACTGAAACTATTGTGCTATATGTACTGAACCTTGCAAACTGATGCAAGAGTGGCCTGGAGAATATATTTGTTGATTTAATCCTTTAATTGCATTACATCGCTAGATGGCGGCATGCATGCAGTTATGTCGCAATTGCACATATTACTCAGACAATAATCTGCAGACTCAATTAATTAAAAGTAAGGTTAGGACCCATATAAATCAATGCTGAGACAAGCTGTTTTTTATTTATATATTTGGGCGGGGGGGGGGGGGGCGTATGCAATATATATATCTTTGCCATTGTGACATTTTTTTAGCCTAATTTATCTTTTGGTTATAATGATAAATTCATAAATGAAAATGGCACTTTTTCCAAAAGTCTTTTTAAGACCCTGGCCCTATGCCATTGTAGCCCAGGTGTTAATTTCCCAATCTCCACCGCACTCTTTGCCTATACTTAAGCCCTTGCACAGCTTTGGGAGTGACATCCAAGCACAGTTGGGTGGCTCCCAACAGCAATTTCTGCTGCACAAAGTACTAGATACAATAAGGCAGCAAAGTTAGGATGGAGGTAAGGTTCAAATAACCGGTCAGACAAATCACATCCTAACAGTACAGTATACACTATTACAGGCTGTGCAGTCATGCAGCATCCAGCATTATATACAGTTAAGCCCATAATTATTCATACACCTGGCAAAATTTTTATGAAAGTTACTGTCAACCAGCAAGTTATTTTTTGATGGAAAATTACATAGGTGTCTCCCAAAAAATAATAAGACGATGTACAAGAGGCATTTTTGTGGGAAAAAAACATTTCTCAGCTTTTATTTACATTTGAGCAAAAAGTGTAATGTCCAAAATTATTCATACCCTTCACAAACTGTCAGAGTCTCTGGGAAAATCCAAAGTTCTATGCCATTTCAAATAGTCCAAGCTTTCTAGAGCTCAACATTTGTAGAAAGTCATGGCTAAGACAAAGGAGCTCAGTGAGGACCTGCGGCTGCGCATTGTGACTGCTCACAGTCAGGAAAGGGCTACAAGGCCAAATTTAAAGGTTTTCAAGTTCCATTGGCTACAGTGCAAAGTATTATTAAAAAATACAAGATGTTCCGCACTGTGGAAAATCTCAGAGGACTTGGTCGGAGGCCGAGAATGACACCTGTGCTGGCCAGGAGGATAGTGAGAGAGATGAAAAAGAATCCAAGGATCACCACCAAGGCCATCCTGGTCAATCTGGGCTCTGCTGGTGGAAATGTCTCAAGGCAGACAATCCAACGGACACTGCACACTGCTGGGTTCCACGGAGGCAGAGCGAGGAGGATGCCACTTCTTCAGATAAGACACACAAAAGCTCGCTTGGCCTTTTAAAAATGCTCGTCTGAACAAAGAAGAAGACTTCTGGTCCTGTGTTATGGTCAGATGAAACAAAAATGTAATTGTTTGGTCACAATGATGCTTCCTTCATTTGGCATAAAAAAGGTTTGTTTTTCAGCCACCTAATACATGAGGATTCTCAACGACAACATCAGGCAGTGTGCAGAGAAACTTGGCCTTGGGCAGCAGTGGACATTTCAGCATAACAATGACCCAAAACACACAGCAAAATGGTGAATAAATGGTTAGCAGAACACAACATTAACAATTGGAGTGTAGTGATGTCGCAAACCCGAATTTTCGGGTTCGCGAACGGCGAACGCGAAACTTCCGTAAAAAGTTCGCAACACGCAACCCACCATTGACTTCCAATGGGAGGCGATTTAAAAAACAAGGGACCCCTTTCTGGCACATTAGTGTTGGAAAAGTTTTTCCAAGGGTAAACACCCGGGACAATGACAGGCAAAGGGGAATCCATGGCAAAATCCCAAGAATGTTTTTTTTCACACAATAAATCCCGCCACCAAAAGATTCAAATGATAGTCAATGGATCGCGACGCGTTGCGCGGGGTTTTCGCGTCATCTTTGCCGTCGCGTGCGGTTTTCGCCGTCGATCATGGCATTGACACTGGCAATGACATGCAGAGGGGTAAATCCATGCAAAAACTCCCAAGGAAAATTTTTTTTTCCCAAAATGAAATCCGCACCAAACGAATTTAAATGATAGTCAATGATCGCGTCGCGTGTGGCGGGTTTTCGCGTCATCGTCGCGAGGGCGTTGGAGGGGTTTCAGCATCGTTTTTTGCGTCACTCATGGCATTGCCGGGTTTCACACTTGGCCGTGTGTACACCATTGCCCGTGTCAAACTATGGCCGTGTCACGTGACCTTTGTCCGTGTCACCACCATTGCCGTGTCATGACCTTGTCCGTGTCTCACTCTCAGGTCAGAAGTGTGAATTGGCATCTCTCCTTGCGTGTGATAGATAGAGTGGTAGGATGGTCGTGAGTGGTGGGATGGCTGATGGCGGATCTGGATTATGCCATGCTGACTGAGACCACAAGGGTAAAAGTGTGATTCAATGGAAAAGATAGGGAGTGGGCGAACTATTTTTTGCCATGTGTTCAGGTATTCGAGGGCGAACGTCAAACATGAGATATTCGCTCGCGAGACAAGTTTATGCGGCGAACAGTTTTCGGTGACATCTGATTGGAAGTGGCCAAGCATAGAGTCCTGACTTGAATCCAATTGAGAATTGTAGAGGGAGCTAATCAGGGTGATGGCAAGAAGACCCTCCAACCTGAAAGATTTGGAGCTCATTTCTAAAGATTAATGGGCAAAAATACCTTGATTGCTGTAATAGCCAATAAAGGATTTTCTATTGATTATTGAGAAGGGTATGAATAATTTTGGAGGTTTATATGAAAACCTGCATGGATTAGTGAACACATAAGCATCCTTAGGCTGCAGTGACAACACACGTAATTCTGGTGCAATACATCTGGTTAGGTGATTGTGATGATGGAAAGAGGAAGGGAGCTGATGCGTGTCTGGGCCTGTGTGGCTTTAAAAGATCAATTGCTGGGCTGATTTATGGTGGGCGTGTTAGATTTGTAGCTGATTTTTCAGCAGATCGATTGCCGTGAGTGGGCATGGTGGTCAATATGCAGGGAAATCAGCCAAAGATCTAACCGCCTATGCCCAGCTTTAGTTTTATTACCCTTTCTAGCTGTGGATGCCAGCTGCTATGTACCATTGTTCCTCAGGGAGAGGGATTGTTATCTATGGACATTCTTAAATGAGGTTTGAAGCTGTGTACATATGTAAAAATATGGGCTGGATCGATGGCCAATTCGAGCGCAGTGAGCACTCACGCCCATCTATTTGGCCCATATTATATGCGGCTATCCCTGTTACAGGGATATTGGGCATTACCGTAAACCATGGTCGATATCCGTTGCTTTGCATGGAGACCGCGACCTCCCGCGACCACCGTACGGCCAGCCTCGCCAGTGTGGGCAAGCCCTAATATAGATACATTATGATACATTATGATACAATAGAACCCCCAATTTACTTTTAAAACACTCTCAGATACCTTTATTTAAGCCTTTTTTATTTCATTTTAACCCCTTCTTCAGAATTTATTTTTACAAATGCCCATGAAATGACCAATTAGTAAATCAAAACCAAATCAATATCAAATCAAATTTCAAATTTCGGCTGCCATCCACCTAACAGTAGTAAATATGTTGCTATATGTGTCACACCCCAATATCTAATTACCGTATGTTATTTGTATACACTACCACACAAATGGGGTTGGAAATAGTGATGAGCGGCATAGGCAACATAGGCGTATTCGCGGCATGCCGCAGATTTTATGGAAAACATTCGAAAAATATTTGCATTCTGCAATATTCCGGGTTTTTTTTATTGCAAACATCGGCAGTTTTTATTGCGAATTTCGCACTTGCAATATATGTTTAACACGGCGCAAATTTGTGTGTGAATTTTCAAAAGTGGCGATTTTCGCAATATTCGCATCACCCCAATATTGGATTTAAAAACTGTTGATGGTCGCAGGGAGTGTTGCTAAGCTCTTGTTGCAGCCTTCCCATTCGTCCACTTGCATTGAGAGGCATGTGTAATGGAAAAAAAATACAGAATATCCGGAATTGCGAATATTCGCCAATATATTCATCATCTTTGCCGATATTCACAATTAATATTCGGAATCCGAATATTCGCTATCATCACTAGTTGGAATTAAAGCCCCAAAAAATTCAACATGAAGGGCAAAATTTGGCAAAACGTGTTGGTAATCTACAACGACCTGCAGCAGTTTTTGCATGTATACAAATGTAACTATATTTCATTGAATACAATGTACTTTTCATACAATTTTGATGATTTAGGCTTTGTTTCCATTGCGTTGGGACCCATTGGGAGGTCCCAACGTAACAGATAGACTTACCTGCTCGGCGGAGACTCTGTCTTCATTGCGCTGAGCCGATACGCCAGTGTAAGGCTGAACGTAGTCGAGTACGTTCAGCCTTTACACCGGCAGATGTGTAAACAGACCATCCGCCGGCAGGCAATGTCTGTGGGATACGTCGGGACCCCTGCTAAGCGTGTACGCTTAGCGTAGGGGTCCCGACGTAGCGTAGGGGTCCCGACGTATAATGGAAAAAAGCCCTTATTCAGCTTTTTTATGGTCTAAATTTTATTAAAGACCTTTCTAAATGGATTGATTTTGAATGACATTGATCAAACCTGTGCCCTGAAAGCTTGGTTAGTTTATTGGGTGGAGTGGGATTTTTTCCAACCTCATTTGTGTGGTATTAACCTACCTAGCGCTTCTGACGGCACTATCTCGTCCTGCACTTGCTTATGCAATATTGCAGCTGACTAGTTAGTGCCGTCCAGCTAAACTCACAATCCCCGGCTGCGCACTCTGCTATGTGCTGTCCCGATGTTATGCAAGCCGGCTGTGACACCTCTCTAGCAGCCTAATCTGCACATGAATGTCCCAATTTGCATAAGAATATCCCAATTTGCACATAATTGCCCCGCGCGCCCCCCCCCCCCGGGACATTCATGAGCAAATTGGGATATTCATATGCAAATTGGGATATGTTCAAAGAGCACACCTGGAATATCACCCCCATTGTCATTCCAGATGTGATCTTTGAAGTTAACCCTTTCAGAGAATGCCATTGTATTGGATACAGTGATAACTGTATCCAATACAATTCAAAACAAAAACAAAATAAAAATTTAATTATAAACAAACATAAATACTGTTTTGAAATCTTTTATAACAAATAAGTATTCAAGGGATTTAAGCATTCAAATGATACATTTCATAATTTTTTTATGTACTTTTTTTTATAATAATTGTGTGTTTCAAACATTATTATAGTCTGGATGTCTATTATACCCGTGTACGGACAGATTTTTGGAAGTTACAAGGCTACAACACAAAAAAATTCCATTAGAGTCTATGGTGCGCTTCCGGTACAGAAATCTGGACCTCAGCAGTGCGCTAGGGAGGTTAATGTATTAATGCTAAATAGTGATGAGCAGCATAGGCAATATCCAAATTTGCAACATTTCTCAATTTATTCTCCAAATATTCAAAGTACATGTGCAAATTCGAGATCACCCTTCCATTAGAGTTAGGGAGCACAGCACTTGCAATATGATTGATTGCAATGTGTATTGTCACGGCGGCATCTAGTGGCAGAGTGTGAGATTGCAGCTGCTGGATTTACATAAGACAACACTTAGAAGTAATTCTTTGTGAGTTCTTTATGAATATCGTTACTTGTAGATGCAAATATTGTGTGCACAATGTATAGTACTTTTCCTAGAAACGCGAATATTACAAAGATATAGCACTATATTTGAGATCTTCATAAATTCTCGAAGTGTGGATATTCATAAAATTTGCGATTCGAATTTTCATGCTGAGCACTAATGGTAAATCAACAGAACAGGCAAAGGATCTGCTGGTGTGTTATAGGTCTGACACTCATTGCAGTTCACTAAAGTCTGGAGCACTATATAGAACCAATGGGGGAAGAGAAGGAAGCGTCAGTGAAAACCATGTAGTGTGGTTAGTTGATGGAAGATAAGTCTGGCTACCCATTGAATCAGGAGGTTGTCTCTTGGGGTTAGCAGAGAGTGTTTGCTCCCTGGAGCAAGGCCTAATGTGAACCTCATTACTAATTAGCTTACAATCTTGATTATGTCATTTATTTATATGTGAACCATCACTGTAAAGTGATGATACTGTTTTCTTTTGTGGAGGAGGGAGAACTGGAATCTAAAGAAAACTATTTAGGTATCTCATATTTAACTAGCAGCGTGAGAATTATCTTTTTGACAACCTCCAATCATCCAACCAACCTCCAATCTTTGATAGTTCTGCTTTCTACACATAAGCAGGGAACAGACGGCTCGATATTTGTCCGATATTCCCTGCAGCAGCGTAATGATGTCATCACGCTAATGTCAGATATCGGCGGAGCTGGAGAGACAGCTCTGTTCTCTCTCCAGCTGTGCCGATGCTTTGCATGGAGACCCGTGGTTTCCATGCAAAGCAACAGACATCGGCCATAATTAACGGTCATGCCCTATATCCCAGTTTTCGCACCAAGGTTTGGGATGGTGGCATATGATATGGGCCAGATAGATGGCTGTGAGCGCGCACGGCGCTCGAAGTGACCCATATCTTCATGTGTGTACCCTGCTATGCAAAAATTTTTAAGTGAATCCCCTCTACATTTTCTTTATCTCATATTTCCTTCCATGATAAAGTCACCCACCTACTTCCAATACAAAGCCCTTCCTGATCATTGTCTGATACAGAATCTGAATTAACAAGAACACACATATATATATATATATATATATATATATATATATATATATACATATAGATTTTTGCACAATCGTTCATTGATTCAATCAGGATGTTAGATATTTTGATTGAAAATTGATCGTACCTATATCAAATGTATACACTTGATTTTTGTTTGACCAAACACAATGAAAACTCGATTGTATGTAATGAGTATTATTTTATTGGAAGTACTAGGTGCTCAATCCAACGCTACCATTAACCGGTAGCTTAATGCTCATTTTTCAGATACATTCGATATACATTCGAGGTTTAACTGATCAATCAAAATTTACCAACATGTACAATTACCTTATGATTGATTTTGTGTTCAATATTGATAACTTTTGATTGATCTAGAAAGTTGTTCGGTTCTCAATTTTAAGTTCGATGGATTAAAAAATCGATTGTTTTTACGTCAACACTTCAATATTTCCTTTCAATCGATTTGAAGATTGCATTTACATGGCTAAATTATAAAACTGTATCCTTGTATTAAAGTGATTTAAACCTGTGAAAAATTGCATTTATTTACAAAGAAAATATATACTCATCTCCCACGTCAACATTCCTAGAGTGTCCTGTCCCCCAGCATGTAAGGCCTTGTTTCCATTGATGCGATCCCGCACGTTTGTAGCCGCGCGGCCGCAAGCGCAAACAACCGCATCCATTGGAAACTTCAATATAGTTTCCACTGGTGTGGTTGTGCGCGTTCGGGCGCGTTTCTGAACGCTAGCTGCAGCGTTTTAAAACGCATCCGCGTCCCAGCCGCATACGAATCTGCATTAAAAAAAGAACCGCGTTGCGAAAATGCGCGAAAACGCGCGAGAACTATACCATGCATTCAGCAGTTACAACCGCACGGCTGCAGACGCGCGGGATCGCATCAGTGGAAACAAGCCCTAAGATGGAGAAGCTAGACTCTTTCTATCTCACTCCCTCCACCAATCCAGTTCTGAATCCAATGATGCTCCGCCCCTCCAGCATGAATGCATCTGGCTGCTGGATGAAAGTGAGTTGGTAAGGTAGGCATCACTGTTGATATCTGCCTTCCCAAGTCCCCTAGCACATGTAGTCTGCCCTGACCCAATGTCACTGGAGAAGCAGAGATTTTGACAGTTTATAAGAGGTTAAAAAGTAATAACTTATCTTTTTAACCTCTTATCTACCTTAACACAAAGCAGATAATGAGGTGATAGGACTGCATTAATGCTTTGTGAATTGAGAGTCTGTCAATTAACATCCTGGGTGTTACGCTCACGGCGGATCACAATAACATCCGCTGTGGTTTCCTGGCCTCCGGGAGGTCCTGAGTACATCCCTGTGTACTCTAAAAAATCTTATGCAAAAAGACCAGGAAATAGATTTAAGACATGATGATCCTGACCAGCGGATCAAGGGAGATTATCCTGATCAGGTGATCCAATTGATCATGTGCTTCTCCATGGGTTCTTTTCTCAGGAGAACTTGCCATCCCCACAGTTTAGTTTAAAAACTGGATGTCATTGAATAAGATAGTATCCAGTAATCTAGGTAGCAAAACGTATATACTGAGTGGCACTAAAATATCTGCAATGTTCCTAATTTTGGGCATTCCTATGGTTCCCTATAAAACATTTTTTTGAATTACACTGTTCCAAAGATACATGGTCAAGCTAGTATATAAAGCCTTGCATACAATTGTCACATATTCTATATTAAGGTAGCCATATATGGGTAAAATTTTTTGTCTGATCAATCAGTTGCTGGGGGTATTGATTCCAAATTCAAGGTATTGATCGATCAAAAAATTTCAACCAATTAATTTTAAAAAATATTATGAAACCAATAGTAAAGAAGTGATCAAACAGAAGGCGATTGACATATTGTTAGTGGTGACCCTCAATCGCTTCCTTATCCATATACAGTGGATATAAAAAGTCTGGTAAAATGTCAGGTTCCTGTGCTGTACAAAAAGGAGACAAAGATTAATCATTTCTGAACTTTTTTCAGCTTTAATGTGACCTATAAACGGTACCACTCAAATGAAAAACTAACTGACATCTTTTAGGTGGAGGGAAGAAAACAAAAATAAAATCAGTGTGTCCACCCTCTTCTAACTGGGGATGTAGCTGTGTTTAGAATTAAGCAATGACATTCAAAATCATGTTACATAGGAGTCAGCATACACCAACCATGGAAAAGCCATGGTCCACAAAGAGCTTCCAAAGCATCAGAGGGATCTCATTGTTAAAATATATCAGTCAGAAGAAGGGTACAAAAGAATTTCCAAGGCATTAGATATACCATGGAACACAGTGAAGACAGCCATCATCAAGTGGAGAAAATATGGCACAGCACTGACATTACCAAGAACTGGACCTTCCTTAAAAAATTTATGAAAAGATGAGAAGAAAACTGGTCATATGTCTGGACTATGGGGTAGAGTGGCAAGACAAAAGCCTTTTCTTATAATTGTTTGCAAAAACAGATCTAATGTCTCCCAAAAACATGTGGGAAAATGTGCTATGGTCTGATATGGTCATTATTTCAAAGGTACCGTATTTTTCAGACCATAAGACGCACTTTTTCACCCCCTAAATTGGAGGGAAAAAGTGCCTACGTCTTAGGGTCCAAATGTGCTACCACCTGCGGCCATCCGGCCGCCGGTAATCGCAACTTGGCTCCCCGACATCTCTACCGGCAGATAGATCAGCTGTGTGCAGAGGGAGAGGAGATCAACTGTGTGCTCTCAATCGGCACACCTCCTGTGTTTATATATGTTATGCAACCATATTATTTTATATTTATTCTTCCCTCTACCTAAAAGATTTAAGTTTGCTTAATGGTGGAACATTTTCTGAAATGATTTATCTTTATATTATTATATTTATAATTTTTGTACAGCACAGGAACCTGACAATTTACCTGGGGTGTGTAGACTTTTTTATACCCAATTTATATACAAGCACTTTAGATACACACACCCTGACATCATTTCTAATGCAATTTATTTATAACCTTTTTTTGGAGCCTTTTATCATTTCTGGGAAGAGATAGCCGATAAATCTTTTAACCAAGGTGGTTTGCACTTTCCTCAATTTGCAATCGGTCACCAATTATTTTTTATTATTATTATATCAACATCATTTATTTATATAGCACCAACATATTATGCAGCGCTGTACAATACATTAGAGTGGAGATACACACAATAACACACAGGTACAGGTATGACATAGGATGAGAAGAGGACCCTGCCCGGACGGGCTTACAATCTAATAGGTTGGGGAACAAGGTATACAATAGGTGGGGGGGACTGGCATGGTGGTGATGTTAGGGGTGAGAAGATGGATAAGGTAGACTGAAGAGGTGTTTGTTCACATGTTCCAATCGCATCGAAAGCTGATCACGAAAGAATCGACCCGTCTATTGCTACCTTTACTATCAATCATTGCCTTTTGAATCTCCTCTGTGCCTATATGAAAACCTATATTAGTCTTTTTTACACAAGTCTGTGAGAAATCCTGTTTGCAGCTCAGCTGACTCTGCACTTGCACAATACAATACAGTACAATATTCTCCTTCAGTCACAGTTTCCTTACAGTTAATTACATTTGACTTAAGAGGCTGCTGTGTATTTCAAAGTTCTTATCTATCTGTGAACAAGAGGGAACAGAAAGTGTCTACATATGAACTCTTTCACTCTAAGCTGACACAGCAGATACAAACACATGCTGTAGAATTTCCTCCACTATTGCTCAACCCTTTGTTTTTATTTTTAGGCCATAGGCACAGATATCTCATCAACTTGCCTTCACCAAGCAAACCCAATGCTCAGAGAAGCAAAAAAAAAACTCTTTTTGTATTATGACAACACGTTACAGTACTTTTGAGAACAACACCAAGCAGGCTCTGGATGTTTTGCCCAATGAAGCTGTCAATTATTTTTCTAAAAACCTGAAACTACCATTGTTCGAAAACAATCATAATTTTACTCAGCCATATGTCTGCCTTGCTTCAGAGGATGCCCTTGCTTTAACAGTTGGCGATCATCAGTTTATCTAGTGGTCATGTCCCATGGTTACTTAGGCGATTAATCGCCTGCCTGAGCTGACGATTTTCAATTGCCTGCAGAATCCCCAGCAGACAATCACCAGGCGAATGATCAGGTGATTTTCACAGGTGATCTTTTTAAAATAAACGCCACCATTATAAAAAATAATTGCCTCCATAGAGAATGAATGGAGGTGATTTCTGATCGCGCGATCACAAATGACCTCCATTCATGTCTATGGGTGCGATAATCGCGGCCGTTAACCACCGGCCGTCAGAACGTGGGGAGCAGCGTTTTGATCGCAGCCCCAATGGCAATCACGTGCGATCCTATCAATGTGGACAAGCCGATTAAAAGTAGTGTGGTCGATTGGCAGGCTGTTCTGCTGGCGATCTAAAAAAGCGAGCACAGGCAATTAATCGCCTAAGTGGGAACATAGCCTTAGGAAGATTATAGACATTTCAAGCCCCCTTCCCTGTCCAAAGTACAATACAGATTTACCAATTATATCCTGCTGGCAGCCAAATGACCATTGCATGATCATGGAAAACGCAATTCACATCTTAGGCTATGTTTCCCAAAATATAATGGAAACAAGCCCTTATACTGCCTTAACCACTTCAGCTCCACTTCACGAGCAACTTTCCAGCACCCCTACTGATACCTACACCCACTAAATGTTTACAAATTTGGACCCCGTAAATTAAATTCTCCCACCCAAATCTATCCACAAATACAGTGGCAAATTTTTTAAGGATTTCCCACCTTTAAACTCACAGGGGGGGCCATATATTTGCCTGCACAACTCTGGATCCTTGGATTCTGTTACAGTGGTTACCCCCCCCCCCCTCCCCTTCTCCTACTTGTCTTGCAATATATCATGCTGCTCTAGTTTTGAACCTGTCAAATTTTTTTTGAGTACCTTAAGCCAGCATGAGTGTTCGCGGCAATTGTTCAGCGAAGATTGTTTGGGAATTGAACGTGGCCCACCTTGAGCGATCACTCCTGCTCCATAGAAAACCCAATTGAACAGGGATCCGACATGTCACTAAATCCCTGTTCAATCGCTATGATCGATTGCCAAAGGTGGTGTGCATCTATAAGTTTGATTACATGATTGTGATCGATCGTTCATTGATCCTATGGGAATTGACCTGTGTATGGCCAGCTTTAGACAACACCCCAGATATTGTTAGCATCAGTACTATGTTTGAAATTGCCTTGATTTACATGATTCAGCTGTATTAATATGAAAAGTACACATTCTTTGCTTATAATAAATACTTAGGAATCTTTGTTATTTGATTTGTTTAAAAAAACAAAAACGATTAACAGAAAAATTGTCATAATTTAAATATGTATCATTTAAAAACAACTAGCCCACAGATTTGTGAAACATTAAGATGTTTCACAATATCACAAGACCACAATACCACAAGATCACAATACCAAGTGCTTCAATTAACTATGTCTAAACCTTGCTGGGATAATCAGATATAACCAGCTACCATATATAGAGATTTTGCCTTAAGAGAATTCTATATAAAGATCCCAATATGAATATTATTTGATGTGTGAAACACACTTGAATCCTACATGTGGATTAGTGGGGGTTTCCACAGCATTGTGTGATCCGTCGGGACCCCTACGTTAAGCGCAGTGCTTGGTGGGGGTTCAGAGGGTTCACATACACTTTAGCCAGCGAATGCTCTGTTCAGACATCTGTCGATGCAGGGGTTACATACTGCACTATGTTAACCTCTGCATCAGCGGAACGGCTCAGCACCATGAGAACAGGTTAAGTGTATGCGCTCCGTCAGGACCCCTGCCAAGCACTACGCTGAACGTAGGGGTCCCGGCGGATCACAAAAAGTAGTGGAGATATGGCCTCAGCATGGTATCAAACTTGCTGGAGATGTAGAGAAGGGTTGGGGGTATACTACAAAAATAAGTATGTCTCTAACACAAATAGTTTTTGCACAAATTAAGTTCAAAGTCAAGAGAAAATGTCAAAAATTTGAATTTCTACTTTAATTTTGAACTTAATTTATGCAAAAACCACATGTGCTAGAGCAAAACTTCTTTTCTCAAATGTTCCCACAGCCCTTCTCTACTTCTTCAGCAATTTTGGTGATGATACCATTTTCAGGGGCTTTGCAATCAGCTCACAAAGTTAGCAAGTCGAAAAATTCGGCCATCTCTAGTGTTTAATTTAAAAATGAGAAGCAGAACTGAATAACAAAACAAAGTTAGTTTGCCAATGCCAAACCATAACTACATAGTGTCAGAAACACACATGGATTAAAGCCAACAGAAGGGTACCTATCCAGGGTAACGTTTTTTTTTATCTTATTATATTTTTTCTCTTGTTTTTAAGGCTTTTAGTCACCTCATCCTGAAATGTGTGAACAGGGAACTCCTTGTAACAATGGCAGATCCAATAGGAAAAATGCAAAAGTGGATTCCAGTAATATTATTAACTTATATTTATAATGTGCCAACATATTATGCAGCATTGCAGATAAATGAGGGTTGAAAGTCAACGCAAGCTAACAGGTACAGACTGTGGCACAGGAGGAGTAGAGGACCCTGCCCAATTGGGCTTACAATCTAAAGCTGGGAACACATGTGTAGATATGGGCCAGGTCGATGTCCGTTGCTTTGCATGGAGAATGCGGGGTCTCCATACAAAGCATAGGCTGAGCTGTAGACACTGCCACTGTGTGTCCAGCTTCTCCCATATCTGACAGCAGCATGATGACGTCATCACACTGCTTCAGGAAACCTGAAATGGCTCCAATTTTGAGCAGTGTGTTCCCTGCATTAGAGGTTGGGGAACAGATTATACAATAGGTACAGGAGATGGCAGGGTGGTGATGTTAGGAATGAGAAGATGGCTAGGCCAGACTGAAGAGGGTTTTTTCAGGGCTTTTATCGAAGTGTTTACAGTGGGAATAAGTCTCATGGGACAAGGGTGAGAGTGTAGGAGCAACCCTAGAGAAGTCTTGAAGCCTTGCATGTAATGATGTTATGATTGGAGATGTCAGTAGGCTTAAAATGCACTATAATTTAGTTTCATTATACTATTTTATTGAATCACAGAATTAGTACCAGATCACCCAAAACACCATGTATAATGACACACAATTGTCTATGTTAGCAGTAAAGATTTATTGAAATTCTGTACCTGACTTTACTGGAATGTAATTACACATTGATTTCTTTAGTTTAGTAGTGTAGTGCCACTGACAATGCAGGGTAATTTTCTGGACCTTGATCCTCCTGGGTTCCCAGGGTACTTAATGGGAGGGCCCACCTTAACTGGCATGCAATCCACCCCGAGAATAGCACGCACTGTTCCTGAAAGTCCAAGTTACATGTTTGCCTTGCTGGGTCCTGTCAATACCCTTGCCAAGGTTCTGGTATGGTGTCTGGGAGCACCCTCCGCATGGAGGACAGCCGATGGCCGCTGGAGAGTTCCTAATCAGTGCGTCCCTGCCAGGCTGTGAAGGTCTCCCTGTGACAACACAAGTACTGGTCAGTACTGGCCTTACTTTTCCTGGCCCCACATGGGTGCAGCGGACTGAACCTTTTTTGATACCAAGGAACTATTGGGTACCCCGGAACTATTGGGGTCACCCTTGAGTGTTGTATTTTACACCTGTTTGCCTGAAAGTTTTACTGGCGCTCCCCTGTTGGGTCACTGGGAATAAAGTTTTGTTAACGGCTGGCTCCTGTCATTGGTTGATTTCTCAACCTTACAGTTGTATGTTTTAACCCCTGCAATGTGTTTTGTTTTGTTACACAGATTATACACAAGCCATATGATCATTTCCCGTGTACCGTATGTTAGAACAATAAAAGCTAGAATTATGATTCAACAATTGGATTCCAACCTGGGAACCATTAAATATTGCAAGTAAAGTTTTTTTAAACTTTAACTTAAAAAGTGTATCTTTAGGATCAAATCTTAATAGTGTTCCTTGTGACTGGAGAGCAAATGAGTATTGTAGAAACAACAATCGTTTGGCTTAAAAGTTCGCCCGCCCAATAGTTGTACAAAAGGGTATATATTCTCCACAGTTTTGTATGAGATGTTTTAAGTCTTAACCACAAAGCAAATACATTTTGAAATACTGCAAACACATTATATATAGAAGTGACAATAAATAATTATAACTAAGCATAACAACTTAATAAGCATAACATGTAATATCCATAATATGGGGAGAGTTATTTTGGCAGTGTTCATCTGTTTCACTTTCAAATGTAAAATGTAATTTATAGTGCTAAAAAAGGTGGAGACCAGAACGCCCAGCAAAACCAGGAAAAGCAATCATTATTATAAATATGGCGATTAAAATTTAAAAACCTGCTATTCCTGTATGTATTTGAGTATTGCAAAATAATCATGACAGACACAGGGCATCTATCATCGCTGTCCTTATGCCATATATACAATAACTATTATCTTATTCACTCAGGCATGCAAACTGTGCAGATAGCAACCGAACAGTTGTAATATTAATTATTAGACAAACCCTCAATTTATAAAAAATAATAAAAAAAATGCTTTCCTAGCAATCAATTTCATTTAATTTGTAGGAACATGCACCTTGTACGTGTCTGATCCCCAACTGACCGGCAGAGCGGGAGTTAAAAAAGGGGGGGGGGTCAGAGACTGCCTGTGATAGCTTACCCACCTCCTGGTCCCACCCAGCAGAGCATATGTATGATAGCTGGACAGCTTGAGCCCCTCTTAGGGCTTGTTTTCACTACAGCGGTCAGATGCGGTTCTATCCGCGCATCCGCTACCGAACGCAACCATAGGCAAAACATTGGCCAGTGTCCAATTGTGCGGCCAAGCGCGGATACGGTTCTAAACACCACCCTACCGCATTTTTTTCCATATGCTGTGCCCGACCACATCCGCGTTTGCTGTAAACGTGATGCATGGCAGCCAGAACATGTGTACACGGCTAATGTGAAAGAGACCATAAAGCGCCTTTAGTCAGGTTATGACTTGGGCAAGGATGACTGTGGAGAGATTTGTTAAACACAAGACCTATACCTTCAAAGCGGCCCGTCCATCCCCTTCAAAGAAACTCAAACCAAATCTCTACTTTAACTTGTGGATGACACTGGCCCCACATGCTTTATTAATATAACTATGTACAATAAGAACCAGGTCCCCCAGGCAGTGTCCCCCCCGGAATCCCGACAGTCCCCTGCCCTCCAGTCCTTTACATGTTCCAACCACCCGGTGGTACCTGTCATCCCAATGACTCCCTCCTCTTTCTTTTCACTCCTCCCAGGTGGGTCATTTGACCCCGGCAAGACTCATTGTCCCTTTCTGTCGGCTACCTTAACACAGCACTCCGCCTCCCGAACATGATTGATTCCCCGCGTCATAAATCCTCGGAAGCCGGCCGGACTTTATAACCTCCCTTCCCTGGGTGTAGTCTTTTCCTACCTCCTGACACGCCGTCCACCAGACAGGAGATGAAACCTACAAGAGACAAGGAGAAACAAGAGACCGGTGAGGAGGGTGGGATTCTCGGAGTCTCCTGGCGCAAGAGGGCTTCCTCCTCTTCCGTCGCGGGTTTCTTTGCTTCAGTCGTCCCCCACCTCTTTCTGACGACCTTGTTCCGGTTTAACCACACCCAAGACATCACTCCAGGTACGGCCGTCCCTGCAAATCCAGCCCCCCAGTCAGGACCTTCTGCGCCTCGGTTTCCCGGCTGGGGTGGTCATGACTTGGTCAAGGAATTACTGTGAGAGATTTTGTTAAAACACAAGCCCTATACCTTCACCACCAAGCGGCCGTCCTCACTCCTCACAGAAAACTCAACGCAATCTCACTTTTGAACTTGTGATAAACTGGCCACAGCTTTATTAATCAACTATTTACATAAGAACCAGTCCCCCGCAGTGTCCCCCCCGGAAACCGACAGCCCCTCCCACCACCTTACGATGTTCCCATACCCGGTGCGTTACCTTGTCATCCCAATTTACTCCCTTCCTCTTCTTTCACCCCCAGTGGGTTTTTTTTTTGTTGTTTTTTCCCCCCCCCCCCCACCCCCCCCCCTCCCCACCCCCCCCCCCCCCCCCCCCCCCCCCCCCCCCCCCCCCCCCCCAACCCCCCCCCCCCCCCCACCCCCCCGCCCCCCCCCCCCCCTCCCCCCTCCACCCCCCCCCCCACCCCCCCCCCGCCCCCCCCCCACCCCCCCCTCCCCCCCCCCCCCCCCCCCCCCCCCCCCCCCCCCCCCCCCCCCCCCCTCCCCCCCCCCCCCCCCCCCCCCCCCCCCCACCCCCCCCCCCCCCGCCCCCCCCCCCCCCCCCCCCCCCCCCCCCCCCCCCCCACCCCACCCCCCCTCCCCCCCCCCCCCCCCCCCACCCCCCCCCCCCTCCCCCCACCCCCCCCCCCCCCCCCCCCCCCCCCCCCCCCCCCCCCACCCCCCCCCACCCACCCCCCCCCCCCCCCCTCCCCCCTCCCCACCCCCCCCCCCCCCCCCACCCACCCCCCCCCCCCCCACCCCCCCCCCCCCCCCCCCCCCCCCCCCCCCCACCCCCCCCCCCCCCCCCCCCCCCCCCCCCGCCCCACCCCCCCCCCCTGCCCCACAACCCGCCCCCCCCCCCCCCCCTCCCCCCCTCCTCCCCCCGCCCCCCCCCCCCCCCCCCCCCCCACCCCACCCCCCCCCCCCCCCTCCACCCAACCGCCCCCCCCCCCCCCCCCCCCCCCCCCCCCCCCCCCCCCCCCCGCCCACCCCCCCCCCCCCCCCTCGCCCCCGCCCCCCCCCCCCACGCAGCCCCCCTCCCCCCCCCCCCCCCACCCCCCCCCCCCCCCCCCCCCCCGCCCCCCACCCCCCCCCCCCCCCCCCCCCCCCCCCCCCCCCCCCCCCTCCCCCACCCCCCCCCCCGCCCCTCCCCCCCTCCCCCCCCCCCCCCCCCCCACCCCCCCCCCCCCCACCCCCCCCCCCACCCCCCCCCCATTGCCCCCGTCAGAGCTCAATTGCTTTCTGCCGGCTACCTAACCCCATGCACGCTCCCCCGGAAATGATGATCCCGCGTTCATAATCCCGGACACTTACTGCCGTACCCGCCACCGCCTTTCAGTGGTCAAGGACCCTGGTGCCCGCCCCACCAAGCCACCCCCCCCTGCCTCAGCCCCCTCCCGCGTCCCGAAATTAAAGAACTCAAGGCCCGCTCATTCAAGTGAACCCCATCTTCCGTCGACTACAGGTCTCGGCTCATTCCTCATATGACATGGCGGACTGCCACTCTCCCACCCAGTCCTCGAACGTATTTTGTCACTGCTTTTTGTTTCAGGCTTAATCCTGGTCATTTTATGTGTTTACTATTTATTGTTTTATTAATATCCCCTCCTAGATATGTATGAGGGTAATATAAGTCTGTTTCCTCCCTTTGTCCTTTTCCTCTCTTCCCTGAGGTTGGCTCCCTCCACCAGTATTGCTCCTAGAGCGGTGGCGTGGATGATGTCGACCACACCAACGGAACCGTCCTCGGCCAGTGACCTCCCGGACCCTAAAGAAAAACACTTTAAGGTGTCCCTGATGAGGACATGCAGGGGTCTGGGCCCCAAGTCGTTGCCTCTGCTCCCGACGTGGCGATCAGGATGTCCGGGGCCCCACGCTGGACCAGTCCCGGTTGAGAATTTTTTTCGCCCGCGAACCGTGCCAACACGGTTAGACCCACGACAACCACTCCACCAATGAACCTCAGCGACTAATTCCCCCGGCAACCCGAAGTTCCTCCTCCCCAGTATGGCCTCGCACCCACTCCGGCCTCTCGCCCATATGACAAAGGAGTGGCCCCTGACCCAGATTACACAAGGGGTTTTACACTGCACGAAGAAAGCATCACAACCAGGGGGGGGAAATTACAACAGCATCCTCCCCCCCCCCCCCAGTGACTGGATCTATATACAGAAAACCCACCCCCCCCCCCCGAGGCCCCGGAAAAACATCCCCGAGTGAAAAATTAGCCGCGACCTCCCCCCTCCCCCACAGGTCAGGCACCTCAACTAAATGGGGACGGATTGTACCTCCGGAACACGTGATTCCCCTACCACTCCGCATTATGTCGCCTGTCGGCAGCCCCAGCGAGACCCTCCGTAGCCGCGCCTATCCTATAGGAATGCTGTCCCACTATTCCGACAATTCTCCCTTCCCCCCAGCACGAGCTAATCACTTCCTTAAGACTGCGAGAAACTGAAATCTCTACAATGACAGCCCATCCGCGTGTAGCTATAAAAGGAACCCCCCCAAACGGGGGCGATACGCCCAAACTCAATCAAAGGCAAAAGGAGGGGAACACAGGGTGGACCCAGGAAAGCCCTGCAAACGCACCACCAACCCCCTACCCTGTTGATCAGTTCCTTGGAAAAGAAATGGCAAGAGACAGAACACCTCCTCCCCCTGAGGTGTGATCGACCAGCACCCCCCTGGCGCCCCCGCCGTTGGGACCCAGGCTCTCCCCACCTCGTACTTTTCATACCTTGGGCCAACGTGCGTGCTATTAGATACTCTTCCCGGAAAGCCCCAAAACACGCCAAGGAAAGGCAAGACCTGTAAGAGTCCGCAGCTCATACCCGTCCACAGCATTTTCATACCAGAACCCGAAATAACGCCCCAGCAGGGACAGCGTGACTCGGCTGCGACGCCGATCGATGGTGACTCGCGTGTGCCCTCCGAAAATCCCTTGACCCGCTCTGGCGGATCAAAAAAGTGCTTTCGTGTAGTCCGTCCAAGACCTACACTTGAACAGGACTGCCAACGTACCCGCCAAGGAGCGTGTGACAACCGCAGGCGTACGCACCGGATAGGAAGAGGTCATAACGAAGGACCCAAGAAGATCCGCCCTCGCCTTCGTCGGAGACAGGGATCCCTGCCTGATTTCCCAAGCACTTCCACACGCCTTCCACAATCGCCAGTGTAATACTTTCACGTATATTGGTGCCAAACGAATCCCTCACCCCAGCCGCCCAAAGCGCCGAGCCCAGATCTCAGGATATGCTCTCCGGCCAGGGCGTAGCTGCCTGTTCCCGCCAGCGGCGCAAGTGCCGAAATCGATCCTGTTGGAAGGAGACAACGCATCAGCGATATCGTGTTTTCTAACCCCCCGGAACATGCCACCGCCCGAAAACGCAAGTTCAGTACAAAGACAAGACAGGACGAACCCCTCCGCACCAAAGACACCAATGGAGCCGCCCTGGCCTGACAAGCGAATTGATCGTATCAGACCACCCACACTCTCGACCCCAGGTTATCAGAACGGAAGACACCTCCTGATTCCGAATGATCCTCCCCCCAAACCGTGACTGCGACGAATCGGAACAAAGTTCGCAAAGGCCAGTGTTCTTGTAACCCGGGATCCCAGAACGGAGGCCAAGTACCCTGCCCCACCGACCACGGAAAAGCCCCGTAACCACAGAACCCGACGCTCCGTGAAAAGCTCCAGAGCCGAATTCGGCACCGGGGTGGAGACTAGGCCATCAATCGAACGCAATTTGAATTTCTTCAAAAAACCGAAGCACCAAACGCACAACGTCCTCCGGGCCTCCCGGGTCAACACTCCGAATGAATGCTTCGGGGCCCCGAACCGCCTCCCCTGTAGCTCTCAATCATCCAAAAAAAAAAAAAACACCACCCAAAAAATAATCCTCCCAAAAAAAAAACCCCCAACTTACTCTTCAAAAAAAAAAAATTTTCCGCCGGACATGCTCGTTGAAAAAAAGAAATCTTCATCCGCCTACAGAAAATCCTCCCACAGGAATAATATCACAGGCGAAGTTGGAGCTTACCCAACACCGACTGCAACTGATAACCAAGTAACCTTAGTCGCAGAAACCCCCTGCCAAGAGCCACCCGGATGTCCTCCCCACTTTATGTCCAAGGGGGAGACGGCCTCCGTGCCACCGAATCTATCTTCAATTCTTCCCAAAACGAATGACGTGGACGGGCCTCGGTCTTATCCACGGCATCGGAAGCCAACACCTCAATAACCCCTGCGCCGTGCCCAGCAGCCGGCACATTCCCCCCTTTCCCCCCCGAGGACCGACAAAGAGGAAATCGTCGATAATATTGTGTCACCGAAACGAAGGCCCCGATTCCACCTCACCACCCATTTTCCAGAACTTCGAGCTGAACATCTCGAAAAGGAACAAGAGATGGAGCACCCCCATCGAAGACAACGGTCAACAACCACAGCCCCCATCAAATACGACACCCCCACAGCCGCTGCTTCGGGTGCACCGGGACGGTAGACGAAACGCAGACTCTGATGTCCATCCTCGTCGCCATCAGAGCCCCAGCCCCCGCGGCCGAACCAGTTGGAGGGCCGAATCGAACGTTGCCGTAAGAACCGACGAACGCTCCGAAGGAATTGCTGTCTGTTACCGACGCCCCAACTGGATAGACAGGTGGTGGATGAGGCGGAACTTGCCCCGCCTCCTTCTTTGGGCATCCATGGACGCCCAGTCGGAGAGACGACCAAGATCCTACAAGGGGGGGAGGGACGGGCCGCCATTCCCCAACGAACACCTCTTCCCCAACTGCTCCAGCACACCTCCGTGGGTACGTAAGGGATTCGGTACGCTCAGGTTATGAACACACCCGATGCGCTGCCTCGCCACCGAACCCGGAATAACCGAAAACCCCACAAAAACTCCCTGCAACGAAAATTCCCCCGACGACGATCGGGATTAAACACTAAAGGGCGGCGCTCCTTTCTACACGATTCCGGGTCAGCCCCCCCTTCCACGAATCAGAGGGCGATGTCCCCCGGACTTCGCCTCTCTTCAAGCACTGCTTCGCCGCTGTGATTAACGCCCCCTGCAAGTGGAACATTCGTGTTTAAAATTTGCATGTTCCCCCTCCACCGACAATAGGACTGCATTTAAATGGACCACATTAATTCCCTTCCTTATACCCCCCTCCAGGAGGTGGGGAACCCTGTCCCCCGCCCCGGCCTGAAAGGAACGTCGACCCTGAGGGAACCGACATGATGACCCCGAGGGCCGAGGACCTTGGGGGCATTTCATAGTCTGCACGAAACGGAATCCTTTATGTCCCAGCGCATGCCCGGCATCACGGACATGCGCTGAACGCCTGGAAAAGCTCGTCATATTGGAGCCGACGCATCACCCCATAAGTTACGATTCGGCCTCGAGCATTCGATTCTCCAAATAACCGGTACAAATCCATGCCATCACTATCCATCCGACAACGTTCCTTCCCCGACAACCCCACCACAAAATCGAGACAAGCCTCAAAGCCCATTGGGGATAACGGCGGGGGATCAGGCGATAGCGACGGGCCGATCCTCCCGCGTCTTCCTCACTCTACCAGGTGCCTACCTTATCCACTTCTCTTCGCCAGGCGATCCAGGGGGAGCAAGGGTAAAAGACAATAAAACGCGCGTCATATTCCGCTTCCTCACTCAGGGTGAAGATGAGCCCCCGACTGTGTCTTCAAAACACACATACGTACCTTTGGGCCGTACGAAACAATCAATACGGGCCGGCTTCCATCTCACGCAGCGGTACCGCGGGTCCCGTCGCATACGGAGCATGGGTGAAGGGGTCAAAGGAGAGGGAACCAACCTGCCGACCGCCTACCTACCCTAGTGGGGGCGGACGGAGCCTTCGCCGTCAGGTGTTGGGGAACCCACCCCCCCCAAAAAGCCGACCGGCCCCATAACCCGCTCCGGTCTCCCTGGATTCCCACTGACTGGCAATATACATTTTTACAATAAGTGACCACCATATAGGCTAGCCTCAACTCCCTCGAACCCCCCCCCCCCCCGCCTCCACTTACAGACTCAGAAATGACCCCCCAGTACGGAAAATAGCCGTAATGCCAGAAGTGATCTGCGTGTAAGTGGTGCACAAGTGCTTACCAGCCGGTCCGGCACCCCGACCGGGCGCGTGGACTTTCCCTCGACAAACGGAAACCCGATACCTCCGCCAGCAGCAACCGGCCAGGTCCAGCTCTCGCCACCACCAGGGAAGGAGAACCAGGTGCGCGACCCTTGGATAAACGGAAACCAGCCGGCACACTGAAACGGTGAAGCTGAGACAGCAGCACAACCCCCCAAGGCCAAGGCGACTCGCCTCGCCACAGGGCCTGGCCCAAGTCCACCCACATGTTCCAAGCGCGATCCATCCGCACTGCTCGTCCACACCGCGCGCCTCTGCTCCACCAACGCGCATCCGGTTGACACGACGACGAATCCACACACGTCCTGCAGTCTCGGGATCTCCGGCGACGAAGGCTCCTCTCTTCCGTCGCGGGTTTTTATCAGTAGTCCCAACCTCTTCCTTGAACAACTTCGGTTTACCCCGACATCACTTCCGGTAAAAGGCTCCCTGCAATCCCCCCAGTCAAGACCCGCCTCGGTCCTGCTGGGTGGTCAGTTGGGTGAACAGTTTTACCCAATGTAGGGTAGAAGCCAAAGGATTTTATCAATATTCAATGTATTCTACCTGCAGTTAATGGAATTCTGTAAGCAGATTCCAGACTTGTTAATATAGTTGCAACTCAGGTGATTGTAATTTCGTGCAGGACAAAGTTTCAATGCTCCAAGCTTTGTAATTTGTTGTTAGTCTTTGAAGATTCGAATCAATTTCTCTTTTTTAATGTATGTCATTGCATGAACAAGTAAGCGCTAGAAAAAAATATGGAAATTTTTTGAAAATATTTGTCAGCAAAAAACAAAGGCAAAGCTGTTCTGGTCAATACTTAAAACCTATAAAAGACCTGAGGAACTAATTACAACACTGGTAACAGTGATTTGGTTCCAACAATGTCTGAATGGTTTTATATATAAGTTTATGTGCTGATTAACCTCCCTAGGGGTCAAGCCCCTGACAGTGCGTTTTAAACGGTTTGTATATGGGTTTATCGCAGCAAGTACGCGTTTCAGTTTCCTGCCCCGTTACAAACGCCAGCATCATCAATGAACTCGCGATGTGGGCTGGGAAATCAATCCCCTCCATTATAATTGAGTCTATGGCAGAACTTTGGAGTCAAACAAGACAGAGAAGGGGTTTTATCACGAATCTGGAAATATGCGGGAAGAGGATCCGAAAAGAAGGCAGCAAACTACCAAAAACCCCTGGTCAGTTGAACGATCTGGTTCGGAGCAGATTTGTTTTTCAAACACACTCTGAACGAACTACGTTTGTCTCCACCACTAGGGGGGGGGGGGGGTAGCTAGCCATAAACACGGTTTTGACTTTTGCATGATCGATCTTAGTATCGATACTGTATGCGATTTAAATATTGATCGTAAGTCTAATGTCCCTGTAGACACACCATAGTGTAATGTAAACACTGATAACATAAATTGATTCCTTTACTTAGATTACTGGGGCAATGCTCCTTTGTACAATCACACACAAATCACTGAATACCTAAAAAAAAACACCACATACTTGTACAATTGACTAAAATTTACAACAGTCGATCACTGCTCAATCGATTTAAAAATGTTTAATTAAAGATCACTTTTGTATCAAGAACGCGGATACTTTGTTTTGTCTGCTTGGCTCTACTTTTGTGATATTTAATAGTGATTAAATAGGGTCCACACATTTTGCACTCTATATATGGAACAAAGACTTATCCTGCCTCCAAGGCTCTACTCCAT
>CM070034.1:114419925-114442062 GCA_036250615.1 Ptychadena robeensis
AGTTAGAAGATGTTTGTGTAGCCAAGTTATCAGCTTGGAGCTCCCACAAAGCCCCATTGTTCAAAATAAGATATGCTCTGAAGAGGTTACAATTTGCCAAAGAACATATTAACCTCCCTGGCATTATGCCCGAAGCCAGTAGGGGCGCAGTTAAACAAACTGTACCGGGATCGGGCACACATGCTGGTGTTTTACAAGCCTGTGCAGATTTTGCGTCGGTGTGGGCTTGCTAATTTCTTCTGGCCCTGTGTCTTCAGCATCATTGGTGATGGCCAAGGGACGGGCCGGCGCCATTGACTTCGACGTTAAAGGAGGTTGCGATGCTTTTCCCGACATCGGCAATGTGTAGAGAGGCGGGGGGAGGGCGGGGATACACACTGTACTCTGCCACGAGTTCCCTTACAATATAGCAAAAAAGGGGTTAATGGGTGGAGAGACTGGAGGTCCCAGTCTATCCATCCATCAGAGTTTTCTCCTTACCGAAGCAAGGACAAGGGGACTTTCACGAGGCCATCCTACTTAACAGACATTACCCCATGTGGGGATTTTACCATAAATAATAAGTTTAGTTAGTAGCAAACAAGGCATGGTCAGAATAGCAACACCGTTATAAATGAAACAAAGGGTTAATGGGGTCCAAATAATGTAGTCCTTGTTTAAAAACAAAACAGTCTTTTAATCCTCATGTAAAAAGAAACCGAGTGTCAAAGATTCCTCCGGGCTAAGATGATAAAAAATAATGTCCGATTCATCTTTTGGGTTTATATATTGTCCCATCCACCATCCACCAGTTCCCTTACAGTGGCTTTTCGCTCCAGAGAATAAATAAGCAACATGGTTGTTCCAGACCAACAAGATTGGGGTTGGTCTGGGGTCATTTTAACAAGCTTAATCCAAAAGAAAACCATTGGAATGATATAAAATTCTGTTTCAGAAAAAAGTTCATAACTATTCTAGTCTGCTCATTCTGGACCAAAAAAACTATCCACAGATGGCAGAAATTGGCAAACGCCATACAACACAGATGTGATCATACAACAAAATACACACACTATGTATATATGTGTGTATAGACTATACACATACAGTTATGAAATTATCGTATTTTTCGGACTATAAGACGCACTGGACCATAAGACGCACCCAGTTCTTAGAGCAGGAAAACCAGAAAAAAAAGATTTAATAAGTTTTCACATCAATTGGGTTAATTCAATGAATTTAATGGATGCAATATTCAATTCAGCCAGAAGGTGTCACTAGCAGCAGTACACTCTCATACTTCACACTGATTGGCAGGAGGAAGGGGGGGGGCTGGTCTGTTTTCTGCTCTGCTCTCCTCTGCCGATGTTAATGTTTCTGTGTCCGTGGGGGCCCATTGCTGTCACGTTACAGGAGATAAGAATTTGTAGGATGTCCTTTGTTCCTTACATGGACACTTTAGTATATCTTGTGTTAGATTTTGTTAAATAATATATTCCTGCTGTCCTTTGCAAAAGGAATATATATTTTAATGTTTACCACAACCACCTAGGGGGGATTCATGCCAGCGGGGGAGCGGTAAGTGGTCATTCACGTTTCGGGCCCTGACTGCCAGCATCCCGCAACATACGTAAATCAGACCTTTGGTATATTGTTAGCTGTGGATGTTAAATTAACAAATATTGGGAAGAATAGTTACTCTTAATGGTAGTTTTGATCAATATGTGGGTAGAATGTTGACCTTTAAATTTAACTGGCAAGTTTTTTTTCCCTATTTGGTTAACTATTATATGGAAATCAAATTTTTATGTCACATTGTTATTTCAATTGAGGTTTAAAGTTCAATACAGTTGTAATACCTATTGATTATCAAACAAGTGTAGTCATTTATTAGGATCAATGGTAATATTTCTAGTATGATTCAGAGAATAAACAGATCGGGAAACTGAGAGGTAGAAGTATGCTGAGGAGCCAATCGGTTCATGTGCTGAGGGAGACAGATAGGCAGAGACAAGGAGGTGAACTGTTTTGCGTCTCCTTTCATTGCCCTGTTTAGTAAAGGAAATGCAGCCCACTATTTATGTGAGCATGCAGACTTCTGGTGACAATAAAACCTGTTGGCTAACACTAAGGGCTTGTCCCCACTATAGCAATCTCCCGTGATTATAATCGTGGCGAGAAGATCGGGGCCATGTATTTGGTTGGGCTCATACCCACAGCTGTAGTCGGGAGCAATGGTGCATGGGGGTGGCTCCCCATAGCACCTGATTGTGGCCATAGACCTGAATGGACGCATTTAAAAACCGCATCTCAATTCATAGATATTTTTTTTTTTTACCTCACCCATTCATTCTCTATGGTTGCGATCAGGGGTGATTGATATTTTATATATATTCTGCTTGACTCTTTGTTCTATTTTGCCACAATATGTGACATTCCAGGTCATTGCAGTTGTATGCAATACCAGTAGAGGGAGGATGTACTAAACTGTATACGAAACACACTCATAAAAAAATGTAAAGGAGGTAGAAAATAAAAAGACAAACAAAAAGAAACTATGAATACCTTACCATAAATATACTGAAGTCTCCAGTTTAATGAAATAGGATCTAGTCTGGGAGTCGTGTGGAAATGTGTTTTAGCTCCGAGACCAGCTTTGGTGACATTATTTAAGATCATTCATAATTCAGTGATGGAAGCATTGGGAAGGGAGTTGATATTCTGAGCTACATTTAACCTGCTTCACAACTATTTTTCTTTTAGCTCCCATAGATTTGAATAAAAATGTTCACAGCAAAAAAAATTATGTTTTTTCAATCATGCATGCCACGGTAATATGCCAGCTAAAGCCATGGTGATATGCCAGCTATTGTGATGTCAGGTATAAAGTGAGTAGAGATCATTCTGTAGTGCTTTAAGCAAGTGGAGGTTCTTGATCTGGCTTGAGATGAAGTGATGAAGATTTAAGGCCCCCATACACGTCTAGATTTTTTATCCAACTTAATTCAATACATTGATTGAAAATCTATGGCAGCCCACATGGTTAGATCAACCTTAAACAATTAAAATTGGGAATAAAATTGATTGAAAAATGATTGGACGTGCTGGTAAAGCTTAATTAATTACACTTTCAGTCGATCCCAAAAAAGTTGATCAAATATCTGTTACTACAGTTGGCAAACATTACAATTAATCACCAATTTCCCTCACCCCCTGATCTTCACCTGTGATTTATTTTTTCTATATCGCCTTCATTATAAATGAAAAAATTCTATCATGGGCATGATCAGAAAAAAAATTGCGATCAGCCGCGGGGTGCCACGATTCTAATCGCAAGTCCACTCGTGGCTGCGCGTGATCATGGCCATCAGTTGAATGGGGACAAGCCCATTCAACTGAATGGACACGATTAAAATTGGGAGCTCGAGGCGATTAATCGCCTATATGGGAACATAGCCTAAGGCTAAATTTCACGGCCGCTTCCCAGCCTGGGAAATGACTGGGCGCTCCCGCAGCAGCCCGGTAAACGACCTGTCTCGAGCACCTGCAAACTTGTGCAGGCACTCGCTGGTAGTTTTGAGAACGACCCTTTGACAGGTCTATCGGGCGAAATCCCAAGAACCAACCCGCAGAAGCCTAATGTTGCGTCTGCTGGGCGGTTGCGCTAATTTGTAGTTAACGCCTCGTTCTTCGACCATGTAAATGGAGTCTACAACAGCGGGGGCTCGTTTACGCAGATGTTTTTTAACTGCCCGATAAACATTCAACTAGCACAACCGACCAGCGGGCACAACATTAGGCTTTCGTCCAGTTATCACCTGCAAGTGCCTGCACAAGTTTGCAGGCAACCGTGTAAAGGAAGCAGAAAAATGAGTTCTAAGGAACTTGGACGATCATCAGATTTTAAAATTCTGGCCAAATCCTCTATACAGTTGCAATTTCTTCTGAAATGTTTTCCTTTTTAAAAACGTTATTTTCCCAGCTGTTATTGTTGCAAAGGCTTCACTATTCTAATTTACTTGTCTCAAACAAGTATACACATCAGGTAATTCTTATTACATCACTTGTTGCTTCATCAGCTGATTTGTGAGTTAATTACAATGCGTGATAACATGGTATTTTCACCAAAATTGTTGATGTAAAAAATAATATATATCTCTTGGCACCCAGCACAGTTTTTGCGTTCCACAAATTGAAGTTTGAATTTTATTTTAAACTTAAATTATGCAATAACTAGATGTACGGGAGCAACCCTTCCCTACATCTACAGCAATTTATGGGATGGTACCTTGGTTTTCTGATTTAACTCACATATTGGTCAATGTTTTGTAGCCATTGTTAGATAGCAGTATACTCGTTCTTTTCTTTAATGAGCGAGGAGAGAGACCGCCAAACACTACTTTAAGGTCTTCAATGACCACCTCCATATTTATCCCACCTAACAATGTACTATGACTTAATAATGAGTTTTGGTCTGCAATAAGCCTTTGAAACTACAGTGTAAAACCTTATAAACTCGGGAAGATGAGTTTCTATTGAATACAGAAAAGACTTTTGTCTTAAGATTTTCCAAGGCCTCTGACAGAAGATTACTTGGCTGCAATAGAAAGGATTAGCAGTGAGAACAGATGTTCTGCTCCCTCTCACAAGGCTTCTGTAGATGAATTTTGTTTTCATTTCAGGATATCATGTTCTTATACAGAGATGGGGCTTCATCCTGTGGACTTGCTTGGGGCAGGAGATTTTATAACAATGGCAGAAATCCTTAAACTTGGTGCCCACCTCTGGGTGATTGGTCAATTTTGAGTGGGCATATGTTATGCAGTCCTTTTTACAAATGTTTTGTCAGATAGTTGGTTAATGTGAGTTAATTGTTGGTGCAAAAGCTAGCCATACACGTATAGATTCCCCTTCGATCATTGAACGATCTATTGTAACCTGGTTACGTCACCACACCGAAAGATCGGTTGGGGAATCGATGCGTACCACCTTGGGGAATTGATCCCTGGTCCATACTTGTGATCAAGGGTCCCCATCTAAAGTAATGGGGATCGAACAGGAAAATACTGGCTTGCCAGATTCCTGTTCAATCAATTTTTTGTTCGATGTCAACATTTTGGATCGATCGTTCAAGGTGGAAGCGCATTGGATTTCAGGATCGATACGTGTATGCCTAGCTTTTGCCATAATAATTTACTCACATTAACCAACTGTCTGACAAAATGTTTGTAAAAGGTCTGCATTACATATGCTCAACCCAGTAAAAATGGGTCGGTGCTCGACTTTGGTCGGTGCACATAAGCGGTCCGCAGCTACGCATGCGGAATGATAAGTAGCTATGCGTAGCTGCAGTAAGGCTATTACAGCGCATTTGCGTACTATCCAGCTTCTTTTTCTTTGCTCTATGTATTTTATCAGGTTTAAAAATAATGAATGCACAGCAAATCACCTAATATTTCTGTGTGTTGCACAATCTTTATGGACCCCTTCACTCGGGTGGGTGGGCTGGTCCTCTTGGAGATATGTCTGTGTTTCTGCTTATATGTGTTTTGTCCTTCTTTATATACTAAGATGTTGCAATTTTCTAAGTTTTGTATTTTGTTTTTTTTCTTGGTTTCATGCCAATGTATATGCAAACGTTTCTGTTATGTAAAAGTTTTCAAAAAACTCAAAACATTACAAAACCACGCTACATATGGGCTGAGTACCAAACACAATCACCTGGTACTCATCTGAGGAGCTCATTTAAAAAGTTATGTGCACCCCTGTCTATTAATAAATAAAGCATATCTGTGGCTGGGAAGGGGGGTGTTGTGGCAAAATGGAGATTGACTAATATCTATATTAGTTTAATGTGATGCAAACCTCATAAGGTAAATATACACAACCTTTACTTCCCTCTCTCGTTAGTGTTTGATATGTTTCCCATCCAAGTGGACAGGTTATGGCGACAGTGGGCAGTTGTGTCCGTCCTGAGAGCAGTGGGGCAGCATTAGATGTGGCTTGGTACTGATACGGACTTTACAATCAGAAGGGCTAATGCTAAAAGCTGTAACCCCTGCAACATGTTTTCATCCTAACGTACTATTAGTTTTTATTTATATAGCTCCAACATATTACGCAGCGCTGTACATTAGAGTTAAGATACAACAACACAAGATAACACACAGGTACCAGTTATGACATAGGAGGAGTTGAGGACCCTGTCTGATGGGGCTTACAATCTAATAGATCAACCAGGCACAGCCTTCAGGAGTTGCAGTGCTGCTAACCAATGCTTTCAGCAGATATAAATGCAGATATATTTGGCCGGCACACAGAATTCTAATTCATGTTATGTTCTTGTATTTCTCTTTATCGCAATAAATTGAATTGCCATGCACTTTTTTCAACAGCTGACAACCGCAGTAAGAAACGTGTCGGACGTCGCCAGGACAAAAAAGATTTCTCAGTCTTCAAAGACCCGGATCATGAGCTTAGAATAAAAATTTCCCCCCAGCTGCTTCTTGCTGCTCACCGTTTCTTATCCACAGGTAATAATATACTTTACACTAATCGATTGCATCCCTTCCTCTCTGGTAGGCTTATTCTTACTCCTGTGTTGCGATTTTTCTGACCCCAGTCCCCATCTCTTGTTGCAGAGGTACCATTGTTTGCACATAATTTGGTTTCAGAGAAGACACTTTTGCGTCTCCTCAAGTACCCAGATGTGGTGCAGGAGCTTCATTATAATGAAGATGATAAGAAGGCGGTAGACCATTACCTATACCAGCGAAACAAGATGGCTGACTACTTTATTCTGATCTTGCAGGTATGTTGGATAACGGAATCATGATTAATGCACTGAGTATGGTTTGGAAGTAAGGATTTAAACTGATAGTGTATGTGAAAACCTTATCTTTAGTTTTGGAGGGGAGGGGTTGGGACCCCTGTCAGGTTTTAATATTGTCTGTATCGCCACTGGATAAAGATGAATCATTAGGAATGTGTGGTTTTAGTTTGTCCCCAGAACAGAAATTAAAAGGAATTATTACAATAAGGGCATGTGCCCACTGCTTTTTTCCCTGCACACGTGTCTATTTGCAAAAAAGACACGTGTATTATTTCCGGCTTTGGGTGCGCTCGCCACATGGGTTGCAATGCACCCTTTAAATTAGCATTTCAAAGAAGTGGAAAAGCCATGTCCGATGCATCTTACATGGTTTGCAGACATTTCAATTGATCTTCAATAGAGGCATCTCCGGCGATACAGATGCATAGCCACAATAAAGATACTGCTCTGCTCTTGTGTACCACTCTGAGAAAGCAGAAAATGGGGTAGTGTCCTCTCTGCATTACCCCCCCCCCCCCCCCCCCCCCCCCCCCCCATTGGTGGATGTGCATGGTGGACATTTAGCCTAAGAGGGCATTTTTGTTCCAGGGACCAATTTTTTATTGGTTCCCTTTTTTTGTCATTGTGATGGGGATCAACCCCCCCCTCTCTCGATGAGACACAAGACATCAAAAAATGGCAGAAAATAAATAGTTAGGTTTTAGCTTTTTCCTGATCTATCCAAAACGGAAAACCCTTTTTGAAGGAAAAGTGTGGGGATGTAGATAAGAAGTGCAGCTTCAAATTGTTCACTTGTTTTCTTTAGGGTAAAGTTGAAGTAGAGGCTGGAAAGGAGAATATGAAGTTTGAGTCTGGGGCCTTCTCCTACTATGGTGTCATGGCTTTGAGTACACCTTCAGCAAGTGGTGAGTGTTTTTCTTTTGCACATTATTCCAAATACACACATATGGATCCTTGGGTACAAAAGCTTGCGGAAGAACAACTCGGCAGAAAGTTTTGTTCTTTCATTCTGCCAGTGCATGCTGGAGAAGGTATGGAAGTTATGAATTGCTGCTGGCATCTTCATTCATTTTACCATTATTCATTTCTCTCCTTTCCTAAAATGCTAGTTTACAAAACACTTCTACGTAAGAGGACCAAGGAAGTGTTTGAAGGAGATGCTTGTAATAGTGTGACCTTAGGGTAGCACGGTCTATCCATCCATCTTTTTTTGTATTTGATAATAAAAATAAAATAAAGCCTTTTTGTTATGCTGGTAGCAGTCCACTATGGGAGATTGATCAAGGCAACAAAGGAGGTTCTTCTAAAGATTTAGTAATTGAGGCCTACGCTGCTTTCTTCTCCAGTACCTAGTAGTGACTGGTATTGATGGAATGAAAACCTTAGTACAGCTTCCTCCTTATTTCCCCCTGTCTTATCTTTCCACCCTTTACCAGCTCGTGCCCGTCGCTCCCTTAAAAGGGGGTCTCTGTTTTCAAGGCTAACAGGTAATAATCTTCATGCATGGATAATGTGTGCACACCATTTACACACAGTTGGCAATGTGTTATACATGCTGAATTGATATTCTTGCTTTGTGCACAGTGCAGTACTGAAGAAGTGTATGACATTGTTGAGGTGCATGAATTAATATGCAAGGTGTGTTATATCACTTGAACCTAACAGACTGGAAAAAAGATGCAGTCAGAGTAAGGCTAAGTTTACACTGGCGGTTCTCGAGCTGCTTTCAGCTCGGAAACTGCCAGTGCGCTCCCGCAGCCGTGGGATAAACGACTCCCTGTAGTCGTCTGCAAAACAGTGCAGGCGATTACAGGGCATCTAATTAAGGACCCCATAGAGGTCCTTTGGCATGGCTGCCCGAAAACCGACGGGCGGACGCCTAATGTGGTGTAAACTTAGCCTAATAGTGGCCATCAATATATTGATCATTGATCAAGAATGCCAATTCGAGGTCCAATGAATAAACATAGGGGCGCAGTCATATCAGCAGTCGTTGAATTACCACTATAAAGGTAGCCATACATGCTGCAGGGGATTTTGTGTCCAATTGACCGCCACACACGTTTGCACCGATCCCTCGATCAGCTGCAAATTGGACCAGGATCGCACAACATGTCACCGTGATCGGACTTTTGGCCGATCGCATTACTTTGGATTACTTTGCATGTCCAAAGTAATGTCCGGCACACAAAGGGTGTGCTAAAATCCGCTAAGCGACCGGTAATCTGCCACTAGAGAATCAGACGTGGATCATAGTTTGTATGGCTACCTTAACACTGCTCAAGTTGGTTGTTCGGGAGCACTCCCTACTCTTTATTGATCATGCTGATTGATGAGTGCTTGGTGGTAATCCAGATATACTGTTGATGTCAGGGAAACATTATCTGCTCGTGTACCAGTTGACCAGTGTAAATTACCTGTTTTTCGCTTAACTAATCCTGAAGGCTTTAATGTTGCATGAGCAGTCACTGTAAAGGTATATGTTTACCCATGACTGTAATGGTTTGGTATAGGATAACTTACTTTGCATGTCATAACAGCAGATAACAAGGCCCATGGCAATTTTGTACCCATTATCTACTTTGTGTTTAAGTTGCAAGAAAGAAATGCTTTGCAGGCAATAGAAGGTCCCTGATGCTAACATTTATACTGTATCATGACTTTATAACTTTTTACCTTTTTATAAAGTTTGTAGATAATAGAATCTCCAGCTTCAGGAGCTCCTCCAGTAATGCAGATGATAAAGATCATGGCATATCCGCTATTTTGTAGTGGTCTAGGGTGTACATGATAGCTGGGTGTATTTGATTTAAATCAAACTGATTTAAATCATGATTTAAATCACAATAGTCAGTAAGGCTCGATTTTAAATCAATAATTCTTGCTGGTATAACTTTAAAATGCGAGTAGATGAAGATTTTTAGAATAACAACTTTTCATATTGAGTTTTTTTTTTATCCCCAGTTTAGGTAATCATTCATATTTGGACAACTTTACTGTTGCACTTAGTTTTGAGAACTGCAAAAGTAAACCCAGCATCTGTGATAATATCTTGTAGGCAGAGAAACTGCCCAATAATTTTACAAAACCAGACGATGGTTGATGATGGTGTGAGCACATCACCCAAATTTCCCCTTGAATAGACATGGGCGAGGGGACATAAAAGCAATACATTGATTATACACAGTGCCAGAAATGAAGTAATGACCATCATATCAATCACAAACAATGCACAATGCTGTGGATGTACACATCTGTACTCATGCTTAGACAATTAAAATAGACCAAATGACGCAAATTTCACCCCAACGCGCGTTTCGTTGAAGACTTCTTCAGGGGGTACGATATGTAATTTAATCGGCCAAATCTACATAACACAAACAGCCAACACAAGGGTATCTGTCATATTGAATAACCAAATCCACACAAAAGTGGACACAGACCCTCAGGGTTTACTCACTTCCATAGATCAATATGGGGGAAAGACATGATTTCTGAAGATGGCGTCCCCACTGGTGATCTGCTTAACAAGACTGACCCAAACCATCAGCTAATCATGTTTACCAAAGTAAATGTATTAAAAATCAGTCTTGTTCGCAGATCACCACGGCATTTATGTGGTTAAAGTCTGTCTTTCCGTTCCCCACTGGTGTTGGTGCAGTTGGGACACCATCTTGAGAAATCGTGTTGATCTATGGATGTGAGTGACCCCTGAGTGTCTGTGTCCACTTTTATGTCTATTTGGTTTTTCAGTATGACTGATCCCCTCGTGTTGTTTTTATGTAGATTTGGCCTATGAAATGACATATCGTACCCCCTGAAGAAGTAATTGTGTAATTGTCTAACAGCATGTGTACAGATGTGACATCTGCAGCATTGTGCATTGTTTGTGATTGATATGATGGAATAATATACACAATGCAAAAGATGAAGTAATGACCATGTATTGCTTTTACATATTGAGTGGCCCGTCCCCTCGCCCTTGTCTATTCCAGGGGAAATTTGGGGTGATGTGTTTATGCCATCATCAAACTCTGTATATAGTTTTTGGGATGTTGGCCACTATACACCTGAGTGTAGTTTTATTGATTATAAAATCTTACTAAAACCTCTGGAAGAGCATGACATTGTGAATGGATTCATGGAATTTATTTACCCAAAAAATAAATAAACATATACAGCCTATTCTACATAATTAAAAACTAATCTTTATTCCATTATGGAAAAACCGTGGGATGGTAATATATTTTCATCAAAAAGCACTTTATTTTTTAAAAATTCAATTTAAATAAAAAAAAATCTGATTTTTTTTTTTTATCGTTGATTTTTATCCACCCTACATGATAGTCTTATACAGTAGGAAATGTGTTTGTTTATTGTGATCTGTGTCCCAGTATGAAAGGGTTTCCATTACTTTCCTGTTAAACCATATACTAGAGTATAAGCCAATCTGAATATAAGCTGAGGTACCTCATTTTACAAAAAAAGCTGGAAAAACATAATGACTCAAGTATAAGGCTAGGGTGAGGAATTACGGCCGCTAAGGAGCAGGAACACATCGCGAAGTGCTTTTGTTTTGGGATGTCATTTATTACATCTTTACAACAGTGTGTGTGATAAAAGGAAAATGCTTGCACCTCTAGAACATTCATACCTGTTCATTTCCTGTCACTGAATAAGGGAAAAATACCAGAAGTTATGTCACGAACTTCACTATCTGTTTTGGGAGGTTTACCTCCCCTTCCTCCTATTAGGAGGGAGGGGGCTATATTCTGCCTCCTAACTTCCCACTATGCACATAATAAGCACAATCGGAATTTGGCCGGGAAATTTGCATTAACAAATTTTGACTTTTCCAGCCAAAACTGGATGCTTGATGAGAACATTATTTGCAGGGGTAAAGTACTATGGTATTAAGGTATTAATATTTTAACCCCCCTAGAGTTAGCGACTGCACCATCTCGTCCAGCGCTGCACAGTCACTACTGCACTGAACGAGATGGTGCCGTCCAGTGCAGATCAGGGCACCGGCATACCTGGCATACTTACTGTTTTGCGCTGTCCTGGTGTTCCCGATGTGACAGGCAGGCTGCTGGAGAGTGGAGAGGCTCATCCTCCCCCCAACCCCCCCCACCGAGTGACGTGATAGTGCAAAAGGGCATTGTAATTGGACACAGGATACAGTGATAACTGTATCCATTACAATTGAAAGTAAAAACAAAAACACATTTCCAATTGAATAAAAATTGTACTATGAATATAAAAATATTTTTATATGAATACATACTGTTTTGAAATCTATCATACAAAATAAGTATTTAAAAATATCTATCATTATTATATTCAGGATGTCTACTACTCCCTTGTACAGGCATATTTTAGAAAGTTACAGGCCTACAACTTAAAATATTCCATTTAGGAATATGGTGCGCTTTTGGTACAGAAATCGGGACTTCAGCAGAGCGTTAGGGAGGTAAATGACACTGTTACTTGCTTACCTGACACTTGTCTCCTAGCAGTGCTCTGCAGCATCTTTTAAGAAGGTGTCGGCCTCATAAAATGTGTAAGGGGGTTTGCTAATGCTAGAGAGGTGCTCAGAGGTCAGCAGTATTTCTCTACTGGGAACAAGCTGCCCAGGAGCTCACCTTACAGTTCATGATCTCTGAATGGCAGCCATGGAGGGAAGTCCTTTACAGTGTGGTCCTTACCTCTCCCTCACCCTGAGATTTGATCTTCTCGTAGATCTGGTAATAACCATTGCAGCTGTCCGACACTCTCAGGACAGTAATACATACATGACAAATTAGAAGCTACAGATTTATTAATACACTTTCTAATATCATATCACAAGCTATTATTTTATGCAGTGTTATATATTTATTACCTAGATAAGAAGAAAATGCTGATCTTTGTGCTAATACTACTATTGCTTGTAGACTCTTACATAGTCACGGATACTGTACTTAGATGGTGCTCTGTAGTCCTTTTACATCTGTCTCTGTTTGCCTGAGAGTGACACTGTATTGTGCATACCATATATACTGGTGTATAAGCTGAGTTTTTCAGCCCAAAAAATGGGCAGAAAGTGCTCCCCTTGGCTTATACTCGAGTCAGCCGACTGTCCACTCACCTCAGGTGAATTTCCATGCTTAATTTCAGGCAGGCAGCTTCCCTCTTCACTGCATATCTTTCCTCAGTTCTCTGTGATTGCCGACTTACAGCTGATCGATGTAAAAAAAACTCCACACTGCCACCTAGTGGCCGGTTACTAGTTCAAATACAATTCAATTCAAATAATAATACTCATGTGTTCTCTTAACCTTCTGGGTGTTTAGCCCGAGTTAACTCGGGCTGAAGAAAGTTGCTTAAAAGGATCAGCCCGTGCTAACTCGTGCTGCTGTTACCTGTACCCAGATGGCTTGCAGGCAGCCCAGGCAGAGACGTCCTGCTCTTCTCCTCCGTGTCCCCAGCTCTGCACTATTTGAGTGGTGCATCTGCGGTGATGATATGAAGCTGCGGGATGCCGCATCTTCATTGCAGCACCGCACATTGCCGCCAGAGACACCTCAATTCACCGGAGATCAATGGAGGTGTCCCATGCATGAATGCAGTATGGACGCAGTTTTTCAGCATTTTGGCTCAGCTAAATCAATAGGGAGCACTCTCCCCAATGCGGCAGGAGCGAGCCCTAAGCCACGGGCCAGCAAATGTGCCAGCATGCGACATTGTTCCCTGTACGGTGTATCAGACCGCCTGTCAGTCTTGGTTGATTAAAAAAATTTATTGTAGTTTGAGCAGATTTTTGTGTTTTTATATTTTATTTGATCATTAAATGTGATTTTTTTAAAATATTTAAGCGTTTAAAACTTTATATATTCAGGATGTCTACTAGACCCGTGTTTTTGGTCAGTTACAGGCCTACAACATTTTTTTTTCAATGATAAACAGCGTAACGCTTTTGGTACAGAAATCTGGACCTTGGCGAAACGCTCAGGAGGTTAAATGTATTGAGGTTAGGGCACTAAGATTAATCCTATTTGATTCATTCCTGGGGGCAATTGTGCTTTCTCTATATTTTTCTCATTTAGAAAACTCCACTATCTGACTTTTGCATTTCCCACCCTCGGCTTATACTGGAGTCAATGTTTTTCCAGTTTTTGTAGATAAAATTGGGTACCTCGGCTGATACTCAGGTCGGCTTTTACTTGAGTATATAGTGTATATTATCCATACAGGAACAGTAAACTTGCCCTTTTGGATATAATGTGAACTTCAATATATTATATATATTTTGTTAATATTTTGGTCAATACACCTTTAGCAATAGTAGAGTGTTGTACCGTGTTAAGCCTCCTGAAATGCAGTTAGCCAATAAACAGTATCACTAGAACTCCAAATTCTCTGTGGCCAATGCACTTTAAAACAGATAGTTTTAAACCAGGCCTTAAGCTGGGAAAAATCCTGGATTTCTTGAAATCGGGATATGGCCGGGAAAGCCTCATTAAAAACGTGACGGCTAAAATGTAGGGGATTGACGTGGGAGCAGGTTGAGCGCCTGTCGGGACGTGTATGGGGACCTTAAGTACCAATCAGGATCCCTATTGCACTACAAGTGCTCCAATTGTAGTGCAGTAGTTTATCGGCAATGGACCCATTACAGTAATGCAAATTGCAGTTAGATGCATTTGTCTTCCAATCTACTCGATGAGAGACGCTTGGACTATGGTACAATGCATTCAGCAGGGTGTTTGCGTTAATGCGCTACCTTGAGTCAGTAAGGTAAAACCGCAATGTAGCACAGTGTGAAATGTAAACCGATTTCCTATGGAAACCTGTGTACCCTCTGTTATCCTGAACGTGAAGCAGCACATAAAGTGTGAAAGGGTCATTAATATAAAACAAGCTTCATGAGATGTACAACCACTGAAGTACATCTAATATGAATTTTGATCTTCTGCTATTTGGAAAATTGGTTGAAAGGACAGAATATAATACATGTGTGTAGTATTTTAGGACCAGTCGGTTAACAGTTGGAATCTCATCCAGGTTAGATAAGCACAATAATAGAAAATACTATTTAAAAAAAGTAGATTTGTTTGTTTTTTAATCTTTGAATAAACTTCTTAACCTAATAGAGAGTTTTCATAGGTAAATGTCTCAGGCCAAGCTTCCACAGCGTTATGGGCTGCCTTGACGTGGATGTTGACGCAGCCCATATGTTCAGCGGGCCAGCCGGCCGAGAGGTTAATGCAGGGCACTACGTCAACCTCCACTGTCCACTCGGCCATCCAACTCGATGAACGCTGTAGAAACAGGCAGGGCGGTAAGTCATGAATGTGTATAGGCTGCCTCGATATCCCTGTCAAGACATGCGATTAATGCACTATCGGCGCAGCCCATAGCGCTGTGGAAATTTAGCCTAACTTCTATGAAGTGTAAAATCACTTCGGGAATCTGCTTGTTTCAATCTTTATTCTTTTGTCTTATGAAAAATGTTTCCCTCCATCTTCCATACTGTAGAGCTCCGTTCTCCATCTCACATGGGCAGCTTGAACAGATCGAGGTCTCTCAGCCATGAGCGTTCAGACTCCATGTCATCAACCATCAGTGGCAGCAACACACAGCTCAGCACTCAAGCACAATACACTGCAGACTTCAGTGTGCGAGCCCTTGGTGAGCTACAATATGTAAAGGTAAGTCTGTAGAATGTGTGTATGTATTCCAATTGATAGGAATTCTGATTGCAATAATATTTGGGAATAATTAAGCATGCTCTTGGATATTAAAAGGCAATAGAATACATCTAACCTCTTTTAGCCCATCGTACACAGATTTATTATAGTGTCTGATAAACTGGCTCTGCCAACCTAACAAGTTATTTAAGTAGGTGGGGTAGGGGTGGACAACATAGGTCGAAGTAGTTGAATCCACTTATCTAATGGAGCTTTAGTGATCTGAACAGGGTTCCTAAACTCTCCAGTTAATGTTCTCCTGAAGGGCTCTTTGTTCAGGATTTCTGCCGACCTCTGTAAAAAGGTAATATCTGGTAGTATTTCTATGGCATCATTGCGGCATAGATCAACATTCTGGTTGCTTAATAACTGCTTGACTTCTAGCATTCTGACTTGTGATCTAGATCTAACCATGTAGCTTGTAAACCCTGGAGAAGGGTGAACACTTGAGCATTGTATAACTGGTTAGACTGGTGTGAAGTTATTGTTAGAGGTCATTTATATATGCAATCACACTGCTATGAGAGGCAAAGACAACTGTTTTGTGGGCATGTATTGTATAGGAGTATTAAGTCGTTCTTATTACAGTATCATCAGCAGAATTGTTAAAAATAACTTGAGTGAAAAACATGTTGCTTCTGTGGGGGTTTTTTAATGTTTTTTTTTAACTAAAATAATTTTTTTCAGATAGAATAATTGTAAAATTCCATTACAAAGTATGGACCGAAAAATTAGGGAGCTATAGTCCAGATTATACAGCAAGAGGATTCATCTCTGAGTATTTGTAATCCTCAATCTTGTTGCTGTGGTCTATAAACAATCTGTGCAAGGTTTTGGAACCCAATCCCCATCAGGTATACAGCACATATGGTGTTCAAAGCTTTAGTGTCTGACAGTTCCTTGACTGTCACATTTTAAGATAGATGGAGTCACACGGAGGAACCATTCATGCAGATGTTCTGCAGTTCCTAATCAGTCATTGTTTTTATGTCCTTTGAGAATGAGAAAGGCTTGCCATCATTGCTGTGCTACACATATGTAATGTACTGCTTGTCAAACCTGTTACACCTGCTCAGTGTAAAAACTGGCTGTAGGACTCTAACATTGGCTCTGTAGGACTCTTTTACATTCAACCATTAAGACTATATATCTTCCCTTATGCTACAACGAGTGTGGAAAGTTGTTAGATTTGGCAAGCACTGCCAACATTGTATAGGAGACCATACACCTTTAGATCTGTCAGGTATCCTTTAGATCTACCAACAACTATGTAGTATATGTGGTCCTCTGCGATTAAACACAGGTAGACTTGATTGTTTGGAAAGTCCTTCATATTACAGGGTTTTGGTAAAACAAAAGGAGATCTAAAGGAAATCTGACAGAGAAATCTAAAGGTGTATTGGGACCCTAACCTATAAATCCCTGACCTACCCTGGGACAGTTTTGCCATAATCATTTATACACACAAATCAACAACCATGTAGTATAGTGTCCTCCCTGATAGTATACATAGTGATTGGAAGGTTTAGAAAGGTCCTCATATTACATGGTTTTGGTAGAACAAAAGTTGGTTGTACATGAAATTGTATGTATTGTATGGTGTATGGGGGGGGGGGGGCTTATTTAACTGAATTGAGGAAAGTGCTTATTTTAGGTTATTAGGTTTTTTTCTGTTTTTATATGATTTGATGTGTTGTTATAAATTAGACTGGGCACTGTACCTGGTATTTTGGCTTATAGGAATTCTGTGGGGGTGAGTCCTGTAGATGGATTTCTACAGTGGGTATAAAAAATCTGAACACCCCTGGTAAAATGTCAGGTTTCTGTGTGTAATTTCAGAAATTTTTCCACCTTTTAATGTGACCTATAAACTGTACCACTCAAACTGAAATCTTTTAGGTGGAGGGAATCAGCATGGCACATTGTAACTTGGCAAGATTTGCCCACTCTTCTTTGCAGAAACACTCCAAATCTGTCCGATTGCGAGGGCTTCTCCTGTATACAGCCCTCTTCAGATCACCACACAGATTTTCAATTAGATTCAGGTCTGGGCTCTGGCTTGGCCATTCCAAAACTGGGGGCATGGCAGCCTGCATGGTGATACAGAACATGGCTGAGCTTGTCCAATAAAATAAAACAGCACATATGTATATATGTGTATATATATATATATATATATATAATTTTTTATATAGAGAAAATCGTGTAATGGTAGATGCACATGTTTATTTCCCATTACAGAGCTTTAGTACATCTTTTTGATATTCTAGGAATGAGACGATGGACAGAAATGGAGTTCCTCCAGTTTTTTATTTCAAGGGAGAGAAAAGTACTAGTAGAATTATATTCTCTAAGTTGGCCTTACCTTTAACTTGAAATATCTTTTGTAACTTAGCGTTTAGTAAGGAAGTTTTTATTTGTTGCATAACTGATTTAGATGACTACCATACAAATTTTATAAAATTGTGTTTTCCATTTTGTGATGAATGTTGGATGAAAATGTTGCTTTTTTATTACTCATTGCTTTTCAGTATATCAGGAAATTTACTAGAATTGTAATTTTTTTTTTTTTAGATCACACGGGAACAGTACCAAGGGGCCCTGATGTCTTCCAGAATGGACAGTAGCCCGCAGTCTCCTGAAGGTGGAACTCACAAGCTGGATAGCACTATATCGGAACGTAGTGAGGTTATGGTGGATGAAACAACAAGTCTTTTAAATCAAAGGAACTCACAGCACAGTTTGCACCACAATGCTGTCTGACACCAACTCCAAGCATCGATCTGCATGTACATTACCTGTGGATCAGCCTAGAAAAACACTGCAATATTTGACTGGGCACACAGTGCCAGTGCACTGCATGCAAAGCTTTATCCTAAGAAACCAAGACAAGAGTTTCAGAACACACTTCAGAGCTGCACGCCACACATTTGTAAGGAGAGGGAGTCCTGGTATTAAGTGTTCATGATGGTACACTGCAGCTGATCATCAGTGGCTTGTGATGAATGTGGTGTTCTACAGCACTGGACTTGTCTAGAGGAGAGCTCAAGACTACCAAAGGGGGTCTGGAAAATCTGCAATACTTTGGGGAATGATATGATGCTATGCGGAGCATCAACTCAGGGAAGGAATTCTATATGTGCACTGGAGACCCCCATCTCAAAGGGGGATCTATTTGTCTGTCTTCCGGGGGGCGAGGGTTGATCTAATATGCAGTTCCACTTTATTGACTGTTGTCAGTTGCTAGAAGGGCCCTCCAAAGGTAGTTGCCTTGAATAGTTCTGGCCCTGCCAAAAAATTTAGACATGTGTTTGTTAGATATTTTTCTCTGTGATCAAAGGCATTCTAATACTGACATGATTTTCCAACGCTCCAAATAGGACTTGGTGGTGACCAATAATATCTCAACAATCAAACTGGTTACATAGCAATGTCACAGATATGAACCAGTAGTAACGCTCAGTATTGCATCAGTGTTTGAGCAGGCTCTTGCTAAATCTTAGCAGTATGCATCAGTAACAAATGCTTTTAAGTATTTCATTATTTTCATGTAATGAGCATTGAGGAACAATAATGGAACATCCATGTTGCGGTTACGGAATCTTGTCTGTGCTAGCCACTTCTAATGCTGCAATAGCAAGGCTTTATTCTCACAACCTCATTCAATAAATAGTTAAATGCAATACCCCATAGCAACTCTGCTGAAGTGACACCAGTAAAGGATGGATTTGTTGCTTTGGGTTATGGCACTGGATTAGCATTGAATGAAGAAATGTTTATTGAATAAGTATGGTCATGTCTTTGAATATATAACTTTTCACAATCCATTTTTCTATTCATATTTGTTTACATGGCACAGTTTCTATTTACTGTGGATGGTATGACTGATTTCTGTACACTCCTTTGAAATATTGCATTTGTAAAGTGTGATCCCTGTGCCCAATCGCAATCATTTTTAAAAGCTTGCTACATACATAGTTGTAATACATATGTGCTGTTTTATTTTATTGGACAAGCTCAGCCATGTTCTGTATCACCATGCAGGCTGCCATGCCCTCATGGAGTCTCCATCCTGACATTAGATATTGTAGGAAAAAACATTCTATGGCTCTTGTAAGTAGAATGATAGAGATATGCAAAGCAATAGAGGGTCTCAGAGAGCTGACCCCTCCCTTTCATTGACTGGGTTGCTAACTAGGAGACTTGCCTTTAGAAACAATTTAGTACTTCTATTTGTTCAGCTTATTCCACTTGAAGGACTTGTTCACATGGGCGATCAATTTGCAGTGAAGTTGCTTTCTTCCTCCCTTCCAATTGCAGCTTACTGTGGACAGTGACTGAAAGCTTCCAGCAGCATCTTACCCATAGAGAATAAGTGGAAAGAGTTGATAAACTTGCACCAACCACCACTTATGGTGTCCGGGTTCTATAATGGTTCCCAAGAGGTTATGGTTTATTACCCAATGTCAACAAGCCTGAGCTTTACTAAAACAAATTTTTCATCTTAAATGTTTGAACTCTCATATCTTTGATTGGTGTAAGAAGTGTCACCAGCAAAAAAATATGGTTCTGTGTGGTAATTCAGCCAAATCTGGCCATAGTGTCAGCAGGAAAGACCATTAACTAGCCCAGAATTTAGAAGCTCTAATAGAACCTTCAGTTGTTCTGTCAGTTACACTAGACATACCCTTGAATATATCTCTATATAAGTGTATGCAGAGCAGGGTCTTGTTCCTGTGCTCCTCTATAGGACTGTAGCACCAAAATTTATGTTTAGAGGCTTCTTTTGTGCATCTCACGGTTTTTTCCCACTCTGCAATTATGAATAGTTCTATTTCTAGTAGTTTTTGCACTTAATGCAGTCTGGACTGAGTGGCAGGAAATGTATAATGAGGATCCCTGTAGGGAGACGAGCTACATATTTAAAATGTACAGTTGAGATACTTTAAAGCCAGTTTGGAAATCTATTTTGGTTCCTAGCTGATATATTAGCTTAGTCTGTGTGTATACCTCAGACATTCTATTCTTTTACATTGTATTTAGTTATTTATTTTAATTCTTGTTAAAATGTTGTTCTCTTCAGTGGGCTAAATAGTGGCGCTATTCTTTTTATTATAGCACAAACTGGAATTCTCAAGCAATAGTTTAATATTTAACAATTCTATCAAATATCTTATCCTCTGTACCCTTCGAATATTTCTGTATGGTTAGTGTAATCCCAACTTAACTTACCATATTTTTCAGACTATAAAAAAATTCAGAGGGGAAAATATAAGTGCACCTTGTATTCTGAATGAGCGCATTTATTTCCCCGGGTGGTTGCGCCTTCGCATTTCCTGCCGCGGCTAAGCTGTCGCAGCTCTGTTTGTGATCAGTTCGCCTGACCTGCAGGCAGACGACCTGTGCAATCTATCCATGGACGGATCATCCATCTGCAGCTTTCTCAGCTCTGTATGGGAGCGGACAGAAGTAGCTGCTCACATACAAAGCCCTACAAAGGGACAATCGATTCAAGAACAGATCACCTGTCTGAAGTTCTGAATGTAAGCAGGCAGATTTAAGCTAGGAACACACGGCTTGATTTAAGCATACAATTGATGTAAGATTAGATGAACCTCGATTTTGGTATTTTATAGATTGTACCGTGTGCGCTATAGTGTCATACAATCGTAGTACAATATCGATGTAGAGCACATTGATTATTGACTAAAATAGTCGATGCTATTGATGCCCTACAAACAGTAAACTATCACTTCATCGAATACAATTGTACGATGAAAATGAAAAAGTAGTACAATCATGGTACAATCCGACGATAATTTTCCAACTAGTCCGATCACTTTTCAATCGATGTAAAGCTCTTCATCGAACTAAAATCGTCGATTGTACCATGTGTCCGTGCTACAATTTTGGTACAATCAATGTAAATTTTCATTGATTGTGCGCTTAAATCGAGCCGTGTGTTCCTAGCTTTAGTCTTCTCACATACAGAAGCAGGGACAATCTGCCAATGGCCGTCCATGAATCGTCCCTCAGCGGGGCTGTGTATGTGAGCAGCAGCTTCTGTCCACTCCCATACAGTACTGGACAAGGAGGCGCAGGAACCCACTGACTGCTTCCTCGCCTCTTAACTCCAGATCTGCTGGTTGGAGCATAGAGCTCTCACTGGCAGAACTGCAGTTCCACTGTATTTTTACCGAGATGAGACGCTCCACTGTATATGGTCTGTCCTGTACAGCGGAGCGTCTTAAAGGATGAAAAAAAACGCTATTTTCTGCTGAAAGATTGATGGGAGCAGCCAATACAGATTAGATTGTTTGTCTTCGGTCTGGAACAGGTAAGCAGAATACATGGTTACATTATGGGTGGGTTCAGATAGACAGTCTGGATCATTGTAAATACTGCTTTCCAACCATAAGTAACCATGTCATAGGCAAGGCGCTAACCATAAAGAATAATTTGAGGGGCAAGAGGCAATTCAGGGCTGCACATCAACATCATTGAAGTGCTTGTTAATTTAAATAGAACATTGGGGTCACTGTATAGGTTGTTGACTGCCTAAAGCTAGCCACACACGGTTCGATTTTGGTTCAA
>CM070034.1:114442162-114454929 GCA_036250615.1 Ptychadena robeensis
TCGATCTAATCGAGCATCGATTGAACCAAAATTGAACCATGTGTGGCTAGCTTAAGAGTCGCAGCCCTAGAGTCTGGAAACAAATTGTGTCTGCAGACCTATTTTGAGTGATTTTTAGATAACATAGATGACCATGAGCTTTCAATGCAGCCACTAAATCGCCTTTATTGTAGGTATGGTTTAAGGCTACAGTCTTCCCAGGAAAAGGTTATACTTTTCCAAAGTTTAAATTATCAGTTGGTCATATCTATAGATGTGCTCAGAAATGCAGCTGATGGGCATTGGAAACCTCTCTAGACCATTGTTCTAAGTAACTTATGCTGGGCATACACACACCGAGTAGGTCAGACCGACCTACTCCGATGTGTTCTGAGATGCTAACGTCATCACGTTAGCCTCCCGTTGCATTATGGGGCCCCTTCAATCGGCTGGGCACCCTTTGTGTGCCGGCTACAAGCTGCGATGGAGACGCCGCCTTCATTGCAGCTTATGGCATCGGCTTCCATCGGCTCATGCCGGCCAGAGATTATCGGACATGTCCGTTCTCTGGCCGCTAACCCGAGGTCATAAATTTGGAGATGTGCCTCCCTGTGCACCTCTGGTTCTCTGGCACATGCCGATTAGCAGCTGATTTTGAACCTGACCGACGGCGCGAGCGCGCACGCCCGTCGGTCAGATTAAAAATCGGCCGCTTATCGGCATGTGTATGCCTAGCATAAGCTCTTCAAACAAGCTTCATTCTATCTCTGTAGGCCCATAGTCACACTTATTTGGACAGTCCATGCCAAACTCATAATTCAGCCTCTGTGGGGCTGGAACACCCAATGGCTTCTTGCATTTCTTTAATCTGCTCCATAGTCTATAATAGGTCCATCAGAAAGTGACTGTGGAAGGAGCAGAGAACTGTGGTACAAAGATTTTGTCTCTGAGAGACAAAAAAAAGCCTTTGGGTGATTCAGCAAATGTCCATTTCTCCCCCTTTATGTATGTTTTTTTTTTCAGATTCTACTTTTCTTTGACGCGTGGACAGTGCTCACAAAGCCATAAACGGATTCTTGTATCTGAAACTGCCACATTCTATAGTGGCAAATCAAATCCTTCTTGCTCAGGGACACGGAATTAATCAGATGTGAGAAATGGTGTTTACGGAGTTCCAGAAGGAAGAAGGGAAATGTGTGCTTATTTTTTTTGTTTTTCCCCCTCAGGAGGGGTAGTGGGTGAAAAAAGGGTACGATTTCAGATGACTGTAAATATATAATTGTTAATAATTATTAAAGAGTTTATTATATAATCTTGCTTAGAGTTTAATTGCTTCTGTTGCCAGTGCGTCAAGCCAACGACTTCCAGAGTGTTATGTAGTGTGATGTAGTGATGGCGACTGTTGTGGGTGCCTCGTGGCACATTTCTAGCATCTACACATGGCACAAAGCTGGGACTGGTGTTCTGTGCCCAAGTGGAGCTTCACTTTAAGGTTGTGTGTGTGTGTGTTATAAATGTCTCAACTTAGCAATAGTAGAGTGTTGTACAGTGTTAGCCATCGATGAATACAGATAGTTGGGAGTTTAAGTAATGACCTTTATTGGCTAACTGAAGTCATTAGAGGAGCAAGTTTCTGGGATGTTTCATTTATTTATATTTTTTTTTTTTTTTTTATGTTCCCAAACCATTCAGTACATATCCAGCAATTTTGGTGATGATGCCATATTCAGGGGCTTTGCAACCAACTGTAAGTCAGGTAGTCAAAAAAAAAATGTATGCTCCATTTCCATCACTTTGGTTGACGGAATTAGGAAGAATAGAAATGGTTCAACCTGTGTATGACCAGCATAAGATCTACAACAATTAACTTCCTATAGGGTAAGCTACACTAGTATAATGTAATAGCAGGATTACACAATGCTGTATTCATGTGCAACTGAAAGCTACAAAATGCCACAATATGCTTCTCCTTAGGGAGTCATTGTTCCTTTTAGTTAGGTTGGGTTTACACTTTGCTGCCGACCTGCTCTGCAGTAATGCATTCATTACCATAAATCAACAATGCCGTGTGATCAAAGTACTAAGACAATGTGTAGCTCCATGGAAAGTGTGTTCCATCCCAGATTACATGGTAACACACTGCTTGTTTAATGGGCTGCGTGAGACTGTCAGTCTTTGGAGTTATAACAACTCCAAAGACTGTGACAGTCTCACTGGTAAAGCAGTTCATTTAAAGAACAGGATGGCAATGCATAACGCATTGCAAACCTGTTCTTTTAATGAACTGCTTTACCAGAATGCATGCTAAAGGTAGCCAGTCACGGTTCAATCAACTTAAAACGATTGTTTTTTAAGTTACTCTTGAGGAAATCGATCCCTGCACACCTGGTAAAAAAGTGATGGAAATTGATCATAAAAACGATCGTACATGTTGGTAAATTTTAGCAGATCATACAAGTATCTGACGGGTTTTCTGATGCCTGCCATACGCAAGCCGATTAGCGGCCGATTTTTCCACTGACCGGTGGGCGTGCGCGCTCGCGCCATCAGTCAGCGGCAAAATCGGCCGCCAGTCGGCCTGTGCCCACACGGGGCGACAGATCCCTGTCACCCCACAGCTCGGCCGGCCAGAGAACGGACATGTCGATGCCATTACCTTCAATGAAGACCGGCGTCTTCATTGAAGATAATGGCCGGCACACATAGGGTGCCCGGCCGATTGAAGCAGCCCCAGAATGCACCGTCATGACCTCATCACGGTGCATATCGGAGCTAGTCTGTCTGCACCCGTCTGTGGGTGTATGGCAGGCTTAAGTATTTCTGTCTATTTATGATTGTACTGTGGAGCACATGGGTAATGCAATCGGTTTCATTATGATCATGATACGAACGATCGTAATAGACATGCACTTCATAGTCCGATCGCAAATAGATCCTAAACAAATGAATTACACAGTGTGGCAGTATGATCAATGTTTGGCAATCAATCAAGCAAAAGTCGACCTGTGTATGGCTAGCCGTACACTTGAATGTACAGTTACCGTGTTTCCCTGAAAATAAGACAGTGTCTTATATTAATTTTTGCTCCCAAAGATGCCCTACATCTTATTTTCGGGGGATTCCTTATTTTTCCATGAAGAAGAATAAGGCACTGGGGTATCAGGGTGGGGGATCACTTAAAATGACACAGGTGATCAGAGGGGGGAATCATAATGGCCCAGGAGACTCAGAGGGGGGATTTCCATGTTAGTAACCCCTTCTGATCCTCTTGTTTCATGCTGATTGCCCCCTCTGATCCCCCCTGTCCAGAGTTACAGTACTGTATTTACAGGGATGCCTTATTTTCAGGCGGATGCCTTATATTTTACCTTGGGGAAAAAATGTAAGGGTGCCTTTTCGGGGAAACAGGGTAGTGATCATCTTCTACACGTTTTGACTGATCACTAGCAATTTTAGTAGCGAGACTGCTTTGGAAAAATTGGTCCACAGCTGATCATTATAGTTCTTGTTATTATCTATTATTTATAAAGGCCTGACCTACTGCACACTGACATACTGCAAAGCACTTTACAAAGGACATGTGTTCTCTATCTTCCTGAAACTGTATTATGCTGGGCATACACGGCTCGATTCCCACACAATCGAGGGGCTGTTTGAGCACAGCACAATGATGTCATCGAGCTAAGTTTGAGCTTCCTCAATGTCGAGCCGCAGCACTTCTGCGTCATCTATCCCGTCCTATACTTTGGATATTGATCTGGGTGCCGTCCAAAGTAATGGAAATACCAACATGTTGGTTCCCTGTTTGGCCAAACTTTTTTTAAACAGAATCAAGTGTTTTTTTTTTTTTTATAGTTTTGAGCACTGTGAATGCCCATGGTGCTTTCAAAAGTGGAGCAATGTATGCCTAGCTTAAGGCTATTCATCTACATTAATCCACATAACTCCTTGCGCTCGTAATTGTGGGCGATTGATCGCGTGCAATCGGACCTACGATTTCCACCTGCAATTAAAAAAAAAAAAAAATCCATTACATATATAATCTTTGATCTAAATGGGCACAATCAAAAAAAAATTGCGATCAGAACGCCGGCAGCCGTGAGCAATCACGGCCATCAGTTGAGTGGGGTCAAGCATTGAATCCACTGAATGGACCCAATCAACGCTGATTTCAGCATGCAATTAAAAGTTCGAGCCAATTATTCGCCTATGTGGGAAAATGTCTCCCAGCATAATATATTAGACTATGTTCCCAAATAGGCGATTAATCGTGGTGTGTTGGCGATTTTAATTGCGTGCAGCAATCACTTCATCGTGTCATTTTAGTTCAATGGGCTTGTCCTCCCTTATGGCTGCAATCAGGTGTTGCTCCACACGTTCTGATCACGTGCGGTCGTGATTTTTCTGCACTGATCACGCCCATTGACATGAATGCATGCGATTGATTGGATGGGGTTGCAATGAAAAATCACGTCCATTCATTCTCTATGGGTGTGATTTTTTTAATTTTTTTTTTGCCTGGTCGATCGTGCCCGTCCCAAGGCTGATCGCCTATGTGGGAACATCGCCTTAGTTGCATAGGTAAGTGGCCAAGTTATCCTTGGGGATCAGGATAGAAAATGAGACTTATCCAAATATTGACTTTCCTTTGATTTTTGATTGGCTTGTTGGCTATGGTTATAGATCTGGTAATCGTGCCTGGTTGATGGATATATTCTATGTAATGGTTTAGTTATGTGATCAGTCTCTCATTTCATAAATGTTAGGGTATATACAATTGGTTGTATGGTTAGATACTTCTACTCTCATCAGGTTTATTTCTGGTTGTGGTGGATCTATATGAATGATTTCTGATTTTTATTGAATATACTGATCTATTGGTGGGTATGGCCAGTCTTTAGGGCAGACATCGGGGAATGCCTGGCGTTGCAGTGGCACGATTTCAGAGGGGCACCTCCTGAGAGTTCTCAGTTTCCTCGCCGATTGAATGACATCTACGTGGCCTTGACATGTGATAGTTGTAGTGAGATCCGTGATTTGTGAGGACACAATGGCAGTGTTCCTGGCATCGCGCGGTGGGTACTGCCTGTGCCCGATATTAATAGATGAGAGTATAAAGCCTCCTGTGTTTGCTGCATTCTTTCTCTTCATTGTTTGGAGGACGTATCTCCCGGCGATGAAAGGGTTAGCTCCTTGGCTCCCTTCCTTGTTTACAGCTGCTCGGCCCTAGTCCCTCCCATCGAGCGCACCTCCCGCTTCCTATTGGTCGGCGACGATTGGCGCCTTTCCGATTTGCTACAACACTTTCCAGCTGTTGCAGCGCATTGGAGAGGGCGAGTAGTGGGTGGGCGTGGCCTTCCCTCCACTAACATGGCCGCTGCGGCTGTGCGGCTGCTGTTAGCGGCCGGCCTCGGGGTAACGCTGGTGGCTCCGGTGATAGGTCAGGGCAGTGAGCGGGCTCAGGTCCTGGGGGTTCGCCTGGAGAATGGGACCGGCGTGTCCATGAGTGGAGGGGTTATCAGTGCTCGTCCAGGATCTCTGTTCTTCCTCCGTCTCTATGGCTTGGGTCTAAGCAATGATACCTGGCCCTGGCTGTCCATTGGGGGCCAAGAGTGCACTTCCGCCCCAGATGCCCCCCTGCAGCTGCTCCAGGAGTACCTGGTGTGTGGGGAGCACTCGTGTCTGGTGGCAGTCCACGTTCAGGATGGGCTCAATGTGGAGAAAGGCCTCCTGTACCACCTGTGTGTTCGCCAGGGAAGTAGCTGGGCCCTTTATTCAGGGGGGGACACCCTCTTCACCGTGTCGGGGGATGAGGAGAAGCCAGCGCTGGTTGGGGTAGAGCAGGGCCTGTGTGATCAGTTTATGACCAGCGATCAGGTCAAAGTTATGCCCACTGTTGAGTACTTGGCCACCTGGCTTGTGGCCTTTCTGATTGTCCTTTGCGTGCTTCTCTCTGGCCTTCTCCGGGGGCTTCAGCTAAGTACGCTAGTCCTGGAGCCACCAGAACTTTGTATCCTGAAAGATTGGGGTTCTCCCTCTGAAAGATTGGGTGCCACTCGGCTGGACCACCTAAGGACTCGTTGGGGAGGTTACACGCTTATTTCCCTGCTGGCCCTCTGCTGTATCACCAATGCGTCTGTAGCGGTGTTGCTATATCAAGTCATTGGCTCAATAGCTGGTGCCATCTTTGCAGCGGCTGGAATGCTTTTGTTGGCTGGAGAAGCGCTACCGGCTGCCATCAGTTCCCGTTGGGGTCCTTGGCTTGCATGCAAATGCCTTTGGCTTACCCATTTTTTCGTGCTTCTTCCTGGGCCCATTGCATTCCCTTTGACTTGGCTTTTGAAGAAGATGGTTGGTCAGGACCCAAGCTGCTGCTACATGAGACTAAGAATTCTAGAGATGGCCAGATGTGGGGATCCATACAGTGAGTTAGTGAGGGATGAATTCAGCAAGGGAGCCTTAAGAAACAGAACGGTAGAAGATATCTTAACGCCTGTAAATGACTGCTTCATGCTACCCAGCGATGCTCTCTTGGATTTCAGCACCATGTCCAGCATCATGGAGAGCGGCTACACCCGTATTCCTGTCTATGAAAATGAGCGCTCCAACATTGTGGACATTCTCTATCTGAAAGACTTGGCCTATGTGGATCCAGATGACTGCACCCCACTGAGCACCATTACCCGCTTCTACAGTCACCCTGTCCACTTTGTGTTTAGTGACACCAAGTTGGACGCTGTTCTGGAGGAGTTTAAAAAGGGTGAGAAGACCCTGGCTATATGCCAGTATGTGTTTATTTGTGCTTACGCACATACAGTTGTTTGTGTGCTGCTTGTTCTAAGAATTTACAAAATGTAAGAGGATGCAGAGGTTAGGGGTAGATCATACTCCGAAGATAATTGCGTGTGATGGATCGTGGAATAGCGTTCATAGAATCAAATACCCTAACTGACATGAAAACTATTCCATTATTATGATCATCCCTTATAAGGTATGTGGCATTGATCCTCCTGGTTCATATATTTCAGTGTCACATGAAGCCAAAGCTTTCCATAGTAACATTAAATATTGTATCGCTCATCATTGGATGTCATGACAATTGTATGAGACTATTCATCTTATGTTGTTGTTTTGCATGTGTGTTGCATCTCTGCAGGTAAGTCCCACATGGCTATGATCCAGAAAGTGAATAGTGAAGGAGAAGGCGATCCATTCTACGAGGTGATGGGGCTGGTCACGTTGGAAGATGTTATTGAGGAGATCATAAAATCGGAGATATTGGATGAATCTGAGGATTACAGTAAGTGTGTTAAAGGACCATTTTCTCCAAAGGATGGAGAGGGATCAAGGCATATTGCGATCTTTCTATTCTCTGATGTACATACTCTTTATGGTAAACAAAGGGTGACGAGGTCAACCCACAAAGTATGCACTCATATTGTGTTCAATTGATTTATTTTTTATTGTAGTTTAAGGTTCGTTTTACCAGAGGGCTCATTTCCACAGGGGTATTTTTAAACCGCTTGATAAATGAACGATTAGCCCAACTGCCCGGCAAGTGCGACATGAGGCATTTGCCGGTCGGTTTTTAAGCTTTCATCCAAATGATCTGTCATGGGGGCATTATCTAAACACACCCTGAGTACCTGCACAAACTTGTAGGAGATCACAAACAGGCCGCCGCCCCCTAGAAAGAGCCAGTGCAAATATAGCCTGAGTGTACCTTTTTGTTTCAATACGTTTATTGCAAGGCATCAGTGCCAATCACAAAGACATGGATCATCCAGAGAAGAAAAGGTCAAGAGGGCCTATAGCCATGGGTTAACCATAAGACACAAAGTCAAAGCAGGGACATGTCATACAGAATTACAAAATGGAGAAATGGTAACATAAACCAACTCAAAACGCCAACAATTACCAACACATTGAGTTGTAACCAAGGATTTTTGTTTGATTTCAATATATAATAATGAAATGTTTTTCTTTAGAACAACCAACAAAGAAGAAGCATCCCAAAGTGCATCCCATTCCAATACCCCGTGGAGGAGAGGACCTGTCATTTTTCAAGGGTGGTGACATGGAACAGAAAGTCAAGATATCACCGCAACTGTTACTGACCACGCAACGCTTCTTATCTCAGGGTACTTTCCATGACCTGGTAGAGGGCTTTAGTTTGCTCTACATGACATACGAGTATGTGATTACAGGAACATAAATTCCCTGCCTTGAAATTTCTGCATCAGCCACACTTTTTTAATCTCTACCATTGTTGTGATGTCTTTGTCTGCTTTATTGCAATGAAATGTTATACTGAGTATTTGTGTTGTCCTGTTATGGCAGCAAGTTTGACATGATATACCTTTCTGTAGCAGAGCGTGCCTTAACTATTAGGAAAGTAAATTTTCTTGTTTTTATTCCAGTTATAACTTTTCTAGACTGGTTAGGTAAAAATTGATTTCTTTCTGCCTGTAGTTTAGTTCTCATGCCTTAAGCCCACTGAGATAGTTTACTTCCTATTTTGTTTATGAATTGTAAAAAGCAATGTATTCAGAACCTACTGGTTTCCATTATGTTGGCACTCACCACCAGCACACAGACTTCCCCTCCAGTGTTGTGGCTCCTGGATGTTTTTGTAGTCCACTTGTGTAGAGAATAAGCATCCCACACTCACATGTATGTAAAAATTCAATAGCTTCTATTCCAAAAATAACACAAAAATTCACAAACTAAACAAAAACAACCTTATCAGGCTCCTCCTCCACCCTGGTAGGAGCAGCCTGATGAGGTTGTTTTTGTGTCATTACGAAAGTTTTGTTAACTGTCAAATGTCAAGCAAATGGAGATGTGTAAACAACTATTGTTATATATATATATATATATATATATATATATATATATATATATGTGTGTATAAGTTTTCAAGTGTCTTAAAAAATGTTATCTTACATTGAGATGAATGGTACAGTGTGTGCAACTGCCACATACCTTTTTTTGTGTGGGTTCGTGCATGGGGTTTAAAACAATGTCATTGAAAAAAGTCAATCAAAAAGTATGAGGTACAAAAAAGATCATCATCCTGCTGCAGCCGACCCCTCAGCAGATCGGCAGGCACCCTTTGTGTGCCAGCCATTACTGCCATCCCCATACAAAGTAATTGGATCGGCCGGGAATTTACCGCCATGTTGGATCAACATGCGACCCGACATACAGGAGATTCCAGGTCGATGTCACCAGGTGGGCCCACCCGATTTTCGGCCGAGTGATTGGCGGGAGTGCTCACGGCTGGAAAATTGGGCTGTGTTTATAAGCTACTATACATATATATAGTCCTCAACTTTGTATTAGCTTTTTTGGCATGGGGTAAATATTTTCTTAAAATGCTTGTTATATACACGATCCTTGCTTTGTATTTGTCAAATAATAATAAGGGCAATATAACATATATATGATGTTCTTTTTTGTGTTTGCTTCACAGAATTGGAGCTTTTCAGTGCCTCCCGGATGTCAGAAAAGGCCCTCCTGCACTTACTCAAACTCCCAGGAGTCACACAAGAGGTGAAATTTGATGACAGTGAACGGCTGGCTCCTGAACACTATTTATATATGCGCAGCCAACCTGTGGACTATTTCATACTTGTTCTACAGGTACCCACCAATGAAATCTGCCTTTACTGTAACATTATTCTTCAGTTCACAGTAATAATTTCTGCCATCTTTGTTTCCCAGGGCAAAGTCCAAGTGGAGATTGGGAAGGAAGGTCTAAAGTTTGAGAATGGAGCATTTACCTATTACGGAATTGCTGCATTGAGTCCATGCATTTTAAGTGAGAGCAGTACAAGTTCTTTCTCAAGTTTTAGGTTACTTCATTATAAATGTATATTTCATATTTTGACTTTCTATTGTCTGCTTTTTAGGCTCTAACCCTTCATCCAGTGGCCAAGAGCACAGCGAGTCTCCAGATTCTGGCTTTTACTGTCCAGACTACTCCGTGAGAGCGTTGTCTGATCTGCAGATAGTGAAGGTATGTGTGTGATGATTACACACTGAACATTCCTAGCAAGTTAAAGTTAACATACACAGTAGGATCCTTTAGCAGATAATAGGTTGAATTTTACATCAGACGATTTTTGGAGAACAACATAAAAAAAATTCTGTTAAGTACATATGCAGCAGTTCAACTGCCGCCACCCCCCCGTGGGAGGAAGATGAGATATGCCGTGAAGTGTGCTCTGTAGTGACACCCTTTCAGTTTTGGCTGGAGTTGGTACTACAGGGAATTTTTGCCCCAATTGACTTGACACTTCAAATATCTTCTTTTCTGGGTTTCCTGCTGTAAAACTGTGTGTCTTATGGTCAGGTGCCTCTTATAGTCCAAAAATACAGTATATATTTTTCTTTATAAATTTGTAAAGTCATTTTTATTTATCTAAAATTCCCTTTTTAGGATGTTAGAAACGAGAAGCATCAATGTTGTACGTCAATTTCCAAGGAAATAAGAGACAATCGGATCACAAAATTTGCCAATAATTTTTATTCACTGGCTTTTGGATGGGACAAAAAAAATAAAACTTGGGATAAAGAAAATCACAGTAGTTATTCTGCTTTTAAATTGCATTTAAATAAAATGTTTGCGGTAGTAAAGGACCAGCAGCTAATATTTTGCCTTTTTCCTTCTGAGAAGCTCTATTTATGAATGGCTTTGTTCTTTGTCCAGGTTTCTCGGTTGCAGTATCTGAATGCTGTACGGAGCTCGCATTCACACACCAGTGCCCAGTCTCCAGATAGCATTGAGCTGAAGATATTTCCAAACAGTCAGACACAGCTATTGAATGAAAAAAATGCTGGATCAGGTAATAAGCAGAGCATCTGATGAGTGGGCTTGAGTACTATATCTCCACTTTGAATGTAACCGTAATGCCTGAAATATAAAGCTACAGTCAGCATACTGGACTGAGTGGAACACAATTTAATCATTTATCATCCAGGACAAAGTATTAGAAGAAACAACAGGACCACTGAACCAGCACAAGTCATTTTGATGTGCAAATTGTGTTCTTGTGCCACTTTATTTACCTCACTCAGTGGTACTTTCTTTGGTACATCCTGGTTATTAAGTAAGATATGCAAGGATCCTTCTGGTCCTGGTTGTTTGAGTTTTACAGCTACATCCTGGGAACTATATAGTGAGTGAAAGTTCTCATTCTGTTAGGGCACAGTATAGTTACCTGCAGTCAGTCACTTCCATCTGGTCTTTCTTAACCCCCCTGGCAGGTTTCAAGAACGCGGTAAGGGCAAACAAAGCAGAGTACGTAGAACTGTGCTGTGTTTCCCTGCCCTTTACACCTCCCCTGTGTTATCAATGACATGGGGTATGTGGGGAGGAAACTGACTTTGCTTGCAGTTACATGCAGGTCAATAGGGTAGCCCCAACCCCCCTACACCGCCCCCATCATCACCCCTCTCCCGGTGCTTCTCTCCGGTGCCAGAAGCTTTACTTGTAGTACCCCCCCCCCCCCCCCCCCCCCCCCCCCCCGTGGCTAATAACGTTTTAATATTGAGTTAAGGCTGGTACTATACTCATTCATGGACAGGCCTGCTTCTTTGTTCCCCATAGTTGGATAATACTCCCCATAATTGGAGTATATGAACCAACCATTAATAACTAGCCACTGTTGGGATAGGCCTAGTAATAACTTGTACAGTATTTCTGCTCCTTTATTGTCCAGTAAGCAGGCTGGGTGTTGTTCTCAGTTAAATGTGCTTTATGTTATCTATATATCAAATATTGTTGGTAATACAGTGGAGTGGTATGTCTTCCTGTCACGTCTGATAATTTAGTAATTGGCCTATTACTTGCTCCAAGGAGACCTTTATATAATTAATTGCTCTGTTCATCTTTTTTGTAACCCTGTTTATTTCTAGCATTTATAATCAACGCTGCTGTAATGGGTACAATAGAGAGTGTCAGCTAGTAGCTGGCCCTTCTGGTAAATATAGAGGTAACTATAAATACATCTCTGTTGTAATAGGCAGTGCACGCTCTATACCCTCTGCTTGCTGCAAGTTCACCCAGCTCTGCAATGATTGCATGAAAATGTTTATCTATCATGGCTCCTGTCCATTTTCAAATACCAATGGCAAGAAATACACAATTAATAGTAAAGCAAAACTGTCATTGAAGATATACAGAGGCTGCCATCTGCACTGCTTTAAAAAATGTTTCCTGGCTTTAGTGAACATCTGACCATCATGCTTTCTAAAATCGCTTGCTTAGAGTGAACATTTAATTTTCAATTCTCTTAAGTTAACTAGTCAGAGGATCACAATACAGTCAGGTGATTTGGCTTTTCTCAAGGTTGTTAGTTATGGCAGCATCCATATCTCTTGTGGCAGTTGCTTGCTAGATTCACACGGATGTTTGCAGAGTGTTTATTTGAGACAATTTGCTGACGTTGCATTTTGAATGTCGAAAGGATGCCTCATGAGGTGTCTAGTGGGCTTTTGGCATTAAAAACACCTCAATTGACTTTAAGCTCCCTCATACACCTTACAATACAATTTCTGTACATTTAACTTTTCTTATACCAAAACCGTGTTATATGGAGGGACCGGTCTTAACCTTCCAATCACTATTCTGGCAGGGAGGCCACTATACTACATAGTTGTTGGTAGATCTAATGGAAATTGTATGGTGTGATCTAAAGGTGTATGGGGGGCTTAAAATGGGAACTTTCTAAAGCTAGCCACACATGGTTCGATTGACTGTACAATCGATGTAATTCGATCGA
>CM070034.1:114456904-114477249 GCA_036250615.1 Ptychadena robeensis
CAGCTTTCCAGGGAGGCATCGGGTGGACCCGATGCCGGCTTCCCCTGCGGTTGGGGCGAGTCTGAACAGCGGACGAGCTGGGCTCGTCTCAACCGCTAGGGAGGTTAAAGCATTCAGTGTGTGTGTGCACAGCTCAAACACCCAGACTACTTATAGACTGCTGACATGGTTAACATAGCCTGCTTTGGCACCCCTCCTTTTTCAGAAAGCTTGCTTTGGCATTTACCTCTCTTTTTTTTACAAAACGATTGAATTCCCTTCCTCTGAGTTACATCTACTGTCATTAGTGAGCAAGTCTGTTTCATCTTTCAGATCTAAAAATAGAAGAAATACAAAGTGCTGGAATGCAGATGAAGGCTGTGATAATCACCTTACCTCACCAAGAAGATGGAATCAGAGACTCATAACCGGCACTGTCAGTGCCTCAAAAAGTCCCTTACTGGTGCCATTTCTTTTTTCAGTGGACAGTGACGTTTCAAGTGAAGTTTCCTGGCAGGTCACAGGAACATCACAACTTGCAGTGTAGACATTTCTTGCCATTACCCGGGCCTTTCAGTCCACAGAGGAAGTAGTATAGGAAGACTGAGCAGAAGCCCCACTGCTGATGGAAGGACTGGAACTGTGAAGGTGTTGGGCTATTAATATTTTATAGGAGTTATAGAATATATGTTATATGTTTTATTTTGTATTAAGCTAATCAGGGGCTGGGCAAGTGGAAATTGGAAGCATTAACAAAAACAAAGACATTTTATCTTAAAATATTGTAGTGTCATGTTTACTTATGTACCAACAAAGCATATGTTATCCGTCATACTGCAGGCGACTGTGGTGCAGTCCCGGTGCTATGGGGGGAGCCAGGCCCGCCCTGCCCAGTCAGGTTGCTGGGCCCCCTGCCTACACTCAATTATGCGTAAGACATAGGAGTGCCCCCACTATCACACATCCATGCCCGCCTTCTCCTGGCGCCGACCCTGCTATGGTACTGTAGAAGACTGGAAAAGACGGATTCTAAACAGAATATTATATGTCTCACTGTCAAAGGCAAAGTATACAAGTTAGACATCAAAATATAGAGCAACTAACAGCTGATCATTCATTTTATAAACCACAGGACATGTTCTTCTGGACAACCTGCAGTTGGAATTGACAATTCATTGTACTGCCCTGCTGATTTCTAAATAAGTTGTCAAGGGTTAGCTGGGAGCTATAGCCACCCCTATGTGTCAATGCAAATATGCTAGCCTTTTCCCATAGAATTAAGGTAGACCTAACAAGAAATTCCTTTGGCTTATATAGTTATATGGATGAGATGGATTAGTGTGGAATCAAAACAAAGGTAAGTAACCTTCAAGTGCCTATGTCTCAGTTCTGACCTAGTGAATTAGAGGAAGGCACCATCCTTCATGTTGTTTCACTTTTTATTCAACATTAGTGCAGACACCTCAATGTCAGCAATTAAATTAGAATCCTTAAAGCCGATGTAAACTCTAGTACTAAAAACAAATAAATTATATATATATATATATATATATATATATATATATATATATATACTGTGTATATGTATATATATATATATATACTGTGTATATGTATATATATATATATATACTGTGTATATGTGTATATATATATATATATATATATATATATATACACACACATAACTCACCTATCCAGCCTTCATACTGGGACAGCAACCCCAAAAGAAAAAAAAATATTTACCTTTCCTGCCTGCTCGCTCCTGCGCTGCCATGCCTGGAGTGTCCGGTCCGCCATGCTACCAGATGGATTCATGCTCCCTTTACCAAAACGCATCTGAATCCGGTGATGCTCCACCCCTCCAGCACTTCAAATTCTTAAAAAAACTGCATTCAAATTTGACGGACAGGCGGGGCGTTCAGGCACATGGGAGAGTGGAGCTCTGGTGCTGATAATAGAAGGCAAATGTGGCGGTCGTAGGTCCACTTTAAGCAATATTTCAACGAAGCAGTATTGCTATCTATAACTTAAAAATCATTTTACATGGACAGGTGTCTCGACAAAATTAAATCATATTTTAAGGGAATAGTTGTGTTAACCTTATACAAACTTTTCTATTTCTACAGAATCATTAGCCAAAGTCTGAATGAGACCAAAGAGGTGGTTAGCTTCAGGGACTTTAAAGCAACAGTCAGTTAGGTGTCTTTTTGTAGAACAAAAAGTTTTGTACAATTTTATTTAATCTATTTACAAGCATATTAGAGAAATACACAAATTACATTTGTTTCCGTTAAAATTAAACCCTACATGAGCAGTAAGGTCCATCAGATATTATGAGTACAAATTGGTAGTCATTGTAGATACTTGACACATTGTTAGGGATAAAAAGCCACTATGCCTGCTACACTAACCGAGCTTCTGTACTCCCACTTCAGGAGTAGAGAACTATGAGTTCTGGCTGCTCAGGAGCAAGCCCTAGTGACATTACAGTGAGCTGGCAGAGCATGCTGGGATTAGTAGTTCTCTACCCTCGGAGTGGGAATACAAGTTCAGTGAGTGTAGGAGACAGGGACTGTGGAGAAGGCTAACAAGGGAGGAAGGAGGAGTGGTGAGTGCGTTGGGACACTGCAAAGACTCTATGTATAGGTCAATTGCACAGCATGTGGATGGCCCTAGACTTTGTCCAAGGTTTTAATTTTGTCTTTTGTGTATTTGAGTTTGACACCCCTGGTTTAAACCCTTAGGCACTCCATTCAGTGATAAAAACCAACATTATTACAAGCCACATATTAATTGTAAAACTATATACAACTCAAACTAAGAACCGTCCTAATTACTGGAAAAAAAATTATACCTTGTTTATTCTTAAGTACATTTTTTACAGAAGTTTATAAATGTTTTTTCAAAGCATGTTTATATGCATTTTTCTACAATTGTTTACCATTCTGATTAATAATCATTCTTCTAATGTTGGAGAAACATTGTAAACTTTCACTGGGTTTTATTCACTTACTGGTAGAAACACACTCATCTCCTTAGAGAGTTGTAGGCATCTTGAATTAGGTCTGTTGTAATCTCTGCATCTTCTCACCAGAAAGACCCACATCCCATATCATTTATAGTTCTACATTTCCATTCATGCAAACTAAATGACAGATGCATCTGCTTGACATTTCCATTTGCTTAAGTGTGTGCTCTTCTTATGCATTATAAAGCCCGTAACAGCAAAAGTCATACTGAAGTCTGTGACCACGGCACAAAGTAGTATGAGACATTTAGTAAGATGAAACTCACTTGGTGCCATCTGAAAATTTAAATGGAGAAAACATCAGCCACCTTGGATGACGCCAGATCTGCAGCAGTTTGGCCTCTGCTGTCTTGCACATCCCAGAGACTTTTACATTTCTGAAGCAGAAAATGGCATATCTCCCGCTGACCCCCCTCTGCTGCCTGTTGGGAAAACATGAAGAAAATGAGAACGATTGTAATAAAGAAATGGAAGATATTAGGGTGCATACACAGCTGTGATTATTTAAGCTTAAAAGTTTTCAATAAGCAAAAAATATGAGCAATGTACACCCTAAGCAGGTGCTGGTTTACCATTAGCAGTTGGCCAGGTAACAGGACATCAGAGTACCGTTTAAAGGACAGCTTAACACCTGAGATGGCCATAAAATAAATCCTTATGTAGGGATAATCTACTGTCATGGGCTTTACAGTTCGATTCAGAAAGAGAATCCATTTCAATGTATTCCAATTCATTTATTTACAGTTATGACAGTCCCTATTAAACTCCCAATTGAAAACCAAAAGAGTATTATTAAGGTTATTTGGCAAATATATTTGCTCAATGATGACTTAACGTAGTATAAAAATAGTGTGTGTATATATCTATAAGGCTGCACAGAAGTGGTATGCAGCTATGCATGTGGAAAAAAAACTAGCTACAGTAGTGCCACTACATGCATTTGCGTTATAACAAAGAGGAGGTATTCCAGGCGACCACAGCTATTGGAGCAACTGTTGAAAAATTGGTACATTGATGGCAAGCGTTCACTGGGGCTGAAGATGGTATTGCAGGGAGGATTTCCAATTTAAATTGAAAGTTCGAACACATTAAATAGCTGTACAACAACTTTCCTTTATCATGTATACACTACTGTTAATGTTACATTGTTTAAAGTCATAGTAGGCATAAGGGTAAAATATGACGAGAAAAGGACTGTTTGACAGTTGGAATATGACTATGAAAGGTTGACTTTAGAATGCAGGTAGTCTCAGGGGTAAGTTACTAAGCCAGAAAAATTCACAGTTGCACTACTGAGGTATGAGATCTGGGGGTTCAAATAGTATTATACTGTGAGAGTTACATGTGATGCAAAGCCAGTTGTTGACCTGTGGATGGAGTCAGCTAATTATGAGCAGGGAGGTCCATCTGTAGCAAAATCTACCATGCAGGAAGCTGCCGCAGAGGACAGTGAGGAAGACTGCACATATTAAAACCACACCACATTTTGGGTGCAAACAACATCTCCCGGTCCTCGTCTGAGTAGCTCACTAAAAAAGTTATGTGCACCTATATATATATATATATATATATACACACACACAATTAAAAAAGAGCAAAACAATACTTGTTTACATACTTTGTTTCAGTTCCATGCATATCCACTGCACTTACCTTGTGAAGAGCAGTCCTACCGTCTGAGTCTTTGATGGCAGAGTCGGCTCCATACTTTAGTAATAGCTGAACAACTTGGAGGTGACCGCAGTATGCTGCCCGGTGAAGAGCTGTGGTACCTCCATGTGTCTGAGCATTGCTGTCAGCTCCAACACACAGAAGAAAGCTACAAACAGGCAAATGGCCATTTCGGCAGCTGTAGTGCTGGGCAAGAAATAGAAAAAACTTTGTAAATAAAAAACATGGATAGTTCAGTTGAATTCAGGAGGGTCACCCTGGTGAAATAGTGTCATGTAATTTTATTGAATTACTAATAATATAATAAAATTTCTTTAAGAAGGAAAATAGACAAATTATTAAAACAACCAGCAGTTTTCAGTGTGTGAAAAGACACAGCACACCTCTCTCAAATCATCTTCAGACGCAATGCGCACTGATACCTAAATAATGAGAGTGTTTAGATCACACATCTGCAGTACTAAGTGAAAGAAACTGGGACTTGTTGATTTTTTCGGATGACTATTAACCACTCATATGACTTGCCAAGAAAACTTCAGCAGATCCAGTTGCTTAGACTGCAGATATACAGGGAGTGCAGAATTATTAGGCAAATGAGTATTTTGACCACATCATCCATGGGATGTTGTCTACTCCAAAGCTGTATAGGCTCGAAAGCCTGCTACCAATAAAGCATATTAGGTGATGTGCATCTCTGTATGAGAAGGGGTGTGTCTAATGACATCAACACCCTAATTAGGTGCATAATTATTAGGCAACTTCCTTCCTTTGGCAAAATGGGTCAAGAAGGACTGACAGGCTTAGAAAAGTCAAAAATAGATGATGATATCTTGCAGAGGGATGCAGGCACTCTATAAATTGCAAAGCTTCTGAAGCGTGACCATCGAACAATCAAGCGTTTCATGCAAAATATACAAAAAAACTCCTAAGCTGTGTAGAAAAATGTCCGGCATTCCAAAACAATAGTAGAACGTTGATAACTAACTTCCACAGGGGAAGAACAGGGGAGGGGGGTTCAAACCCTCTCTCTCCATGGGGGTCACTTAGTAAATTTTCCTCCTACACGAGTACAGCCTGGGGACTTAAAGGCGAATCTCAATTGAGTAAAACAGTAACAATTAATTAACATAAATCATAAAATTCCGTCCATCAAAATTCAAGCTGTATGCAGAGTAAAACAACAGAGGAAATTCCTCAGGGATACAATGATCCAAATGTGCGCCACTGGTGGTGCGAGTGTCCATACGAAGAGAGAGACGTAACCCAAATCCCTTCACAGTTCGAGTACAACAAGACCCGCACGTTAACGTTTCCTGTATGGTCTTCTTCAGGGGGTGTTATGCAAAACAATGAGTTCAGTCCTTTAGGACGTAGAACGTTAACGCGCTGCCAGCATTTCTTGGCGTCGTGCCATGGTAATAGGGGGAACGGAGGGATACTGTAGGCTACCCTTCTCCTGAGGTACGTGTGGGTAGTGCATAAGAAGCGGTTTGGCGTTTCAAGAAGCCGTTGCTTAAGGTAGGGGTTCCCCCTCCTCGTGTTACCTGTGCACCCATTGCTTTCGCATAAACCCCCTAAAGAACACTACAGGAAACGTACGTTGGGGTCTTGTTGTATCTGCTTTGAAGGGATTTGGGGTTACGTCCTCTCTTCGTATGGAACACCGCAACCACCAGTGCGCACATTTGGATCATGTATCCTGAGGAATTTCCTCTGTTGTTTTACTCTGCATACAGACATGATCCTGAATTTATTGATTTAATTGTTAATTAAATTTTTACTGTTTTACCTCAATATATTGCCTTAAGTCCCCAGGCTCCTACTTGTGTAGGAGGAAATTTACTAAGATGACCCCATGGAGGAGAGGGTTGAACCCCCCTGTTCTTCCCTGTGGAAGTTATCGACGTTCTCTACGTTTCATTCAAAATAGTCAACAGGGTCGCAAGAAGCGTGTGGAACAAAGGCGCAAAATAACTGCCCATGAACTGAGAAAAGTCAAGCGGGCCAGCTGCCAGATGCCACTTGCCACCAGTTTTGGCGCAATTTCAGAGCTGCAACATCACTGGAGTGCCCAAAGCACAAGTGTGCAATACTACTCAGAACAGAAAGCTGAAAGACGACCACCACTGAACAAGAACACAGCTGAAACGTTCAAGTACTGGGCAAGTAAAGTATCTCAAGTATGATTTTTCTAAGGTTTTTTATGGGACTGTGAATGGGTTGAGAGTGGTCTTGAGGGCCAGATTTGGATGGTGCACGTGGCTGGATTGTAAAGTGGCGAGAGAGCTCCGTCCGACTCTAGCAGGTGGAGTGTGGATGTTGGTTTGGGGTGGTATCAGCAAGATGTAGCGTTGTGGGGCCTTTTTGGGTTGTAGGATGGAGTTCAGCTCAACTCCCGTCTACTGCCAGTTTCTGGAAGACACTTCTCAAGCAGTGGGTACAGGTGGGAGCTGCATCCTTCAGAAAACAGATTTTTCATGAGGGACAATGTTCCATCACCGCGTCCAAGTACTCCACATGAGGTGGCTGTGGCAGTAAAGGTAAAAAGAAGAAAACTAAGTTACATGGTTCTTGTTCACTGATTGAACCCCTTGAGGAACGTGTGGGTCCATCATCAAATGTGTTGATTTACAAGGAGGGAAAACAGTACACCGTCTCTGTACAGTGTCTGGGGGCTGTGGTTGCTGCTGCTGCACGCATGTTGATGGTGAAAGATCAAAACACTGGACAGAAGCCATGGTGGCAGGCTTTTGAGTGTCTTTGCAAGAGAAAGGGGTCTATTGGTCAGCTGATTTGTTTTTGTTTGGTTTTGGAATGTCAGAATGTATATTTTGTGAAGTTGAGAGTTTATAGTTGGTTTTTCACTGGAAATATAAATATTGAAATGGGTATAAATGTTGTTTTTGTGTAAGTTGCCTAATAATATGTACGTAATAGTCACTGCACACCAGATTCCCCTAAATAGCTAAAAATAATACTACTTTCAAAAATTTCAGCTTTGATATTAATGAGTTTTTTGGGTTATGTAGACATGGTTTGGTTGTTCAATAATAAAATTATTCCTCAAAAATATCACTTGCCTAATAATTCTGCACTCCCTGTACTATGACAAGGATGAATGACCATATTGTCACTGGGCTATAAGATGCACCCCTTTGAATCAAAGGTTATGTGCCCCTTAGATATCCTTAAAGGCTTTGATTATATATTTAATGATATATATCACAAAATGTGCATTACCTTACTACAGTGTTCCGTAACGCTTGAAGTACCATTTAAAACAAGTTTTGTTATTTAAAAATGTTAAATAACTTCTAGCTATGCATGTTGTAATGTTTTGTTTTAAAATGCTTATACAAGTCAGTGTAGATTAAAAATGTTATGTGCGGCCCTCGGCTGCCCACCACTGAACTAGTGCCCACCACTGAACTAGTAGAAAAAAAATACAGAGGTCTCACCAGTGCTGTGTAGCCAAAGTTATCAGGCATGTTGGGATCTGTTCCCCTTTGAACTAACATCTGGACACGGTTGAGGTCTCCATCCAAAGCAGCAGACCAGATACCTGTATAAATTACAGTCTAAGTTTCAGTAGATTTGAATAATCCGTTGATTAAATATTAAAGACAAAGCCTTGTGCTCATAAACTAGCTCCCTGTAAAGAAAACCTTTAACCTTAGTTATCTAAATCTAATAGAAATCAAATCCATGTGATGAATCTCCTGACAGTTTTTTCCTGTAAGAGACTTTTGCTTGGACGGTCACCAAAACTGGGTCCAGATATTTCAGACAATTCCTCCAATTTTGGAGAATTACAATTTCTGAAGTGTATGGATGGTTTAACCTTCTGAGCGTTCTCCCCGAATTAACTCGGGCTGAGTTTCATGCATCATGAAACTCAGCCCCAGTTAGCCGGAGGAACGCCCGAGGTCTCGCCGTCTTCCGTCTTCTTCCGGGTCTGCCTCCGATCGCGTCACCGGTGACACGAAGGGGGCGGGGGTAGGCGGTGCCATAGACCTCCATGTAAATGGAGGGGCGTCGCCTTTCTCCAGCATAAGTCCGGCGTCTCCAGTGACGCCTGGCTTATGTTTAGAACCCTGAGCTGAGCTGGCAATCACGGCGGAGCACATTGTGCTCCGCCGCGATTGCCCGTGGCACGGTTATAAAAAAAAGTGCCACGTGGCAAACGCTCAGAGGGTTAAAGACATATTCTCTAACTGGGAAGTGCAATAGAGCCAGTACTGGTGAATTGCATGGAGACCCGTGGTCTCAAATGCAAAGCATAGATTGAGATGGAAACAGAGGCAAACAAACCTTGTTCCAGTGCAGACTCAAGCTGACAAACTCAACCACATTAATTCCACCATCGGGCAAAGCCTAGCGCTTTGTCATTTGGAGCATAGAGCTGAGATATTTTCCGTTATATCAAATGGAGACCCATATGAGAAGAGTTTAATGCTTAACATTTAAGGCTACAACCATTCATAATAGTAAAATTGTGTGAAAACAGGTAAAATAAGTGAACTGGACCATTAAGTCCTACATAACAAAGGAGAAAACCTCTATGGACAAGGTGAAGGAGGGAGCCAGATCTGACTGAGGGTTATAGGAACTCCAAAGTCCATGATGCCATCAGTGAACTGATAAACACCAGTATTCACCACTCATTCACCACCACTTTTACTATCTCCCACATAACACAAAGGCCACTTCCGAGATGGCTGTAAGCGTTTGTTGCTCTACAGGCCACTAAAGAAGATCCAAAGTGACGGTCAGATAAGACAGCCTTCGCGCTCTATCTTTGTAAATCTGCTCCTTGAAGCTCAATCTGACATTTGTAGTCATCTTCGCTTGGTTTCAGTGTGTGTGATACGCATCGATGTGAGAAAAGGTGGGGGGAGGACTGGACTCAGGACTTCGTTGGGGGTATCTGACACCCCTCGTGTATAGTGAACAGCCCCCACCCCCCTCCTACCCAAGTACTGAGAGTATTGGGTGGGTGGCACATGCTCTGAGCACCAGGAAGAAGGTGTACCACCCTTGACCCACCCCAGCCTGGCAGTCTAGTAACCCAGGTCACCTGACGTGTCAGCAGGCGGCACACTGAGACTTGTGGTTCCCCAGACCACCCTGAGCGAGTGCTGCTGCGCTTACCTCTCTGAAAGTCCATCTCCTGCACAGTCTCCCTCACCCCGCCATCTGCTCCTATACAGCAGCCCTCACAGCCCCGGGGGTGAGAAGAGCAGCGACCATGCCCCTCCATACCGCCCGCTATACTCTTCACCCAGACACAGCACATACGACCCCCTTACCCAACATGTGCCAAGTGCCCAATCAGAGAACGAGAACTCTGACCCAATCAGCTGTGGGAAATGAACCGCCAATAGGATTATTTCCCATTGCATGCGCCGTTCTCTTCTTTCACCAGCAGATGGCAGAGTGGGAGCAATGTGACATAGAGTGAATAGTAGATTGATGGTTATGTGCGATGGCTGATTAGTCATCGCACATAACATGTCATCAGTACAATGAATAATAATTATAATTGGTATTTCCAGTCACAACAAACTATAAGCTCCAGAGAGAAGCGCAACCTATACTCAGGAGAATGCCGGATTATGGCTACAGCACCAGGTTACCAAGGAAACGATCAGCCAACCATGCTATCACATTCCCTCAGTCCTGCCCAACTTTGTGCCCATTGGCTGTCGCTAACTTAAGGGGTGTGTTTTGAGTGCCTGGGGAGTCCAATCAACGCTGCGTCGTTTTGACGTCCGATTGGCCAATCGATGTCACCGCAGCCTGTCCGGAGAGTAGTAAGATGGCGTCTATGGAGCAACAGAGTGCTCAGATGAGGGGCAAGTGGAAGGCTCCCGGGTGGCCCCGCTGCCTCTGGCTTATTGTAGTGTTGGTGAGCTCGGTGACTACAGACCAGACGGAGGAGTATCTGAAGAGAGAACACTCACTGAGTAAACCTTACCAGGGTAAGCGAGAAGTGGAGGAGACTTGCATAACAGAGCGCCGGGATCACATGAGGGGGAGAGGAGACATTGTCTGTATGGGAACAGAGAAGGCTTGGACAATGTCTGCCAGGGGGCAGAGGAGGCAGGGGGTAGGCAAGGTAATAGAGGAGGGCAATGGTGACAGGTGAGTGAGGAGGATAGGGAGGTCCTCAGAATGAATGAAGTGCTGTGTGGGGATGAGGATGACAATGGGGGATGAGGATCGAGTACTCCGTACTTCAACATCACTCAACACCAAGGATACAATAACTTCTAAAACACATTTATGTAGGACGAGGGCCAGGTTGTCCTGAAAAGGTCCTTCTTGTATTATGCTGAGTTCTATTATCAATCCCAGGGATAGAAGATAACTGCAAGATCAGTAATATTTACCTATACAGTCCCCAGATCTTCTGTCCCTTACAAAGCGTCTAAAGCTGGTAGAATCTTAAGATTATACACCTCCATGTGTGGCAGATGCCAGGTTTCCACCATCGTGTGCCCAAATAACTACAGGAAATGGCAGTGACATGGGGCCAGCTGGTGAACCATAGGGGAAGCAGACATCTGCTACCCTGGGTGAGTAACGCCCAGGCCATGGAAGTAATGATGGGTATGTGAATATTGAGCCTCATTATTGCGGAAAGGCAAAGGTAACAATAGCTGCTTACATGCAGATCTAAATGTTGCTGTATTTACCTCCCCTAAAGTCACCCCACATGCACAAGCTCTGTCGCCACCAATGACCTCTCTGTGTGGTCTTCTGCTGATCATAACTGATTGGTCTAGAATGGTGTGAGCCCTGTTAATTTGCATAGGAGTTAATATATCACAGCACACAGACATGTTAACAGAATATGCTGAGCTTTAGAGCTCTTTGGCAGATATCGTTTAGATCTACCAACAACTATGTAGTAAAGGGTCCTCTGCATTGAACACAAGTTGACTTGTTGGTTTAGAAAGTCCCTCATATTACATGTTTTTTGTAAAACAAAGGGAGATCTAAAGGAAATCTGACAGAGAAATCTAAAGGTGTATGGGGACCTGTACGAATGCAGAACAGAGGTCTATTGCAGAATGGGCATATAGAATATTTTCTGCAATAAAAGCTACCCGAATATTACATACACTAGAAGTACTTTTTTAATCAACCACCAGGAACAAGTTTGTAGATCATTTTGGGTTAGTAAAAAAAGTATTGTAAGTACCTATAGAAGGCAAGGCAGCATTTTCAGAAGTAAAGTAATAGCAGGATGTATATTTGTACAGTACAGTATATGTGTACAGTAAATAGTAAGGGATTGTAAAAACATTTTTGGTTCTTTTTTTTTCTTTTTCTCTTCAGGTGTGGGTTCCTCTCCCTCATCACCATGGGATTTAATGGGTAATGTGCTTGTCACTCCTCAGTATGTACGTCTGACCCCAGACCAGCAAAGCAAACAGGGGGCCATCTGGAACCGAATGGTAAGTCTTGCAGAATCCTTGTACATCCTGGAAAAACTGACCTCAAGGCTCATTTACACAATATGCGCTGCGTTGTATACTGGCAACGCATGCATCAGCATTGATGCACTGCTTTGCATGATAACATAGTGCATGCAAGTGAGAATGGCTGAACAGATTTCCTATGGAGAGGAAATGAGTGTGAATGAGCCCTAAGGTATAGATGTATCCGACGGAAGTAGTACTGATTTGAACATGTGTTCCCACCTTTTGTCTGTTGGTATTGGTAGTTCTTGGTGGTGAAAATTGTCCTCCTTTTTAGCAAACCATTTGAACATGGGTGACAACTTAGTGGTAAAGTGAAAGAAGATTTCAAAAGGGGGGGGGGGGGGTAGTAATACATTGTCAGTAGTACACTAATAGCTCTTTTACACTGCGCATTATGTAAACCTGTGTACCATTCACACTACTGCAGTGCGTTTTGATCACTTCTAAAATACACTGCCGCACTACTTTCTATGTGCTCTGCCCTTTCATTAAAGTTAATAGGAGGCGCAAATGCACAAAGAAATGTTTGGCAAACCGCAGGGCTGGAATAAAAACAAAAAACCTCACTGTGCAGCGTAATGTGCAGATTGAAAAGGTGCCAGTCCAAACTTATAGAAATTCTCTCTGATTTGACATTCTAGCTATGACAGCCCCTATACTTGTCTCAGGATAGGTTTCAAATAGAACAGAGATTCCCAACCTTTTTTCCTTAAGGTTCCCCTTGCCTGTATCCAAGACAAGCCAGGCCCACCCCAACTCCTACCTGCAAACCGGCATTAAAGAAAATGTTCCCCAAAGTGACGTCCCAGCGCTCCCATCCTGGGGTAACATCTCCTCCCTACCATGTTCAGGGGGTTTGTAATTAACTCCCAAAGTCAGATGAAACTATTAAGATGAAACTGCTGCATGTTTACATTTCACCAGCCAGAGTCCAGCTCCATTTTCAGTGAGTATTTTTTTAGCATGAGCTGGACTGGGTTTATCTGGGGCTTGGACCCCTGGTTGGGAACAACTGATCTAAAACATATAGATCAGATTTGAGGCCGATTTTGCCACAGATTGACAGCTGTACGCACTCACAGTAATCGATCTGCCGTAAAATCGGACACAAAACTAATGCTCCCATCTTGAATTGGAGCCTCAACCAGCGTCCCCATCCAAAGTAACTGCCAGCACACAAAGGATGTACGGCAGATTCTCTCCACGACTGTCCGTGCTTGATCACGTCAGGAGAATCTAATGAAAAACGAGACCTCCATGCCCAGCTTAAGTAATGTACTCATACGAAAAGCTTCTTTTAAATTTATTATTATTATTTGACTCATTCAAGGTTTTGCTTCTAAAACAATAATCTTAGAGTGTATTTCTGTAACTTTAGGACCATTGCATTAAAGCACATATATTTAGTATATTTGATTTTCAGCTGTGCACAGAGCTGCCTTACTGATCCAAGTTTTTGTGTTTGCAGCCGTGTTATTTAAGAGATTGGGAGCTACAAGTCCATTTCAAAGTTCATGGTCAAGGCAAGAAGAATCTAAATGGTGATGGCTTTGCTATCTGGTACACTAAGGATCGGATGCAACCAGGTGATAATGGCCACTTTCCTCTTCTCTGATCTTTCATTTCAGACCATCAAATCGTGAATATACACTGAGCCATGTGTTTTGTTGCAGGTCCTGTGTTTGGAAGTAAAGATAACTTTGTTGGCCTAGGTATATTTATAGATACCTACCCTAATGAAGAGAAACAACATGAAGTAAGTGTTTAATATTATAAGTAAGTAATATAATAAGTAAGCAGTTTAATGACCACATGTTCCTTTCTCCATAAATGGTATGTTCATTGAACACAATGCAATGATGTAAAGTTTAGCTAGTGGGAATTTTATAAAGGATAGGTGTAGATGTATTTAATTTCTATAGAAAAACTGTCTCCAGTTGTAGTTTAAGAGGCACCAGATGATATGTACACAGGAACTGCATGAGTGTTTCTCTTCTCTGCTCTGATCACCCCCATTCTAAATGTTTATAGATGGCAATTAGGAGGAAGGATGGGGAGGGCAGGTAGTTATCCGAGCAGAGAGATACAGCGTTCTTTTTCTGATCACTGCCTTCTTCTCTTCCTTCGTCTTCCTAAGTGCCCTCTATCGGCAGGAGGAGTAAGAGCAGACAATAATCAGTAGGTGACAGAGTAGGGAATGGGAAAGCAGTGAGTGATCAAATCGAAACAGAAAGTCATTGGTTGCAGTTTTTCAGTTGTCTGGGAATTTGCTCTATAAGACGCACAGACGTTTTCCCCCCGTATTGGGAGGGGAGTGTGTCTTACAATGTGAAAAATGCAATGCGTTCTATTTCACCTAATTCATTTGAGTATATTTAAACAGTTTGTGTGCCAGGAACAACCAGTAAATGCTGTAACCTGCCTTGGAATCTTTTTCCCATGGACTATAGAGAAATAAAAGGGGCTTAAGTCACAGGTTTTGCCTAAATGAAAGTAACAGTAGTTGTATGTATCCTGATTTTAGAATGTTCCTAAACTAATGAACACTTTTTTAAGCAAAATCTACAGCTGAGCTTCCCTCACAAAGATTTTCACATATTTTGAGCTATTTTCAGTTAGTTAGGGCTTGTTCCCACTTTACCTGGAAAGCTGACAGGAAGTGGAGGAGATGGGACAGGAAATCTTACCCCACCTGATTGCCCATAGAGAATGAATGGACGTGGTTAAAATCAATGAATTGAGACACGTAAATGTGTCCATTCATGTCTATGGCTGCAATCGGGTGCCACTGATTGTGGGCCGCGATCAAAAATGTGGTAAGCTGCTGACCGTAGCTATGGGGATGAGCCCCATCAAATACATGGGCGTGATCTCTGCGCCACGATTGTATTCGCAGGAGATCGTCGAAGTGAGGACAAGCCCACAATAATCGCTCTTATCAGAGCTGTAGGCAAACGATATCACAACCCTTTAGTGTCAGAAAATAGTTTTTGCGCTTTGCAGGAAAAGACTGTCCAACAAGGTGATCTGTTATTGTGCAATAGTAAAACGATGTTATTTAGTGTGTTTTATCTTGATGATGAGATCATGTGAAGCAAAGTTTTTAGTTTGCTTCAAATTTCCTGTAAAACTGACACTTCTGGAGACTTGCTATTGACGCTGGATGGAAGAGCAGCAGATACTCTGTATAAGCGGGTGAATGATACGGCTATCCAGGAGTCAGATTTATATCACTGGGTCCTATAAAACCTTTAATCAGACATCGATCCTTAGCATATGGGGGATTAACCCCTTCACATGGATGGGATATGCTGCCCCACTGCTATGACTGGGCACTCTACCTCTGTCCTACTGCCTTCTAGGGACCCAGGCCTGGGCCAGGGGAATCAGTGATGCAAATGAATGTTGGTCCTTTCCCTTTCAAAAACCTTTAAAGCCCCCATTGATAAGTATATTTCTGAATGCTGCTCCATTTGCTCTGTGATGTCCCTGACAAAGCCCCAATTAAAGGGTGAAACATGTTGGAATTAATCACAGCATCATCCAAAGTTTTGGGTTCTTGTAACTGATGGTAACTCTTGTATGAAGTGTCTTGTATGTGCTCTTTTAAGCCTATTTATTATATATGGTCCTATGCGTAGCAACTGTAACTGTAATACTTTGTTTTGGTTAAAGCCCCAAATTGTAGATAACATTGAAGGAAAGAATAAACTTTCCTCCCCCCTTCTCATAGGGTTATTTTCTGGTTTATTATTTCAGGGGTGTGGCTGAATATATTTCTCTCACTTTTGAGGGTTGGCAGTATTAAAGTTATTTTAACTCTTTAAATCCTGTCATATTTGTATTTTACAGTTTAGAATTTATTTTGGTAAATATCCTAAAACTTTTGTTTAGCATTATGGCATTGACCATTATTTTTTTTTCTGTTGTTTTGAAGTAAGAAATGGGACTAAACGGGTGTGCATATACCCGAGTAGTGTTCATCTGTGGATGGAAAGATTTTAGGTGGAGTTAGTTGTTCTATTTCTGCACAGTATCAGAGCACAGTTTGTTTGTAATAAGCTCCTACTGGAAAGGGAAAATGCTTTTTTTATTTTTTTTTTATTTTTTTTTTTTTTTTTTTTTTTTTTGCACAATATCAAAAAACTCTGCATTTTAGCTGTTTACTAGCTTAAGACCAGAAGCAACAATAGTGATTTACTATGGGGGGATTCATATATTTTTTTAAAATTTGTCTCATTTTCATTGCATAAGATCATGCGCAGGTCACTGATGGAATGTCAGGGACTATCTATACAGTGAATGCAGTTTGTATCTAATGATGTACGGTATATACTCGGTATAAGCCAACCCGAATATAAGCAGAGGTACCTTATTTTAGAAAAAATTCTGGAAAAACTAAACAACTCGAGTATAAGAATGCAGCAGTTAAGGGTCAGAAACACACATCAAATGTGCTTTTGTTAGATGTCATGATTTGTAAGTTAAATGCAAAGCCCCTGAACTCGGTATCATCACCAAAATTGCTGGAGATGTAAAGAAGGGAACATTGTGAGGGCCTTTCAACACTATATACGTTTTTTATAGGCATGGGTTACTGCATTAAGAAAGCCCTAACACCAGATTTAGGGTCCTGAGAGACCAACTATTTGGACAAGGTTTTCAGGCACAAGATAAAGGACAATGGGTCTATAAAAAGGTCTTTATTAGGTTGGACCTATATTGATCATATAAATCAGTAAAAAATCAGCAGCTTCAATATCAACACTACACGTTATAGAGGGTTGATTTACAAAACATCAAGATACAATACTACGGTCTGCCATACAGGGTTTATACAAACATAACGATGGTTGTTTGACATCAACAGATGGTTGGTTATTTCATTATTAATGTTATGTTATATTTGTCTGACTAGCAAGTGCCTCGCTGATTTCATTGTAAACAAGATGACTGAAATTATCAAAATCAATGTAAACATGGCAAAAACACTCAATTTCAGTGGGGGTTGAATAATTTTTAACACAACTATATTACCATCTGACAGTCTTCTAAATATAAAATCTAGCATCTTCTCCATCTCTAGTGTGTACCTTAGCTGCATTGTAAATATTGTGTACTCTCTCCTCTGCTTCATTTGGATGGCGTTCCCAGAAGAGAAGGTATTCTCCAGGGAATGAGGTATCTCTATTGCATCTATTATTATGCATTCTTTGTTTTACTTAATGGATGTGTTTTGTTAAAATAGCAGTATTCTGCATCTCTTGTGTCTAGTACCATAGGGCTCCTGTCTCTAGATCAGTCCTTTTAGAATATGAAGAACATAAGTTCATATAATAACGCATGTGATGTAGGGTTGTGTTGCTAAACACTTGGTGATTCAGAGATCTCTTTCCACCTCAGTACAGTTGCCAATTTTGGATGTGGGTTGCTTAAAATATGAACTAGGAAAAAATTACGGTGGCTCATGCTCCAATATGGCATCAGTTGGGGGGGGGGGGGGGGGGGGGTTATTAATAAGCTGCACAATTTAAGGTCTCAGACCTAGTCCCTGGACTACAAAAAAACTGTACAGTGTGTGTAGTCCATGTATGACTCCCTCCCTTTTTGTACAGTGAGTGTAGTTTGTGTGCCTCCATCCCGGTGTGTACAGTTCATGTACTTTGCCTTCCCCCAGGCCCATTCTGGTTCCCCTCTTCCCAGCTCTTTCTTCCCTGCAGCACCCCTACCAGCTGCACTCAGCATGCCAGGATCCCAGCATACACCAGGCAGCGGGAGCTCAGGGACGTCACTGAAATACACTGCAACCAGGACTCTAAATTCTCTAATAGCAGAGTAGGCAGAAAGGGGTGAGGGTAAGTGCAGTTGGTAGTGGTGCTGCTGGGAAGGCAGATCTAGCAAACTTGCCGCAGGCCAAGAATATTTGCTCAAATTTGGCCCCAGGGCAGGGGTTTGATGGGTTTGTCATGGAGGCCTAAGGAAAATGTAAATGTCACGTTCGCTATGTTCAAGGCAGGTGTGTGTTGTGATGTCCTTGTTCTATTGTAAGATATTCTTACCAGTTCTTTATATTTGGGAACGGTCTGGCAGTTTATATTCTAAGTTTTGTCTGTCTGTTTTTTACAAATATTTCCTGTTGCAGCACAAGTTTATATAACATTGTCTGTCTTACCAGCGCGTGTTTCCCTATGTCTCCGCAATGGTGAGCAATGGATCGCTAACATATGATCACAGCAGAGATGGACGTCCTACTGAGCTTGGGGGTTGCACAGCCATGGTACGGAACCTTAACCATGACTCTTTCCTAGTCATACGCTATGTGAAACGAAGACTCACGGTAAGTTTTCCAGTCTCTAAGGATTCTTTTTTTTTTTGTGCTGCTGCTGCTCATGTTTCTTATATCACCTGTTTTCTTTTCATTTCTACCTGCCTCTTATTTTTCCTTTATACCTATCCACCTCATCATAAAATCAGCTTTTTATGCCCAAAGACAATTCATAATGGAGGTGATAAAGATATCTCAAGGAACTGTATTGACAGTGCCCAAGATCAAGGCCTTTATATATGTATGTGTGTATATATATATATATATATATATATATATATATATATAATGTATGTATGTCCCCAAGTATGCCCTGCTCAGCTACAGACTTTCCACCGCATTCGGTTCCTCTTAAAACAAGCATTCTAGACACAAAAACATCCTCTTTATGTATGATATTTCCATCACTAAAAGGTTAGTCCCCAAAAGTGATGAACCCCAAACTGAGCATGGCAGGATACGTTTTAGGAGTAATTTTATAGTGTGGTAAAGCACCTTTTTATATATTTGTGTATTTGGTTTATTGATTTTCTAAATCGTGCTTAACTTTTTGCAACAGAATATGTAAACATTTAGCATTTGAACATTTTTATGTGTTACTTGGCTGGTGGGACACTTTGTACTAAAGGTGCTGAGATCCCCAATGAAAGGAGTGCATTGTCCTTAGAATTTATTTAGATATGACAGCGCAGTACATCCACTCTTGCTCTACTCTTAATATTCTTTCTCATTGCCTACTTCCTTCATTTCACAAAGTCCCTCCACTCTCCATTGTGCTCCTTCCTTGCAGGTCATGTTAGATATAGATGGAAAACAAGAATGGAGAGATTGTTTGGATGTGCCTGGTGTGCGTTTGCCCCGTGGGTATTACTTTGGCACTTCTGCAGTTACTGGAGATCTTTCAGGTACTGTCTGCACGAATGTATCACTTTCTTCATGGCCGTGACCTATGAGTATTTCAAGGTTTTAGGGTATTTACTGGTATGACATGTTCAAGTGTCTTCCCTTTGTGAGATTGCTGACTCTTGCTTATACCTATATCTGATGACTTAGGCCCCCAGTGACTTTGGGGGGTTGTTTTTATTTATGTGATATGTGAAAAATGTAGGGAGGCACCCATGACAAAATGAGCCTCCAGCCTGCATAGAAACAGTGTTGTCTTAAAGCTGCAGTTGGATCTATAGTGCTATTTATTTTTAAAGCGCACCTATACTTAAAAATATATCAAATAAATATACAAGTTTCATATAGCCTTCTTCATTTAGCACTACTCTAATAGCAGCAATCTGTCTGATATGAAAAACAAACATAATTTTTTTGGCACATAATTGTATACCCACTATTAGTGCCATCATTGAAGCTGCTGGTAAGTAAATTGCCGTATTTTTTTTTTTTTTTTGCTCTATAGGACAAATTTTATTCCTCAATATCAGGGGAATAAATAAACTCTGGTTAGCGAATACCAATCAAACGTTACCCTGAACTTCCCTGTCAGGCTAAAAGCAACATCCCAGGCGGCAGGATTTTGGTCCAGTCCATCTGGCCAAACCAAGAGTCCAGTAGGGCTAAGTTTCAGCAGGGCTGGAGAAATGTGTCTATACACTAGCAGTAATCAGTCTCAGAGAAGTCCCATTTTACATCGACCAACTTACCCATGGGCAACTATTTGCACATGGAAGGCGTGATGTCTGTGTCGCATAATATATTCACTACATTGCCGAATGTTAATGTAAATAAAACTCTAATTCTAAACTCTAGATAGTCTAAACTCGCCTGTCTAGTACAAGGCCATTTTTACATACAGGGAGTGCAGAATTATTAGGCAAGTGGTATTTTTGAGGAATAATTT
>CM070034.1:114502879-114512959 GCA_036250615.1 Ptychadena robeensis
TGAATGACAGTGGTTTTCCAAATGCTTTACGGTTCAGTCCTGAACTATTGGCGATCCATTTCCTTCACTTATACAAGCGTCTCTAGTCCGGCAACAACATTTACTTCATTATTAGCGAGAGTTAAGGCCGCCATACACGCACCGAGCGGTGGCCGATTTTGCTGCCGACCGATGGGCGTGTGTGTATGCTGATCGGGGGAGCCCACATGGGGCGACAGATCGCTAATGCCCCACAGCTCGGCCAGCCAGAGAACGGACATGTCTGATAATCTCTGGCCGATGATGTTAGTCTCAAGACCGGCGTCTTGCTGTCAGCTCTGGAGAGCAGCGTGATGACCTCATCACTCTGCACTCTAGAGCTCATCTGAGCTGGTCTGTTGGGCCCCACTCGGTATGTGTGTAGGGATAGGGTCACAGTGGGCACTGTAATGTTATGCGCTGCATGTGTTTATTCTTATAGCAGAGAAGTCATTATGTTCATTATGACTGTTTGTTAATTGCGACATTTAAAGTAAAAAAAATTGTAATTAAAAAAAATATAAATTTATTCCCATTTAAATTTAGTCGGAGACGGCCCATTTTTTGCCGACTCCGACTCCAGGGACCCAAAAATGTCTCCGACTCCGACTCCACAGCCCTGTTAAAATCCACCACCATGGTGCGCGATTTTAAAAAGCCCGCAATGGGAGAACTGCCCAAGAGGTTAACCTTGCCTGAACGCTAGCTGTGCTGCGTTGCGGTGGTCAGGGCTGTGGAGTGGAGGAGTCGGAGACATTTTTGGGTACCTGGAGTCGGCAAAAAATGAACCGACTCCTACTGAATTTAAATGGGAATAAAAAGAAAAGAAAGTTCAAATGTCCCAATTAACAGTCGTGATGAACGATTTCTCTGCTATAAGAATAAATGCATGCAGTGCGTAACATTACAGTGCCCACTGTGACCCTAGCCTAAAGGCCCCCACACATGTACCATGTGGGGGCTGACAGACCAGCTCAGATGAGCTCTAGACGCCGGTCTCCATTGAAACTAAGGGCATCGGCCAGAGATTATCGGACATGTCCGTTCTCTGGCCTGTCGCCCCATGTGGGCACCCCTGATCGGCGGCTGATTTTGCCGACGGCCACGAGCGCACACGCCCATCGGTCGGCAGCAAAATCAGCCTCAGCTCAGTGCGTGTATGGCAGCCTTAACTTTTGCTGATAATGAAGTAAATGTCTTTTGCCGGACTAGAAACGCTTGTGTAAGTGAAGGGAATGGATCGCCAATATTCAAGACTGAAGCTGTAAAACATTTGAAAAACCGCTGTAAATTCAGCTGAGGCGACAAATACTTAGATTGTTTGCTTCAACATTAATCATGACTATGGGATTCAAAGGAAATCATGAATCATGTTTGAAGTGCCCCTTCGCCCTGCCTCTTCTTGAAGCCTTCCACTGCCCTATCTTCAGCAGAAGATCAGAACACTAAAGCTAGGCGCACACAGGTAGATCTGTAAAAAGATTTGAGTACAATCAATTAACTTGAGTGCTCACGGTGCTTGATTGTACTCATGGAAAGTATTGGAGCAGCTGTGGCTGCTGCCTTCTGCTTAGCCGTCGGCTGTCAGTGTGAAGGGGGCAGAGCCAGCACTCCTCACTCGGAAGCTGTGTGAGTGAGGCAGCTGTTGTAAATCACACACTGCAAGCTGGGGAGAACGGGTCCCCATTGAACAGGAATCGATGTGCCCAAATGGCATGAGCTGTCACTGAGTGTAATAAAGGGGCATCAGTTTTAGCTTGGTCCTCTGAAAACATTCAGGACAGCTTATGGTTATAGAATATAAAAGAGGAAAAGGTGATCGCAGGACATGGGAGTTCAGAGACAGCAGCTTTTAGTGAGTGTGTGGTGGGCAGTGGTCATTCATTCATGTATACATGTGATGTTCATTAGTGTTGCTGTAGTAGTGTGAGTAGTGTGTATTTGCTGGCATTTTGAGGGTGTATGTACTTCACTTTGCAGGTATGCAGGGTAGCGGTTTCTGAGTAGAAGCATTATTCCATAGAACACAGAGGAGTAGAGTGCACGGCGGATGCCGTCCTTACTGCCCATATGTAAAACCACCACTGGGAGCATATGAGCAGTGACACAGGGGAGGCTGATCTTGACAGGTTCCAGACCCCCTGGAGTGATATCTCTTGAAGAAGGCCCCCCCCCTTCTTCAAGAGATATCACTCCAGGGGTCGGGAACCTGTCAAGATCAGCCTCCCCTGTGTCACTGCTTATATCCACCCCAGCACATGGAGATCAGCCTCACAATTATTTTAATAGGAGGAGCCTGGAGGTATTCTAGACTTTGCAAATTCAGTTTGCAGTCATCCATTGTGTATGTCCTCAGCAGTTTTTTTCCTGAGGCTTTTTAATATTGTCCATATCGATATTGAAATTATATCGTATGGAGCAAAATTAAGAAATATATCGTGATATAAATTCTTGCTATATCGTCCAGCCCTAAGTGTTGGAATCCGTTGTCTAGAGATCAAAAAAGATAAATGGCTAAACAAGTGACCTGCCTGACTTTGCTGTTTCTTATAGGGGCCGATACCACCCACGGTCGTCCTACCCTCCACAAGTTTCTTTTTTATAGTCACAGGTAACTATCATGAAAGATCCTTTTTAGTGGCTATTATCCTGCCTCTCTATGGGGTTTTAGAATTATAACATTAAATCCTGTTAATAAAGTTTGATATATGTACTAATATATATGCCTTGTTATGAGTCTGCATTTTGGGGGTTTTTATTTTCTGTAATGTTGTCATTTTTTTTGGCCAGGCCGGAATTGGGCAAGAGAATGTATGCTTTAGATGGGACATAGTAGTACAGTTTAAGTGTAACAAATCAAAGAATAAAAACGTAAATTAATCCTTAATCATTCCTGCCGCTAGCACGCATGCCAATTGATTGTTCGGGATTCGAGCGAAACATTCTAGATATGCTTAATAAGATGCACAAGATGTAATATTGGAATACATACCGCATCAAGCTAGTTTGATTGGCCCAGTTTGAGTGCATGCAGTTTGCTTGTTTTTGTTGAATTTCAGACAGCACATAAAACATTTCTAGTAATGGTGTGATGGTTGTTTATTGTACACTTGTGGACAAAACTTTAGTAAAGTGCTTGTAAACTCAGACATACAAACAATAACCACCTAGCTAGGCACATTGAGGGCCCTTTTCAACCTGAAAGGTTCCTCCCTCCTGAGTAAGGAAGGGAGGCAATAGGGAATTTTAAGGGCAGTCTCACCAGTATTTTTGCTTATGACTGCTGCCCCCAGCCAAAGTAATGGGCGGCACACGAAGGGTGCCGGACGATTCTCAGCACTAGCAGGCGAGCATGATGACGCACGCCCCTAGTGCCGAAAACGGGTTGGGAGTCGACGGTAAATCTTACCGTCTATTCCCAGCTTAAGGCATCTGTATATTTGCTCCCACTTAAAGCTGACGGAGGTCAAAAGAAAAAAAAAATTCGCTGTCCTTTGATGATGACTGGATGTAGGTAAGTTGTGTATACATCTGCTTTAACATGGATAATGTCGTATGATCTAGACCAGGTTCCCAAACAGTAATCCTGCAATCCAGGGCTACCAGGTATTGGTGCAGTCCTCTAAGGGAGGATGGCAAGTCAAGGGTCCATTAAATATGTTATAGTTTAATTCATATTTTCTTTTAGCTTTTAGTAAAACTATTTTTAAATATATTTCTAACACCTTATATTTAGAGTTGGATAGATCAATTACATGTGTGTATCATGTATCTTTCTCTCTGTCTCTGATTTTAAAACATGTCTGCCAAGTGTTTTTCTAGGAATGGGCTTGCAATTTTAATATTCATTTAAAAAAAACTATGCTATATAGAAAGGTTGAACCCAATCTTCCATTGTGTTGGGACCCCTCCGCTAAGCCTACACGCTTAACGGGAGGTCCCAACGTAACAGATAGACTTACCTGCTCGGCTGAGACTCTGTCTTCATTGCGCCGAGCCGATCGACCAGTGTAAGGCTGAATGTAGTCGAGTACGCTCAGCCCTTACACCGGCGGATATGTAAACAGACCATCTGCCGGCAGGCAATGTCTGTGGCATACGTCGAAACCCCTGCTTAGCGTATATGCTTTGCGGAGGGGTCCCGACGTATAATGGAAACAAGCCCTAAATCAGTAGCTCCTGTCTAGAGATAATTGTGATGGCTCTTCTGAGTGCAGGATAAAGAGCCACGTAAGGCAGTACAGTTCTAATTCATATAGAGGGTTTAATAGTAAAGTAAACATTTTATATGAAAGATAATTTTTCTTACTTTCTTATAAGACATTATGCTGTATAGGATGTACCCTATACAGCGGAGCATCTCATCCCAGTAAAAAATACCAGTTTTGCCGGTTGAAGCTGGAGTTTAAAGAGGCGGAGAAGCTGTCTGTGTCTTCTCCCTTCTTCTGGTCCCGTTCTGCAGAGCTGTATGGGAGTGGATAGAAGCAGTTGCCGTTCTAATAAAGATATCTGCAGAGGGACAATCCATACATGGATGGATCATCTGTCTTTAGATCTGTATGTAAGCTGCAGCTTCATTCTGCTAACTTGCTAACAGCCCCGAGCAGGGAAGATCCGCCCGCTGGAACATAGCCCCTGCTTCTGTATGTAAGCAGCTGCAACTCACAGATCTGAAGATGGATGGATCGTCCCTCTGCAGATGTCTGTATGAGAGCGGCAACTGCTTCTGTCCACTCCCATACAGAGATATGACAGCTGCAGACAGATGATCTGTCCGTGGATGGATCGGCAGATCATCCGCTCGCAGATCTCTGTATGTGAGCGGGCGATCTGGTCCGCTCTCATATAGAGCAGCTTTTCCGCCGTGGTTAAGCTCCGTGTTTTTTGGGGAGGACCAGTGCATCTTAATAGTCCAAACAACGCGGGATATGTTTGTTATGTTTATGAATTCAACTTGAGCATAAGGGGAAACAAGATATATTGCATTTCCCTTCTCTGTCATTTTCCATTGACCTTTATTGCTAAATTGTACTTTTCTTGAAATCATTCTTAGCTTTGAAATGGGCAGGTATAAACTCCATGTATGATCAAATCTATTGGCTGTGCACAGTTCTATGAACTTTGTTTAGGTGACCAGATAGCAGGGTGGATAAAAATCAATGATTTTTTTTTTTTTTTTTAATCTGAACAATCTGATATTTTTATTTTAAATTGAATTTTTTTTAAATTAAGTGCTTTTTGAGGAAAATATATTACCATTCTATCATAAAATAAAGATTAGTTTTTATTATGTAGAATAAGACTGTATATGTTTACTTTTTTTGGTAAATAAATGTCACAATGTCAGGCTCTTCCAGAGGTTTTTGTAAGATTTTATAATCAATAAAATACACTCTCAGATGTATAGTGGCCAACATCCCAAAAACTATATACAGAAGTTGATGATGGCATAAACGGATCAACCAAAATTTCCCCTTGAATAGACAATAGCAAGGGGACTTTAAGGGCCTTTCGTTGAAGACTTCAGGGGGTACGATATGTAATTTCATAGGCCAAATTTACATAAAACAAACATATTGAATAACCAAATCGACATAAAAGTGTACACAGATCCTTGGGTTACTCACGTCCATAGATCAATATAGGATGGAAAGACACGATTTCTCAAGATGGTGTCCCCACTGCGCCGACACCAGTGGGGAATAGAGAGACAGACTTTAACCACATAAATGCCGTGGTGATCTGTGTACAACAAGACCGATTTTTAATACACTTATTTTGGTAAACATGATCATGATGGTGAAATTTGCACCATTTGGACTATTTTAATTGTCTAAGCATGTGTACAGATGTGTACATCCACAACATTGCACATTTTTAATTGTCAATCATTGTTTTTGATTGATATGATGTGTATAATAAATGTATTGCTTTTACATATTGAGTGGCCCTTAAACCCTCACCCATGTCTTTTCAAGGGGAAATTTGGGGTGATGTGCTTATGCCATCATCTTCTTCTGTCTGTTTTTTTAAGATTATTGGGCAGTTTCTTTCCCAACAAGATATTATCACTGATGTTTGGTTTACTTTTGCAGTTCTCAAAACTAAGTGCAACAGAAAAGCTGTCCAAATATGAATGATTAACCTAAACTGGGGATAAAAAAAAAACTAATATAAAAAAGGTGTTCTTTTAAAAATCTTCATCTACTTGCAAATTAAAGTTATACCAGGAAGAATGATTGATTTATATCGTGCCTTACTGACTAGTGATTTAAATAGTGCGTTAAATCATGATTTAAATTGGTTTGATTTAAATCAAATCCACCCTGCCAGATAGTCTATAACCAAACTACATTTCTGGAATATACTAGTTATCCGTAGGAGTATAATCATTTCTTCTTTCTTCTGCAGGTTTTGGTTAAACTCTGGATCCTGTGTTTGGGGCCTATAGTGGGGCCAAAATGTCACACAGGACAAGTGAGCGAGACATGCAGTCTTCAGCACGAAGAATGGGCACTTCCCTCCTTTTCCAATTGTCTGTACATGAACGAGAATTGGACTTGGTGTTTCTTGATCACAGTTATGCTAAACCTTGGAGTGCCCACCCTGATGCCAGCAATGCCCGTCCCACACGTACCCTATTCATCACACCTCGTAGACAGCAGGAAAGTACTATGTAAGTTTTAGATTCTTTGTTACAGTTCCTAGATGACAATGAAGTGATTCCTATTGTTTTTAATACCGTATTTTTCGGAACATAAGACCCCCGAAATCGGATGGAAATAGTGCCTGCATCTTATGGTCTGAATAAGCGACCCCCGCTCCGACCACTGCTGCTCACAGCTGACAAGAAGGGAGAGAAGAGTAAAGAATCCACCGCACCCCTCTCCCCCCTTTTGCCTGAAATGTGCTCTTGTGGCATTTCAAGTTTTTTTTCTGGCTTTTCCTGCTCTAAAAACAGGTTGCGTCTTATGGTCCAGTGCGTCTTATAGTCCGAAAAAATACGGTATATACCGTATATTAGCAATTTTTTGGGTAGTTCTCTTTTTGTGCAGAATTGTATGTAACCATGTTTGTTTTACCACTCCTCAGCGAAGCAGATGTTCCGATTGATGTGGAAACTGTCACTCCTACTTCCATGCCATTGTATGATAACCAGAAGGCTAGAACTGTAATGAATGAATGTGAGCGCCATGTAATTTTTGTGCGAACAGACACGGAAGCTCCTCCACCACCTGATGACTGGGAAGATCATCTTAACAGGTTAGTCAGGCTGCTGTCACAAGAAATGTATAATCCTATCTTAAATGTTCTATATTGATTTGCTTTCAATTGCTATTAGGACTGGTTGGAGTACATCACAGAATAAACTTTTTAACAAGGTCCTGAAAGCTTTACAAGCTGATCGTCTTGCTCGACTTGCTAATGATGGTGTAAGTACTGTGCTGTTTTCCTTTCTACCTTGTATAATGCTTTCATTAGGCCATATTTTAACTGCTAAATCATTAAGGCCACTATATAAAATGTATTTCATCAAAGTCGTTCTTGATTACTATCACTTCAGGCAACCAATGAGCCAGTACTAAGAAGAATAGCTGTGGACAAGTGTGCCCGCCGAGTACGTCAAGCTTTAGCCTCAGTAGGATGGGACACCAAGTTGGTGCAGTGGTTGCATAGCACACTGGTGGAAACACTTAACCTACCTTTGCTTGCTGCATATCTGGATGCTCTGCAGACCTTGAAAGGCAAGGTACGGTTCCTATTGGCATGAATAAAGGATGTGTCTGTCCACATTATGTGGTACACGCAGTAATAAAGATTTGGCTATGTTTGTGGTCATGTATGTATGACTTCAAAGAAAATTATATGTGTCCTTCTATAGGTACCAGCTCTTATTGATCGTATGCTCCTAGCCACAACGGTCAGAGCAGGAGGAGCCAGTGCAGAAGCATTATCTCTACTACTGAAAAGACCATGGGATCCAGCAGTTGGAGTTCTGTCCCATAACAAGCCTGTAAATATATCCATTGCACGTTTTGTTTTTGTCTCTTGTTTGTCTCTTGTCCATTTGTTTTTTTAAATGGAGTTTTTAATGTTTTTTTTCTTGTTTAGAGCAAACTGCCAGGTTCCCCTCTTATCCTCATCGCTCCTTCAGGACCAACAAATTCCATATTTCCTACTTCACGGCGTCACCGGTTTTGGCAATCCCAGCTCTCATGTTTAGCAAAGGTTTGTTTAAGTGCATGTATTTGCTTATTTATGTAATGCTTCAACACATTTGGTAGTTTGCCATTATAGGGAAGAATTCAATAATGATTGGATTCCACCTTATGGTTTAAAGCTTTAAAGTTTGAAATTGGTCCTCTAAACTGTGTCTAAAATGTCAGCTTGTTAAATGTGTTTCTAATTTTAAAATGTACAAATATATGGCATGGTCAACATGTGTTAATCTCATGCCTTGACAGGGATGTTGGCGCATCCCATACATATACAAGACTTCCAGCCCCGCACACGTGTTTTAGCTGGTCCGCCAACTGAGAGGTTAACGCAGCCTCCGCTGTCTGCTCGGCCAGCAGACCCGCTGAAAGCCGCGTGAACAGGCCGGCCAGAATTGTCGTGCATAGTCATATGTATTTTATGCACCTTCATCCCCTTCAAGGCATGCAATTAACCTAGGGGGTATTGGCACATTCATAAACGCTATATAAACATAGCCTAAAGCTTGGTTAAAATTGCTCTGTTTTCAAATGCATTTGCCATGTACAGATGTGAACTAACCTATTCAATAAAATAATGTGTATTGATATTCATTGCCAAATAAAAAAAAATGATGGCTGTGAAAGAATACATAATATAAATATTTCTGGAAGTGTAAAATGTTTTGCTGCTAATTCAGTTTGCTGTCATCATTTGAAACCTTAAGTTTATTATAGTGTGTAATGTATTAGAGAGATAAAATTCTTTGCCAGAATAAGAAAAAAATACATATACTACATACATACAATATTTTTTTTCTGTCTGTTCAAGGTCATTCCTGTTGGTTCTCATCTGGCTAACAGTGGCAGTGGGGTTACTTCCTTACAGTGTCTAGAAAGCATGATTGGTGGATTGCGCAGCAAAGTTGTTGAGGTATGTCACATTTCAAAAAACCCATATAATGTTCTACTTGCATTGCAATGGAGTGGCTATATTGCAGTATCAATTCTTCATTATTATTAGTTTATGGTGTAACTTTCATATCTTAGAACTGTATTTTCTATGATATATTAGTAATAATATGTTTTTTCTTCCTTTAGGTTCACAATCATTTCCCACACAAGCCAGTGATTCTGCTCGGTTGGAATACAGGAGCTTTAGTTGCATGCCATGTAAGCACTGACTACTTGAATTTTATTACTACGACAACCCTACTCATTAAGTTAAAATGGGCCTAAATTTTAAAATGTGCTCACAAAAATGTTTCTGTATTCAGGGCCATCTAGTAGGTATTTCGCCAATTGAATTACAGGAATACTACTCCTTGAGGGAAGGAGTCAGGAACAAATAAATGGAATTTCAGCCAGCTCATAGAAAATGTCATGGCAGCAACTCGGGGTCAACAACTCAGGGGAGGAACGTTAGTAGAAAATGCACATTTTAACCTCCTTGGCGCTCGGGCACAACCGGCTCTCTGTGTGCCTGCAGCACTTCTACAGAGCTGCAGACACACAGAGGCTTTCCGGCCCCTTGTCATCGGAGACGCCGGGGGGGGGGGCGGTTGGGCAGCGTCATAGACCTCCATGTTAATGGGGAAACGGCTTTTTGTGCCATAGAAATTTGCGTGAAAAGCCCGTAACGCCCAGGGGGTTAATGAAGATGGATGAATGGGAAAAGAAAAAGATACATGTAATGGTGACATGTGGGAAAGTGCACGTAATGTTGTAGAGTATAGCTATGCGAAGTGAATATAAATTATTAAAGTTATAAATTATAAATATTTATATTTATTTTGCATTTATGTGGCATGGGCCTTGTAATTAAAATTCTAACTGTATAAATACCGTATAGGACGACTGGGCGTAT
>CM070034.1:114519568-114534495 GCA_036250615.1 Ptychadena robeensis
CTGAATAGCATTTTCAATGCAGAAAACGCTATTCAGTATGATTTGTACTGAAAACTCCTGTCAGCACCCGTTTTGACGTCATCATGTACGTGACAGGAGGAGCTGGGGGGAAGCAGGAAGCATCAGGGAGCCGATCACAGCAGCTGCAGACGCCGGGGACGGTAAGTGAGAACGGCGGGGCAGCGATCAGTGGTGGACGAGTCCAGCTCGTCCAGTGCACTTTCAGCAAGTCAGCACTGGACGAGCTGGACTCGTCACAACCACTAGGGAGGTTAAAGTTATTTTGGACAGTAGTGTATTAATGTGGATAATAGGTCAGTGTATAGAATGATTCATCCTTGGAGAGTTATTCAGCTGTGAAACCATTATAAAATATCTAGGTGACTCATAGTAATCAAATAATGATAAACATCAAATTCAGGTACAAGCATATATGGGTTTGTTAGGTCCTAACAGTCAAAACGGTAAAAGTAAATATTAGTAGTTTAGGTATAAACATAAATATGTTTGTTAGGTCCTATTAATCAAAAAGGTAGAGGCAAGTACTAAGTATACGTTTATCTGAAAGTATTTTACCAGCCTGGACAGATCTTAGGATTGAATCAAAAAAGGGGGGGCTGTGGTAAAGATTGCCCAAAAAATTGGGTATCTACTACCCCGGAATTTGAGGTTGATGGAATCACATTTAAACACAATATATGAATTGGATATCTACGTTGTCGCCTTAGTCCGGAGGAGCCTCTGACACTGACTTTTTATTCCTTTCTTCTATCTTTTCAAGATTAAAGAAAAACATTTTTTATCCATGGACTCATCAAATGGACTTTATTGTTTGTACTCAGATCGAGAAATTTCATTAGATGACCACCTTTTGGACTGTATATACCTGGATTAATACCGTATAAATTCCCAACCCTGGGTAATGTGTTCGGGTAGGGTGGCCTCCTGAAAGTCCCCTTGTCCTTGCTTCGGCAAGGAGAAAAACCCAATGGACGGTAGAGACTGGGACCTCTGGTCTCTCCGTCCATTAAACCCCATTCTTCTATCATTTTGTTTCATTACCACCAGCCAGGCCAAAAGGTCACTGCCAAGAGGGAGATATTAGCAGTACACATTCTCTAAACACCCTGACCAACAAGTTTTGTGAATTGAGGTTATATTGATAGGATTAGTTGTGTATTTACAGTAACGTTATATATGTTAGAATTTCCTCTCATACCATATGGTAAATAGCTGCTCATGGGTAAGTTGTTAGTGCCAGATTGTATAATGTGTCTCTCCATAAGTTATTCAATCGGTTCCTGGAGGCACAGAGCCTTAGTTAAGATCCACCCATCCACCCCTTTCCCTGTGCTCTGTTTAATCAGCCAGACTGCCTAATTACACTCCAGTACATCTTTTATCTTGCTCTGCCATTTCGTTGTTTGTCAGTAGGGCTTTGCTGACATAAACCGTGAACTACAGATGGGAGATCCACCTGTGGGGTGGATCTTCCATCTGACCGCTCCTCTGCCTCCTGGCTAAGCTTATTGCCAGAAGAGCGAAGGCGCCACCAGGGAGCTGAATGGAGAAAAATACTGTATTTAAAAGTGACATGTAAATTTTACACCTTTATAGAAATTTAAATAAATTGACCTTGTCGTCTAGCTTGGACAGTTTTTATAATTTAGAACATTTGCCCTATTTATGGCTGGAAAATGTACACATTTATAAAACCACAAATATAACATGCGAATGTATTGCATTTTCATAACAAGCCAGCAGGTGTAGCTCTTTTATCATTTTCATTGACTGTTATTGCCTGTCTATCTCGCACACTTACATACACTGAGTGATTTAGTGTAAGAAATGCTAAATACTTATGCTTGTATTTTGTGAAACTCACCATAAGATGTATTGCTTTTTACATGGATTAATTATAGGATAAGCAAGATGAAGAAGAAAACAGAAAGCTTGACTCAAAGTATGGTAGACAGATGCATTCAGGTAATTTTATTTTTTTAATTATTTTTAGTTTCACCCTCATGTAAATTTAAAGTCTTTGTGTTCTAGAATACCATATGTATCTTATCTAAAGCATGATACACAAACATAGTTTCATGATCAAAAAATATTAGGATTGCAGCAGTAATACAGATCTTTCACATTATATGCACCATCATACCGAACCACAAAACACAGTGTGGTTTGAAGTGCATTGCGTTATCCATGTATTTGGTTTCAAAAGCAAGAAAAAAAAAACGTATGGGTAAGTTAGGTAATTCTGAGTAACTGAGTGATTTGGAAGGGCATGGAGTAAATAAAAGCATGCCATGTGTGTGAGGTTAGAGATCAATAAGAAATTATTCTGTTGTTCATTATGCCTTGCCAAATGTTGTATTTGGGTGTCAAGCTTAATTCCCTTATGATCTTATCTCCTCTGGCATCAGTAGGGCCCTATTGGTAGGCCAGGTGTTTTCATCCATCTTATGTAGATACTGATGGCCTTTCATTCAGCTAACTTATTTAATACACAGGAGTTTGTAATAGTTTAGTTCTCCACAGCTAACTTTTGTTAGATGTCTTAACAGGTACAAAATAATTTAATACTTGGTATATGGTAAATAAAAAAGCAAGCTGCACTGGAAATTTTCTGTGTGTTTGGAATCGAGGAGTCAGAGACAATTTTGGGTACCTGGAGACGTAGTTGATAAAAATTTACCGACTCCTGTTACATTTTAATTCACGAGAGAGAAAAGGGAGCAGAGAAAGAGGGAGAAGGGGAGGAGAAAACATGTGAGAAAGGGACACAAGTCCATGCCATTGGACACAAGTAAAAGAACTGGAAGATCTACTGTACTTTCTGCCCCTTTTACTGTCACCAAGAGTTTGCAGTCTGAAGATTTAACACCTGGTAAACTTAATAGTTCAGGATTAAAAGTTGATGGTATTGTGTCTTCAATAAAGAAAAGATAATCTTACTGGATAATCAAATCAAATGAGCTGAACTTTGTTGAGTAATGACCAGACTGGTAGTGCCAAAAAAGGCCTTCTGTGATGTAGCACAGCGGTGGGTAACTTAGTGGAATTTGGCCTCGGCATCACTAAAGGACCGCACATAACATTTTCAATCTATACTGACTCGTATAAGCATAACCAGAAGACATTATTTTTTAAATAACAAAACTTGTTCAAACATTAGGGAACAGTGTAGTATAGTAATGCACAGTTTGTGTCATGTGTACATAAGGATGTGTTTTTTTAATGCAGCCCAGTGTAATAAACCTAGATTAGATTGTGTACTGACAGTCATTGTCAACCTTCCTGCCCAGGGCACTGTGACGCCTAGGATTTTACTCATGTTATTAGGAGCGCCAAAGTTGTTTAGGAAAGCCAGGTCAGCACGTGACCACTACACATGGTAATATATGGAATTGCCCATATATATGCCCCCGTATATATTATCAAATCTTATGTGCATCATAGACATCATCAAAGCCTTTTATTATATATATGGGGCACATTACCTTGTGTGTCTGTAAAGCTGCATTGCGAATCTTCGCGCATGGGCGCACGCAATGGAAAGCAATAGAATACAGACGAATCGAATTTTATGAATTTAGAATGTTTCTTTGTATATTCGCGAAATTACACGAATTTGAATATAGCATATGCTACTCAACACTATTCTCCATAGCTGCAGGCTCCCGGATCTTTTCTGGCCCTGTGTCTTCAGCATCATCGGTGATGCCGAAGAGGGCGGGCCTGGGAAACGGTTTTTCGCACCATGAAAAATTACGCGAAAAGCCTGTAATGCCCAGGAGGTTAATAGACATTTACTTGCATATGAATGGTATCTGCAAAGACCTGCTGTTTTCTTCTGAAGCACTCTTACACACACCTAGCCCTTTCACCCAACAGAGACACCTATAACTTTTATAAAGGCACTTGATGACTTTTCATCATTCTTGCTTCTTTAACATGGTTTAAGCAGTTAATATTAAATAATCGAATTCAGGAGGATACTCAGATTTTTTCAGAAAATAGTTGCCCCCAACATGTTTCACCTTGATGGCTTCTTCAGGGAGGATTACTACGTTGATGTGGCTGTATAGGTCTTTTAATAGGGTCGGTGTCCAAACAGATCGGAGCTTCCCGAGTGCTGTGGAGATGGATGGATCCTGACTCTAGGCGGCTGCACTGTCCCACTGACACCCCGATTGGAACCTTGGCTCCTGTACCCTCCACGCTCAACAACTAATCCTAGGCACCTCCATCTCCCCAGGGCCATAGGACAGGGTGATACGGACCATTCCCCAGTCAGGCCAGCTGTGGGTGCCCGGCCGGCGATACATCAGATTCAGGGTCCCATGGAGTCTGTGTCTTGAGGCGATTGCTGTGGCCCGTGTATGTGGGGCCCACTCGGGAAGCTCCGATCTGTTTGGTTAAATTTTAGATGTATTGTATCTGATGATAGAAAATACTGTTATGTAAAATGTTTGTATTGGAACTGACATTTTTATTCTATTATATATGTATCCTCCTGAATTTGATTATTTAATGTTAATTGAAGCAATGGGATGGCGTTTTTGACTTATCCTCGGGCACCCTTAGGGCTTGTTTCCACTTGAAGCGGAAGCCCGCGGTCGTGCACGGCGTGGATACATCCGCGCCCATTCTATTCAGTGGCGCTAGTCCCCGGCCGTTGAATCGCGCGGACCGCCGTCTAAAAACTCGGTCGACCGCGGCCATAGGGGTGAATGGCCGCCGCTAAAAACCGCATGAGATGCGGTTCTTAGCGGCGGCAATCGCGCCGCCGGCTTCCACACAAGTGGAAACAAAGCCTTAGAAACCTTTTTTGCTTAAAAATGGTTTAAGCAGTCCAATGGAATGTAGCACTCCACCACACCAAGTTCCATTTCCTATATATGTTTATGTACTTATGTTTTGATGTTTCAATTTAGAACTTGTTGATTTTTTACAGAAAAACATAGATCTGCTTGCTTTTGTATATCTGCTTTTATGAGTTTGAACTATTCCACTAACTTTCCATTGAATTCTGCTTGCTGTTTTGAAATATAACTTTAACCAGGGTGGATTTGATTTAAATCAAAAGATTAATCATTCATATGTGGACAACTTTTCTGTTGTACTTAGGAAGGAGAAAAATAATCATTACCTTAATAATGACAATAACACATTACAGCATATGTGATTTGCTTTTCTCAACTCTGTTCATGTTATGAAAGTTTTGCTGTGAAGAAGAATCAAATTCAGTTTTGAGAACCGCAAAAGTAAACCAAGCATCTGTGATGATATATTGTAGGCAGAGAAACTGCCCAATAATCTTACAAAAACAGACAGAAGTTGATGATGGCATAGGCACATCACCCCAAATTTTGTTGTTATATTTGAGTATATACAGTAAACAGGTTGCTCTACATACTTCTAAAAGTAGTGATGCATACAGTTCTTGTTTATTTTGGAAATCCCCTTCAACACCACAGAGGACCCAAGGTCTTCATTTAGTGATTATAATCAGTAACTGATTTCTTGCAAATACAACATTTAACTGCCAGAGCAGAAACTTTTTGGACAAGACTCTTTCTGTACCAGAGACAATGTCATTTGTCATCTGTCCAGTAAAAATATAACAACTGCCAGAAAAAATTCTCAGATGGGACTCTCTTATTCTGTTTTATCTTTTGTTGTTCAGTTGAAACCACATTTTGGCCCTTTATCAGGATTTTTATGTTAATCTTCTAAACCTGAAAAGACAATCATGGATTGATATGGACTGTTTCCCACTTAGGGTCAGGGTCCACTGCTGTGTTTTTGGTTTTCTTTTAGTTCATCCAATCATAAAATTAATGCATGCGGGCACACGTTTAAGACACAGTTGTGGCACAATGCGCTTTTAAAAACTCTGTGAACCACGTTATTTTTTCCACGTCCGCACTGCGTCTGTGGAGACTGATCCGTTGGCGACAATGACAGCAGTTCAGACACGGCTTAAACCACACCTGAACTGCTCCCAAACTGCCCCAGTGGAGCCTCAGCCTTATACAGTATTATTTGAGCACAAACACTAGACGTACTATTGCTTTTAATTTACAGTCCAGGCCAAAAGTTTTGAGAATGACACAAATATTTGAAATTCAAAAAGTTGCTGCTTAATTTTTTATAATTTTGCATATACTCCAGAATGTTATGAAGAGTGTTCAGATGAATTGCATAATAACAAAATCCCAAAAAAGAAAGTCCAGCAAGTGCCAGGATCGTTTCCTAAAGAGGATTCAGCTGCGGGATCGTAGTGCCACCAGTACAGAGGTTGCTCAGGAATGGCAGCAGGCAGGTGTGAACGTATCTGCACGCACAGTGAGGCGAAGACTTTTGGAAGATGGCCTGGTGTCAAGAAGGGCAGCAAAGAAGCCACATCTCTCCCAAAAAAACATCAGAGACAGACTGATCTTTTGCAGAAAGTATAGTGAATGGACTGCTGAGGACTGGGGCAAAGTCATATTCTCCGATGAAGCCCCTTTCCGATTGTTTGGGGCATCTGAAAAAAGGCTTGTCTGGAGAAGAAATGGTGAGCGCTACCATCAGTCCTGTGTCATGCCAACAGTAAAGCATCCTGAGACCATACATGTGTGGGGTTGCTTCTCATCCAAGGGAGTGGGCTCACTCACAATTTTGCCCAAAAACACAGCCATGAATAAAGAATGGTACCAAAACACCCTCCAACAGCAACTTCTTCCAACAATCCAACAACATTTTGGTGAAGAACAATGCATTTTCCAGCATGATGGAGCACAGTACCATAGGGAAAAAGTGATAACTAAGTGGCTTGGGGACCAAAACGTAGAAATTTGGGGTCCATGGCCTGGAAATTCCCCAGATCTTAATCCCCTTGAGAACTTGTGGTCATTCCTCAAGAGGCGGGTGGAAAAAAAAAAAAACAACTAATTCTGACAAACTCAAAGAAGTGATTATGAAAGAGTGGGTTGCTTTCAGTCAGGATTTGCCCCAAAAGTTGTTTGAGAGCATGTCCAGTCGAATTGCAGAGGTCCTGAAAAACAAAGGCCAACACTGCAAATACTGACTCTTTGCTTAAATCTCATGTAATTGTCAATGAAAGCCTTTGAAAGGTATGAAGTGCACTCTGGTCTCCCTTACCAGCGTGTGAGCTGCTAACAGGCAGACCTACATGGAAGCTGCTGGCTGGAAGCTTTCATGTATGTCTCTCTGCTGTACAGCTTCTATCGGCAGGGCTCTGGGGGTAGAAAAAGTACAGGACAGATGAGGGATCTGTCTGTTGCCGCATCTCTCGTCTGACAGCTCGGTAGAGCTGGAGGGAAGCCAAGGCTGCTGGTGGTCGCGCAATCGCACCATAAGATGCAGGCCCCTTTTCCCCCTAATTTTGGGTGTTAAAAAGTGCATCTTACAGTCAAAAAAATACGGTACTATTATATACACATTTGATAAGTATGTATATCAGTAATATGGTCATCTGTTTAATAAAGACCTTTTAATCATTAATTATTTTGTATGTAAGTTGGTTTCAATTTGAACTATCTTGGTGCCTGAAAAACCCAATTAGCTTTTGGAGACATTGTGTTCCCTATAGGGAATTACATTTATTGTTTTTAATGGTGCATATAACCTTTTTGTGTCCATTTTGCAAACTTATACATGCTGCTATATGCTATACACAGTTTATTGTTTTTAAGTGTTCTGGTTACATGGTAAGGAGGTACCTTGTGAAATACCATATATACTCGAATATAATCCAAATTTTTCATGAAATTCGGGTCAAGAAATTAAAATCACGGCATTTTGTAGGTGGACTTTTTGAGTGAATCATAAAGCTCCTGAACATGGTATCATCCCCACATTTGCTGGAGTCATTCGAGGTTCCCTGCAGCAGCGTGATGACGTCATTACACTGCTGTCTGATATCGGAGGAGCTGGAGACACAGCTCAGCTGCTGCTATGCATAGAGACCCCGCGGTCCCCATGCAAAGCAATGGAAATCGATCATGTCCAATATCCCTGTTTTTAAGCAATATTGATTGGTCCTGCTCGAAAACATGGATGGTCGCATATGATATGGGCCAGATAGATGGCCGTGAGCATGCACGCCACTCGAATCGGCCATCAATCTGGCCCATATTTACGCATGTGTACCCAGCTTTAGCTGCTGCATCCCCCCAGGTTTATACTCAAGTCATTCAGTTTTTTCCAGATTTTTCTCTAAAATAAGGTACCTCTGCTTATATTCGGGTCAGCTTATACTCGAGTATATGCATTTATTGTTCTTCAGATGATTTGGGACCTTTGCAATGTTTTTAGTAGATAGGTGCTATCATACACACTGTATTTACAAACATTAGTGGAAGAATAGGTAGTCCGGGAATCTTTGCATTAACACTACTTATGATGATGGTAGAGTATCTAACAGGCGCAAAGTTTATGCCATTTATGAATAATCGGGATAAAAAATATTTCTTCAGGATGAGATTGCTGATTTTCTCACTGGAGTCTTAAATCGAGCTGAGGGCCATTCTGGTTCTGATCCTCGTGATCTTGATGCTGAAAAGAAGAAAAAATCAAGAGATTTCCTGAGAAGAGACCTTCCTTTAGACTTGCAAGAGCGAAACAGCAGACCTGCTTCACCTGGTGCACGCTTCCCTGCCTCCCCCTCTGGCTCTGAGGTGAGGATAACTTAGGATAATACCACACTTTAATGTTTGGCTGTGTGTTTACTCTAGTCACGTGCGTTGAAGATGCCATCCTTTTGTTTTCCCCATAAATACTGTTGATTAGGTATTGCATGCATATTGCCCTCTATATATACTCATTTTTATTGTATATTTAATATGCTACATGTCAGAGATGTGTTTATTTCATACATTTAGAATACTGAGACATGCTAAGAAGAGATAGGGATTTTCCCCCTCTGAACTGCAGCATAACAGAATGATTAGAATTCTGAGAAAAATCCCCTTCAGCACAGCATGGTTGATAAAATAATTTAAGTCAAGTTATAGTGATATTTGCTTGCTGATTGATTTGCACTTTTTGGTGATTGCTTAATCCAGCATCTGTTTTTTCTTTAAATTTGCTCGTTAAAGGATATGTCAAGCAGTCCTACATCCAGTCCGAAGACTAAGTTAACTTCCATTTCAACATCCCACAAACCAGGACAAACAACTCTTCCACTAAAGACCACAATACAAAGACCAGGAACCACTGTAAATCCAAAAACCCAAGGTACAAGGTTTATATATATATATATATATTCCCACATAGTTTTGGTTAAATAGGATTTCATTTTCAATAAGCGTTTTAGTATCCCTTGTATCTGCAACAGTAGTGTGCGTATGGATATTCAAGTATGTGCCTGGATTTTAGTCATTCTTTAATGGGTGGATGTTCCTGATGCTTCCTCCAGGAAATCCATGTTTTTCCACTCGCATTTGGCAGACAGTTTCCATTTGAGAATGATCTGTTTTACAATGACATTGTAAATTAATTACACGTTTAATGTTTCTCTTCCCATCATGCATTGGGAATTTTATTTTACAGCCCAGTTTGCAGCATTCCTGAAACAAAACATGCTGGTGAGAAAGCCTCTCCCTGCTGGTTCACCATCTTGTGTATTCGGTGAGTCTTCTCATTGGTTGACATATCTCTATTTTTATATACCTTATTTAAAGGTGACATATTCTGTGATCAAGGGGGTAAATGGTGAAGGTTCATCAAGAAAACTGTTAAACTGAAAGAGCATATTTAATTAAATTGAATTAAATAAACAAGCGCGATGTTGCACTGATTGGGAGTAGTGCATCATTACTCAGCATGTTGAGGGTTAAGATGTGCCAGCATCATACGGAAGATCACTCTGCTTTTGCATGATCGTGGGTAAAAATGTAGTTGACTTACCCTAAGGAAATTAAGAACATTCATCTCAGAGCTTTGCTTAATTGGCTGTGACCACAATTGGGAGATCACAATTTAAGTCTTGTTTTTTTTTCTAATGTTTTGGATAAATTGGATAAAGCCTTCTTCTTTTCTCACTTTAAAAAGTTGCCCAAGCAAAGACAATATTGCTCTAAATATCAATACAATAGTGTGTCAACCTCTGTACACCCATTCAAAGTAGAGGCATTTAGATATGCTCAATAAGATGAATACCCTGTCCCTGTTTTAAACTGAGCCAATCAAGCTGTATAGCTGCTCTGAGGCTTAAGGCCACCATACACCTTTCATACTTCTGTAGATGTACTAATAATGGACCTGCCTAACTTGATACAGATTATTGGACATTTTAGAAAATTCCCCATATTACACAGTTATTGTAAAACTAAAATAGATTGTGCAAAATTTGTAAATTCAGTTTGTAAGGTGTATGTTTCGCTGAAATTTTCATGCTTATGTCAAATTTGTGTATTGCTTGGCGGGGATCCCAACGGAGCACATAGACTTTACCTGCTCGGTGGATGCTGTGTTCAGGCATTCGCCGATGCAGAGGCTCATCGTACTCCACTATGTTCAGCCTTGCGTCGGCGGAGCGCCTCGGCACTGTGAAGACACAGCATCTGCCGAGCAGGTAAGTAAATGTGCTCTGTCGGGACCTCCCACCAAGCAATACGCTTAGTGGAGGGGGTCCCGACGCATGTGGAAACCCCCCCTAAGGCAGCGTGTTTGTATGTACAAAAGTCTGAATATCTGCATCCATGTGTCCAGTTCCAGTATCTTCAGAAACTGATGACAAAGAGGATAACAGAGGGCAACTGAAGAGGCCTCCCAGCCCTGGAAACAATTCTGGAATAAAGCCATCCAAGCGTCCAAAAATCAAAGTGACCATTGTCTCGCATGGTGACGGAGCAGGGGGAGGCACCTCTAGCTCACAGGAAGGTCTGTAATAGCATGGATCGAATATGTTGTCATGCGAACATGCTACTTGCTCTACTCTTGTGCTTCCTCAGACACCTGTTTCCTAGTAAAAAGGTGCAGGAAATGAGGCTTCTTATCTAACTGACTGAACTGCTTCCCTAACACTGACCTCTTATAGAATATGGGCATTGTTCCAGAAGCTTCTCCTTTTGCTTTTATCATTAGCCCAAGGTTTTCTATGCTAACATAATTTTGCAACGAGCACACGCCATTGTAATCATCATAACTTTAACTACATTGTATCAGTAAGATGAATAGCAGGAAACACATCACCCACCCCCTCATCCTCATAGTTGGACATGAGCTGTTTAGGACAACTCTGTGTAGTGCTGGCCAACCTGGTTCTAATAAGGGACCCAGAAATAAGACTACCACAGTTAGTTTAGATCCATATTTAATGTTCATGCCAGAATTTGTGTATTTGTCCTATTATCCTGGCTTTGCACAAAATCCACAACAGATAGATGTAAACAACCATTAACCGAAGACTTAAAGCAAACTTAAACTTCATCAACTTGTATCAATGGGTGTTATACCACTCTCCGAACACCTATCTGGTATGTTGGTCAACAGGATATGTATTCCACCTCCAGAAGATTAGGCCTTAATGATCCTTACTGGCCACTGATGGCAATGACTGTCCCAATCGGCTGGGGGAAGTAGGGAGGCTATGAGGGGATAATGCCACACCCTGTCTGCAGCCCAAAGCTAGCGATAGCCCACCCCCCCCCCCCCCCCCCACCCCCTCTTCCGTATAGGCTATAAGCTAAGGGTTTTTTTCCGGTTGTGTTTTCCCCCGGTTGCCACACATTGCATAGTGCAGCCACCCACTGTATTCGCCTATGGGAAACCTTCAGGGGGCGGTGCAGCATACGCAATGGGAGTTGTGGATCTGGCAGCATCCCGAGGATGCGCTGGTAACACGTACTGCACCCATGTACATGCTTTTTGATTGAATGTTTAAAGAAATACAGTGAAAACTAGTACTTTTAAAAAATTTCATGTGTTATCTGTTAAGATGTGATTCTTTTTGGTTTTATACAGCATCAAAGACTTCTTCCTCATCAGTGATTGGACAATCCACAGTGGGTGCAAAAGAAATCACCAGTCTTCTTACTGCACCAAAGTATGTTGTCATGAAGTTATGAACCAAATGTCATCTTCTAAAATTGGATATATAATATATGTTTTAATTTGTTCTATGCAATGAAACTATTACAGCCAGTTACATTTGTACTTAATTTGTGTCTACCTCTGGCCCATCAATTTGTGAAATCTTGAACATGATTTGTAGCAATGTTTTAAAGGAAATACCTCACACTCAGGAGCCTATTCATATAAATTTTATTAAATCAAAACAAACATGGACCACATGCTTCACCCAGGATAAGCTTACTTTATTCAGGTTCTTGGTCAGGTTTGCATAAAGTTAATATGAATAGTCTCCTGAGTGCGGGAATTTCCTATGTACTTGCTGAGTTGAAGATGTGGAAAACACACCCATGATCCCTGCCACCAAGGCTATGATGGTGGTTACACAGTAGAGCTGTTGAAAGAAGAGTTGAGGGTTTCTGTATATTTTTTATAGAATGTTGTCTTTTTAAATATTCGAATAGACCATTTGAAATACATATTAAATTTTCTTTTTTATGTTTGCAGACTTACACCTGAAAATGTCTCATCAAGCTCTGCTGTTGCAGGACTGATACCCAGCACATCAACGCCAAGTGCTTTTCACTCCATTCAGAGCCGGCTGGTATCCGGCATTTCTCCTGGAGTGCAAAACCAGCAGCCTAGCACATTGTCGGGTAAATCTGGTTTTGTAACTGAACTGTGTAATATCTAATTACTATTGTTAAGAGTATGCATACCACTGTTAATTAAAGTGATTACCATTTGAATCTGTTAACAAAATTTGCATACAAATATGCCTCATTGCCATTGTACTTGCTTCACACCTACCATTTCAGCTCTTTTGAAGTGAGTGATCTATAGAAAAGGGGACATATTTTTCAGTTAAGCATGCACATAAAGTGAAAGTAGAAATTCTCCAGTATTGAGTTTCACAAGAAAATCTGTATACCACTTAAGCTAAGTGGCTCATCACAGGCTCCACTGTATAATCCCTGGATGCTGGTTCAGTTTATTGCACGCCAGCTTAATAAAGTAGTTAGTAAAATAAATGTTATTGCGTCACCCAGGCCTCATTAACATTTCTTCAAGCATCAAGTGACCATTACTGCTATTCATTAAGTAAGAAAAATTGCTATAGCCTGGAGTGCTGTTCTTTTTTTGCCCTATCTGTGCAAAGTTAATTAATTCCTAGGCATCTCCTATGGAAACCGGCGAGATGTTTTTTACCTTCCAAAGCAGTTTTATGTTTTGCAGCATTCTTTTTGCTTGAACAATTTATAAAGTTTAGAAAACTGACATCCAAAACCTAATTTTGAGCCATAATTTTTTTAGTTTTTTTTGCATTTTCTAATCATATAAATAGGATAGACTGTTGGAGGTTTTCATAGTCTAATTTTATACCTTTTTGTGTATTCTCTTTTGATATATACTTTAACCTCCTGGGCATTCTGCCCGAGTTATCTTTGGGTGAGTCTCTCAGCTGATAAAACTCACCATGAATTGACTACAAAAACTCACCTACCCGCAGAATTCCCCTGGCTATTCTGCTCATCGACACACCCACTGATGCTTCCGTGCCTGCCCTGATGATGTCAGCTATAATGCCGGAGGGGGGGGGGGGGGGGGGGGGGGGGGGGGGGGGGTAAGGCCATTGACGTCCATGTAATGGTGGAGGTGGCAGTGCTTTTTCTGAGCATACCTCCGGTGTCACTGGTGTAGCCAGAGTTGTGTTCTGGACCTCCCAGAGGGCAGAAGATCACAGCTGCATTTAATGTTCTCTGTCATGGCACACATCAAAAAAAGAGAAGGCTAAACATAACTGGCAGAAAATTTACAGAATGAAATATCAGAAACTCCGATAACACCATTAAATGAAGAGTGACTAATTCTCTTTTATTGATCACAAATAAAAAAAATTTTTATTTTATTACTTTTTTATGTTTGATTTTATATGCTTTCTTATTTGTTGTTTGAAGGAACAAATTCTGGAGCCTCAGCCAGCAGTCTGCTACAAGGATTAAGTTTCAGCCTACAAGATATAGGAAGCAAATCTAATACTCTTCCCAGCACTGCTGCCAGCACTGGATCCGCCACTCAGGTACTTATACCCTAAAAGTGACTAATCGCTGGATGGTAGTGTTCTACAAGTGTCATCATTTAAAATATTAAAGCATATTTAAAGCCTTCAGTTCTGTATTGTTGCCCCCATATTATCTGTGTATTTTACATGTTTTTTGCTTAGTCAAATGAACAGCAAGCTGAATATATTTAGTGAGAATTGATGGTCATGTTTAAGCATTATACGTTTATCATTGTATTTGAAAGTGCAGAATGTCCACTCACAAGAATTTAAGTGTTTGTTCATTATTGATAAATCAAGATAAACTTCTAAATTTAGTTTGGGATTGTAAATGTAACCTATTATATGTTTGTAAGCATAGTTGTTTACATTTACCATTGCATTTTGGTTACTAAAACATACTTTCCTTCTCAGACAATGACAGTTAAAGCCCCTGCTTCTCTTCAAAACTTGGGCACCATAACCACAGGAACTGGGACAATCCTTCGAACCATCCCGGTGGTGACTGCTTCTTCATCTCTTGTGGCATCAGCTGGTGGCAAACCTACTGCTATTCATCAGCTCCTTACAAATGGTGGCCTGGCAAAACTGGCTAGTAGTATTCCTGGCTTGGCACAGTTATCCAGCCCAAATACAGGTACCACATCTAGTTATGTTTAGTTGCCATAATGCTAATCTGAATGCTGTCATATAGGGCTGGACAATAACTCGATAACAATATACCGTATTTTTCGGACTATAAGACGCACCGGACCATAAGACGCACCCAGTTTTT
>CM070034.1:114541469-114560305 GCA_036250615.1 Ptychadena robeensis
GGGGGGGGGGGGGGGATGAGCCTGAGGATCAAGCAGCCTAGTCAGTAGTACACTTCCTGTTTTTTGGCTGACTATACTACACATATATTTATGGAGCAATTTTGTAAATTTTTGGACGATAAAGGGGCCGGACCAAGAGTAATGGCCGACCCGCCATAGGTGTGCCACATGCATGCATCACTAATGATGTGTAATGGGTGACGTGTGACAGGGACGGTGTTATCTTTTTACATTTGCTGCACTTAAACCGAAATCCTTATCCATTGCAATGATCAGAGATGATTCCTAGAGACTTCCAGGTGTCACTATAAGGATGCATCTGTAGTGTCATGATCACGTCACTGCATTTTCCCCGAAATGTGTGGACACCTCTAGGCATTATGTGCACTCATTGCAGAGAACAAGCAGAGGGGAGCATCTTTTAAACAAGGGCCAGAAAAAAGCCAATTTACAGTACTTTGCTTTGGTGCACTAGGTTGTGTGCCTCGTGTTCTTGTTCCTATTAGTCTGGATTCCTTCATGCACTCATGTTTATTGAAATGACTTTCTTAGTTCACTGTTGACTCATCATATATATTCATTGGTTCAGATATGATGTCATGCTTTTTCTGACAGGTTTTTTCATTAACTAATTATCTATTGGACCCTTGACTCTAGGGTGCCAGTACTCACTACCTCCTCAATTAGGTGGCCTTAAAGTCCCCACGTCCTAGCCTAGCGTTAGGAAAAAATCCACGTTGAATGAAGGGGTTTCTTCTGACTCCACTCATCTTTCCTTTTTAAATATTTTTTGGGGATGTTGTCCACCCATTACCGTATCTAGTTGGCATTTTCTTATTAATAAACCTGTGTGTTTGTTAAAAACATCAATGTATTTTAATAGGCTCTGCCCTTAAAAGTTACTTTGATTAATGGGAGATGCCAATATTGTCTATGTCTTCTATGATCTACATGTATTGATATTGTTTTGTGTAGTAGACAGCAGTATTTGAAGTAAGGTGTGGTTTACCAAGCCAGAAATAACTGGGCTTCCACATTTAACAGACTAATAGGAACAAGAACACGAGGCACACAACCTAGTGCACCAAAGCAAAGTACTGTAAATAGTACTGTTTTTTAACAAGAAAATCAGATTTTTAAAAATTTCAATCTGATTTTTTTAAATAAAATGCTCTTTGAGGAAAATATATTACCATCCAAAGGTTATGCCATCATGAAATAAAGATGATTTTTTTAATGTAGAATAAGGCTGTATATTTTTAAAGTTTTTGGTAAATAAAATTTAATTAATCCATTCACAATGTCATGCTCTTCCAGAGGTTTTTCTGGAAGGTGTAAGATTATTGGGCAGTTTCTCTGCCTACAAGATAATATCACAGATGCTTGGTACTTCTTATTTTTCTCCTTTTATGTACAACAGAATAGTTGTATATGAATATGAATATTAACCTAAACTAGGGATAAAATTACTAATATGAAAATTTGTTATTCTAAAAATCTTTATCTACTTGCATATTAAAATTATACCAGCAAGAATATGTTTTTATGTAGAAAACTATGATTTAAATCAAGCTTTACTGACTAGTGATTTAAATCATGTTTTATATCCGTTCGATTTAAATCAAATCCACCCTCACTGTTAATGATAAAATAAAAGATAAAATACATTAAAGGTGGTAGAACAGAGGTTTAGCAAGGAGTGATCTTTTTGGGCCGTGTGGTTACCAGGATGAAGTCACTTCCTGGTTATGAATGAGATCACTTCCTGGTTTCAGAAGATCCAAAAATGTTTTGTTCTATTTAATAGAGATCTCACATAATGTAATAGATTCCAAACAGATTCCTTTCTTAACCTCCCTAGCGGTTTGCCCGAACTCAGTTCGGGCACAGTTTGATCGCCGATCAAACTGTGCCCGTACCGGGATCGGGCAAAACCGCTGTCTCCGGGGGGAGGGGGCGGGGGGGGCGGCGCCATAGACCTCCATGTCCATGGAGGGGGCGCCACTCTCCTCTCCACACGTCGCTGGCGTCTATTTGACGTCGGCGGTGTGCAGAGAGGTGGGCGAAGAGCCGGCAAGCACGGCGGAGTACAGTGTATTCCGCCGCGATTGCCGGTGACATGAGGTTTTTGTGCCATAAAAAATGGCGTGAAAACCTCAAACCGCCCAGAGGGTTAAGCTCTGTGCATATGCTCCATAGTACCATTGTATACAAATCCATCTAAATACATAGAAATCCCATCAGATACTTGTACCATCTACCAACATGTCCAATCACTGCTCGATCAATTTTATATTGGATTTCAATCTAATTAAATTTTTATCATAAAAAAGGAGTCTTCAAACAATTGACTTAAAACAACAAATTTTTTAATTGATCAAATCGAAAAATCTGTGTGTTCCCACCTTTTGAGGATAAGGAAAAGGGTTTCATCCTTCATGAGCTTTCCTTAAAAATTGCCACCCAATCAAAACCCTTCCTTCCATTTATCTACACTGCTTTCAATTTAACCAGATGCTATATGAATACCTTGAGGTGTAAACAGATTGCCCATTGTCCTAGTGTGAAAAAACTCCGCAATGGATTATGTATTTATACTGAACCAATAAATGAGGTACACTGTACAAGCTGTGTGTACTAATTGCAAGCATTTGTCCTTGACAAACAGACTATTGCTTGGTTTTTTGTACCAGTATGAATGCCCTTTCTGTTTTCAACATGTCAACATTCAACTCCTGTGATGTAGTCAAAGTGAAACTAACTTATCTCAATGTGTAGAGTTTAAAAATAAAAAATAAAAACCATAAAACCAAACATTGTTCCAAGGATTTGTAAATAATACAAAGGATGTGCAGGTTTCCTGGTAAGAAAAAATAATTTTCTCCCCATCATTATCACAGGGTTCTCGGAGTCTGTGCATAAAGGTAGCCATACATGTATCACTTTTTGTTAGTTTCGCTTTGATCAAATTCAAATATTGAATGCAGAATAGATCAACTGAACAGCCACACATAAATGCAAAATAGATTCCTCCAATTTGACTTCTTTACAGTTAAGGAAAAAATTTGGCGGAAATGCTCCAAAATGTGATCAGATAAAAAGTGAAACACAATAACATTCATATAGATGTCAATCATAAAAAATGCATGCCATGCATCAATGCATGGACCTGGAAAACTGGTTCAAACATACACCACCACTTAAACCCTCTGACGCCAGTCACAGCACACCCTACAGGGGTAGTAAGTGTGTCCTTGGCTTGGTTTGAGTCACACAACATGAAGACAGTCTGGTCTAAAAAAACAAAGGGCCCATGAAAATAACCTTCAGGGAACTCCTGACAATATTTGTTATGTCTACACCTTGCAGTACATTGTGCTCACCAAGAAGATTACCGTATATTTTGGACTATAAGACACACTTTTTCACCTGCCTGCGTCTTATGGTCCGAATGCCCGATCCCAGCCACATTAGACAGAGAGCTGTCACATGAGAGCTGTCCGGATCTCCCATCTTAACTGTATTATTGCTTATGCCAGCAGAGCCCTGCTGGTATAAGCAATGAAGAGAGAGATAGATCAACTGCTATCTATCTCTCCGTGTCTGTGGAAACTGCAATCACTCTGCAGCTTCCACGGACACAGCCGGAGAGGGAGAAGACTCTGCAGCTTTCCCACCCCCCTCCGATCAGTGTGGAGTATGACATGATGTGTTGTGATAGTACTGCTACTTGTGACATCTACTGGTTGAATTTGATATTGAATTATTTTAATTAATTGCATTAACCCAATTGATGTAAAAACATATATATAATTTTTTTTTCTGGTTTTCCTGCTCTTAAACTGGATGCATCTCATGGTCCAGTGCGTCTTATAATCCCAAAAATATGTCAGATTGTTAGCCAATGTCAAGACAGTTCCTTACAATTTTAGGGCCCTTTCCCACTAGCCGGGTTTGTGTTGCAGTACCACATTGAGGCTAGCTTTAACACACACTAGCCTTGCATTTTGGTAACATGCAATGCTGAATGGGGGGCTTTCACCCATAAGGGACCCAAAAAAGACACATCGGATAAGAATATTGGTGCCACTGTTCACTTTCTTACCATAAACCCCTGAGAGATGGTCAACTTTTTGTGACCAGCTGACTTTGTAAGTTGATTGCAAAGCCCATGAACGTCATCACCAAAATTACTGAAGATGTAGAGAAGTGTTGTGGGAACATTTGAAAAAAGTATTGCACATGCAGTTTTGCATAAATTAAGTTTATCTTGAGTTTATTATGTATCTTGACTTTGAACCTAATTTATGCAAGAACTTTTTGTGTTAGAACAAATGTTTCTTTTTTGTAGTACATCCTCAACTCCTCTACTTCTTCAGCAAGTTTAGTGATGATGCCATGCTCATGGGCTTTGCAATTCACCATGGCAAACTAGTAGAATTTAAATCGACCATCTCTATCCCTGACAAACTCTAGAGTAGGGGTTCTCTACCATGGGTGTGTGAACGAAGTGTTTGGGGTATGGGACTTAATCTTTCACTACTAGTATTTTATTTAATGTACCATTTTGCGATTACCAGCTTTTGATTTTTGTCTGATATTTTCAGTACCTCCATGATTTAAACATCAATGCAGAGAATGGATGTGAACATTGTGCAAGCCAGTGGAAAAGATGGCGCATTAAAAAAAATTGCCTACCTAGACTTTAAGTGAAGTATTATTACAAATATTGAGGATAACTTTTCAGATATTGATGAGCATTGAATACTTTTGGATACAAACCCCTTTATCCTTTGATATATTAATATTGAGTGATAATGGTTCAGCAGAGGAAAATTTCATTGACCAAGGAAAACCCAAAAATGAAATTTCGATGGGGCTGGGTCTGGATGTACAGCAGTTTGTGTGAGCAAATACAGCTTACTCAAGCTTGGCAATTTAATGTTTTGGTTTCCTATAAAACAACATCAAACTAGGTCTGTGAAATACCATTTTCTGCATTATTAGATCTGAAATTTAAAGTAGAGAAATCAACTTGATGTGTCAGTTTACATGCACGTAGCCTAGTCAGTAACTGCACTCCGTTGCCAAAAAACAACAGCAAATATCTCACTAGATTAGTAAAAGTAGTGAAGACATTGAAAAAACATACATTTTGTCTATTACATATTAGGAAGTCACAGTGGCAACTGATATAAGGAATGGCGAGGATTATTTCGACAGTCAAGTGAATTGGGGTATGGTACCATATTAAACAATCCATTGGAGGTCTGGATTCATCATAAGGTTGAGAACCCCTGGTGTAGTAAATCCCAGTTGGGAAAGCATGATTAAAATTTTGATTCTTGAAGGTGACGAACTACCTTCCAAGGACTGTGTCGTACAAGGAACCCAGAGAAACGCATTACATAGTAAATACATTGTTTGGAGTTCAAGTGATACAGTTTATTGGCTAACTGAAGTCATTAGAGAAGCAAGCTTTCGGGATGTCGCAGATCCCTTCTTCAGGCTAATACCATTTTGGTTTTAGAAGCTCACATTTATACACAAAAATGTACATAATTAAACAAAAAACAAACGTTTTCTCTTGACACACTTGACTGAGGTGAGAGGGAAGGATTAAGCATGGAATAGACGGCTCGATACTTGAGCCGTCCGATGTTCCCTGCAGCAGTGTGATCACGCTGCTGTCATATCGGCGCTCGTACTCTCCCTCCAGCTCAGCTGATGCTTTGCATGGAGGCCTGCGGTTTCCATGCAAAGCAACGGACATCGGCTGTGATTAACGATCATGTCAGATATCCCTGTTTTCGAGCAGGATTGATTGGTCCCGCTCAAAAACTGTGATGGCCGCATATGATATGGGCCAGATAAACGGCCATGAGCACGCACGGCGTTAGAAGCGGCCATCGATCTGGCCAATATCTTCATGGGTGTACCCTGCTTAAGTTAGTGGAGATAGTGATCAGTTAGGAAGAGTAATTGGTGGTAATAAAGATAAAAGCTAGAGGCATAATATTTACCTCACTTAACAATTAAAATTTAAATTGACTAAAGACGCCATGAAATACTACTAATACAGCTGTTTTCAAAGAAACCTAGATGGTGCATAGTTAATTATCAAAGTTGAAAGATAAGGAGTCCAGACATACTAGTTGTGAATTGTTCTTTCAGTTTTGGGTAGAAGAGAAATTTCAGTTTTGGGAAGAAGAAAAATCAGTTGAAGTCCTAATAACACATAAAGTTGTTTCCATACTCCAGAGTTCCTATATTGATCAATGGCTAACATGGTACAACACTCTTCTATAGTAAATACATAGAATTTATATTCCAACATTCCAGTGTTGGGTAATAGGTATTAAGAAGCACTGAGGGTGGCAGGATCTTCAGGGAGGATGAGGCAGAAGAAGAGAAAAAAGCTAGTTCTTACACCTAAATGGCTCAAGGTAAACTCTCAAAATTAAATCTGGCAGCTAACAAATGTCAATGTTTTCAGACTTTGCGGAACTGCTGTGTTTATTTAAGGGAATACTTGACAGTTTCTTGTTAATGACTAAACTATTTTGTGTGATTATGGTTTTGTGGTTTTCCATTGGCCTTGCAGCTTACATTTTTGTAGAATGTAAAAAAAATTCCCTGGCAAGGGACATATGAGAACTTAGGAGAATGCTTTAAAGAAACATTGTCAACTTTCCCAACTGAAAGGAAGTGACGGCATCTGTGCAAACTTATACAAACCTGTATGGTGACCATTGTTGCAAGTTCTAAAGCTTGAGTACAGTCATGTGACATGAAAGGCGGCATAATTTCTGAGCTTTGACAGGTATTTTGGTAGCGGCTTTCTTTACACTACGTGGCATTATTATTGTAAAGGATTAGCCCATTACTGCCATAACACTGATAAAGGCTACCCCTAGGTATGCTGGGCAGTTCTCACAGCTATCCAGCCACATTTTACATAACCCCACAAAGACCTGACCATATCTCTATCTATGGCATATTCAGAATTACAGAGAAGATCCCCCAGCACTGCTCACCTTAATGCTGCAAAGTAGGTATAATCAGCATGGTTAAGCAACCATTGACAGGCACAGCACTGTCTAAATCCCTGACGGTACCATTCACGGTAGGGGGGATTCAAGCCTAAGCCCCTGCTAGAGCTTCACACTGACATTTTACTTCTGCATATCATTGAATGTGACTGAGGCTGTGGGCCAATGGATACGAGAACAGGGACTCCATTTGGCCCCAGGCTTAAGTTAGGACATGCCTGCTGTAGAGGCTAGATAGTTTTTTAAAAAGGATACAAAGATAAATAATTTAATAATTTTCAAAGTGGGAACCTAACCACAAAACTGTTTTGCAAATAGCCATTATAGTAGACTTCCTGTTACAACTATTTTATGGAGCGAATGTACAATTCAAGTCTAAACTGTCAGTAAAATGTTGATAAGCTTGCTGATCAGTCCAGTAGTAAATCCAGAGATTGTTGTGTGGTAGCAATCTTCCTTTTGTATGCCATCTTAACACAAACTCACTGGCGACGTTGTAACATCTTCCATCTGGCTGCCTCTCAGCCAAACATAATCACATTAGTGATGGCAACCTCCATGCTAGAGTCAATCCTAACCAAATATTTTTAAGGCTAGACAATGCAAAGTTACTGCACCTCATTATTGACTATTTCTGTTATCAGTGTTTTCACTCAAGCTTCACAAAACGTTCTACCACATTTTTTCATCAATATTTGTAATGGAAGATTATGGGAATAATGTGTGATTCTTGGGTGAAGACGCATGTGCAGTGAAAACTTGGCCATATATCTTTTAAATATTACTGTTAATATTCACTAGTGAGGCAACATTCGTATTCGCGGCATGCCGCAAATTTTATGGAAAACATTTGGAAAATATTTGCATTCAGCAATATTCGGGTTTTTTTTTTTATTGCGAATATCGGCAGTTTTTATTGCAAATTTTTAAAGTGACGATTTTCGCAATATTCGCATTACCCCAATATTCATTTAAAAAACTGTTGATGGTGTTGCTAAGCTCTTGTTGCAGCCTTCCCATTCGTCCACTTGCATTGAGAGGCATGTGTAATGGATAAAAAATACAGAATATCCAGAATTGCGAATATTCGGCAATATATTCACCATTTTCGTGAATTTCCAAATTGCCGATATTCGTGATTAATATTCGGAATCCGAATATTCGCGATCATCACTAATATTCACCTCTGACACTGATCAGTGAGCCAAGATTGTCTCAATCCTGATGCACTGTTCTAATGAATTAATTAAATCGAATTGGCTCATGTCAAACCTAAAGCAGATGTATACGCAAAATATAAATATATATGACCTCAAACTTTTATTTACAGGCACAATTCTTGGACAAGATCTCAACAGTCCTAAAACAATTTATACTGCTCAAAAAATAAAGGGAACACTTAAACAACACATTGTAACTACAAGTCAATCACACTGTAGAATCAAACTGTCCACTTAGGCTATGTTCCCACTTGGGTGATTAATCGCCTGCAGAATGGCCAGCAGGTGATCACCAGGCGATTTTCAACGGCAATTTTTTTTAAAAAAAGCAACCATTATAAAAAAAAATTGCCTCCATTCATTGCTATGGGCGCAATTAGAGGAAAATAATCGCGGTCGCCAGCCGCCAGAACATGAGGAGCCAGGATTTGAACACGGCCCCAATCACGCACGATCCTATCAATGGGGACAAGCCCATTGAAAGAAGTGTAGGCGATTGGCAGGCTATTCTGCCATCGATTGAACGCTTAATCACTTAAACGCTTAATAAAGTGGGAACATAGCCTTAGGCTAAGTTTACACTGTCGTCACGTTTAAAGCTTCCAAGACGCCCTCCAGTGGCAGAAAGGCTTTAAAGAAGCTTCAAAGCAAAGGCCTTTGTACAAAATGTACTCTAGCTTTAAAGACTGAAAAACATCCAGGGGAGCAGGGGGTGAGCTTCAAGCTGTCACAGAAGGTCACCTGACCCTGCAGGATGCCTGGAAAGAAGGGATAGCCACTCCCAGGTCATTTTTTTAAAGACTGAAAAAAGCTCTGCAAACTTGCTGCAGTCGTTTTCAGAGCTTCACCATTGAAGTCAATGGGGTCGTTTAACGACCCTCTGAACTCGACAGAAGGCTGATTAACGACATTACATTTTCTGTTCTTTAAACGACCTCATTGACTTCCATTTTAAACCTAAAGCAAGCTTGTTTTCTGGTCACTTAAAAGACCAGAAAACGACCTTACAAGAGACAGTGTAAACTTAGCCTTAGGAAGCAAGACTGACAATGCTGTTGTGCAAATGGAATAGACAACAGGTGGGAATTATAGGCAATTAGCAGGACACCCCCAATAAAGGGCTGGTTCTGTAGGTGGTGACCACTTCTCAGTTCCTATACTTTCTGGCTGATGTTTTAGTCACTTTTGAATGCTGGCGGGCCAGTAGATCAGGAGACGTGGAGGAGGCTGTAGGAGGGCAACAACCCAGAATCAGGATCGCTACCTCTGCCTTTGTACAAGGAGGAACACTGCCAGAGTCCTGCAAATGTATCTCCAGTAGGTCACAAATGTGCATGTGTCTGCTCAAACGATCAGAAACAGACTCTGTTAAAGTGGTATGAGGGACCAATGTCCACAGGTGGGGGTTGTGCTTAAAGCCCAACACCGTGCAGGATGTTTGACATTTGCCTGAGAACAATAAGATTGGCGAATTTGCCACTGAAAAAAAGAAAGCAAGTTCACACTGAGCACATGTGACAGAGACAGAGTCTAAAGATGCTGTGCAGAACGTTCTGCTGCCTGCAACATCCTCCAGCATGACCGGTTGGGCAGTGGGTCAGTAATGATGTGGGAGGCATTTCTTTGGGGAGCCGCACAGCCCTCCATATGCTTGCCAGAGGCAGCCTGACTCCCATTAGGTACCGAGATAAGATCCTCAGACTCCTTGTGAGACCATATGCTGGTGTGGTTGGCCCTGGGTTCCTCCTAATGCTAGACAATGCTAGACCTTATGTGGCTGGAGTGTGTCAGCTGTTCTTGCAAGACGAAGGCATTGATGCTATGGACTGGCCCACCCGTTCCCCAGGCCTGAATTAAATTGAGCACATCTTGGACACACAGACCATTGGTCCAGGAGTTGGGGGAATGCTTTAGTCCAGGTGTGGGAGGAGATTCCTAAGGAGACCATTCACCACCTCCTCATGCCCAGACATACAGGCACGTGGAGGCCACACACACAACTGAGCCTAATTGTGACTTGCTTTATGAACATTACATCAAAGTTGGATCAGCCTGTCGTGTCTTTAAATTTGATTCATAAATCTTATCTGATACTGTTGTCAGCAAGTTCAACTATGTAAAGCTGGGCATAGACATCTCGATTTTCTGTACAATTTCTGTCACTGGAATCGATGCATGCTCAAAGTGACCCTAAATCGCACGTTAAAAGCGATCGAGCAGGAATCGGACCTGACTGTAAAATTTTGTTAATTGCTCAGGAATCGTGGAACCTTTAATGGAGACATGCGATAATTCCTATTGATCGATCTGTTGGCGTCCAACCCACATACATAATTTCCTCTCTGCCACAATGCTGCACTTTCAGAGAAGGAGAGATGAGGGGAAACACGGTATATTCAGGATTTACCTATTACAGGTAAGGTGTTTTTTTTTCCACAGATCGTCCATATTATAAAGGATTAACCTATGAGGGAAACAAAGTACAAATGGTGAGTTAGACTGACAGTCTATATTTAAATTGCATAGATCAATCAATTCAAAAATTTATTGAAGGCAGGTCAGACTCAACTTGTCAATTTTTACAGTAACTTGAAAAATGGACACTTCTAAAGGTAAAGCCTAGGCCTCATGTAAACAAGCATATATGCTGCCTTAAAGCAGGGTACAGACGGCTCGATATTGGAGCCGTCCGATGTACCCTGCAGCAGCGTGATGACGTCATCACGCTGCTGTCAGATATCGGCTGGCTGGGGAGAGACGGCTCTGCTCTTTCCCCGGCTCAGCTGAAGCTTTGCTTGGAGACCCGCGGTCTCCAAGCAAAGCATCGGCCGTAATTATGGTCAAGCATCGGCCGTAATTATGGTCATGTCCGATAAGGCTGTTTTCAAACAGGATTGATTTGTCCCGCTCGAAAACAGCGGTGGGCACAGATCATATGGGACAGATAGATGGCCGTGAGCGCACACGGCGCTCGAAACGGCAATCGATTTGACCCATATCTCCACATCTGTACCCTGCTTTAGACTTTAGATACAATCATTATTTCAGAACAGAAATCGGATTGACAGTGAAAATGAGCCATTGTGTACCTAAGTGACCTGCACATTGCTAAGAGACATTTTGTGTACAGTTAACAGAGTATACACAATACACATGACTGAGGAAAGGTTTTCATTGTAAGAAATCCCTGAGTTTCGTTTCAAGGTATTTACACAATTCTCTCAGCTTAAGACCAAACAGTTGCTTCACATACCATCTGTCACTTGGCAGTTGCTTTTGGAGAAGTGATCATTTCACTTGCAAAAGCTGAATAATAGTGGTTTAATAAAAACCTTTTTTTGTATATATATAAAATTATTTAGGACAGTCATACTCGTACACTGCTGATTGCTGCTTTGCATTGCTACACATTGAGTATGCTTTACTGTCCCTTCTTACAATGCTAAAAGATGATTTATCTAACACACTTAAAGTAAAGCTGGCCAAAAGATTTGTGTTTGCTGCAATCGTTATGTTCAACATGTTCTATAGCCCCCCTCCAAGAGGTTGCATGTCTCTTTGCAATCAAGGGTCCCCATCCAAAGTATAGCCCAGGGATCAATAAAAAAGCTGGTACACTTCCATTCGTTTAGCTGCTCTACCACGTTTCAATCGATTGTTGACCACAGGAATTGCCCCATATATCGCCAGCTTAAAGCTAGCCACACACGGTTAAATATTTCAGTTGGATCTACTTAAAGCGATCGATTTTTGGTCTTATGAAAATCGCTTCCTGAACACCTGGTACAATCAACCAATAATGATGGAAATGGAACATATAATCGACTGAGCAGTGTTCAGACATGTTGGTAAATTGCAGTCGATCATACAAGTATCTGACTGGTTTTCTAGGTATTTTCATTTGTATGCAATACTACTATGAAGCATGTGCACGGATCTAAAGGTAGCCATACACAGGTAGATTTTTCAGTAGATTTTTGCCCGATCAAACGATTGGCATCGAATCGAGTGCTGCCCACCCTGAACGATTGACCAAGAAAAACCAAATCAACCAAAAATTTTATCGAACCTTGATTCAACATGTTGGGGTTTTTTTGTTGATCTTTTGTCAATCGAAGTACGTTGGTGGAGAAAATCGATCACTTTTTGTGGGATTGACCCATAGCTCCTTATGCTGCAACCATGAGCAATCAACCTTTTTGGAGATCGGCTCCTGTCACAATCGGCCTCGAATCGGATTCCCAAAAAGTTGTGCCATCGATTGCAAAGCGATCAATTGTCGATTCCTTGATCACTGGGAATGATAATAATGGGAATCGATTGCAGACAAATTGAGGCATTTATGGCTACCTTAAGTAAAGATGTTATGACACAGGAATCAACCACAACAGAGGCTGTTGGTGGATGGGTGATGGTGGAAACGCTCCACTGGAACAGCAGCAGGCAGGCCGCGGATAGGCAGGAACGGAGCCGTCTCCGAAGAAAGCAGTAAAGGCGCCTGGCTGAATACGTAACCGCCTATTATTGCGCCCGCCAGCTGTACATATGCCGGCAGAGTAGGCGGTACTAGAGTCCCGGTTGGGGAGAGGGGCACAGGGCAAACCTGTCTTTCTTCCTCGATCCCCGGACTGAGCGCCTCCTCTTCCTGCCCCGGTGCATGCTTGGATGCGCTCTTAAAGGGACCTTTGCCCTCCACACATCATGGCATGCCGCTACAAAGGAATCACATTGAAATCTATCACATTGTGTCGTGGTACAATCGATCAATATTAGACTGACAGATGATATTTATATAGTATAAGTATAAATCCAAGATCAATCACGGAAAAGTTGACCTGTGTATGACTAGCAGTCTGACTAGCTGCATTCAGATATAAGATTAGACCCAGCAGTAGCTGCCCTATGACTATAAGGGGTTTCCAGTACCCAGATGCCTAAAAAGTGCTGTAGCCGAGAAGAAGCTTTTTGAGCATTGATTTAATGGCAGCGTTTCTATAGGTCCCTCCCCAAGTGGTTGCATGCTGTCAGCAGCTTATAGGAGTTCAATTGGCGGATTTCCGGTGACCTCCGCCATTGCCTCAAGGGCAACGCGGTACTCGGTGAGCCAGGTTTTTTCCCCGCAGTGGAAACAAGCCCTTAGATTTCTGTTTTCTGAAAGTTTGTTTGTTTTTTAAGGGTGAAAATATAATTGACTTTTATTGTTAAATTCTCCTGATGTTCCCTGTGAACGACACACATGGTAAAACAGGTGTGCCGGTAGTAAACGAAGTGGAGGGGACTTCTCACTGCATTCTCTCAAGTAAACATGTATGGTGTATGTCACTTTTTGTAAGTTCCCTATGTGTCCCAGGGATCTTCACTGGTTATGGGAGTTTATGGGAAATCCAAAATATAGATATGACAACATAACAGGAGGTAAGAGTAATTTAATGCTGGCACATTGCCTCTTACTTCCATCTCAGGAGCACTACCTTCAGTCTTTTTCATTTGAAAAAATCCCATAGTGACACTCTGAGGCTATACTGTACTATATGGGACAAAAGCATATTTTCCAAAATCTGCCTAAACGATTTTATTATATTTTGTGTAAACAATCCTTGTATACCTTTTCGTTATCTGTACAAAATCTCTATTATTACCATAATAACCAAAATGATTACTGAAAACAAAGTGTTTAAACCATCCCAATCCTAGTTCTGCTTTTATAGTGTTTTCCCAGCTTCCCCCCCCCCCCCCCCCCCCCCCCCCCATAGTTTATTGAAATGAAACTTCAATAAAAATAAAAGTTTCCAGTTGAGTGAGTGAACTACTTTCCTGTCTTCTATAGATTGGAGTTTGATACAGGTTTAAGGACACAGACTACTGTCTAAATTAAAGCTTATTGTGGCCACAAAGTCCGCCAAAATGCATACACAGTGAGAGCTAATTTCCGTCATTGGAATCAGCAGGGCTGATCTGTTAGTACTGGCAGTTGGTTCTTGTACATTGTAGATCATGAGTGTCAAACTCTGGCCCAGGGGCCATATGTGGCCAGCAGTGTGACCAGAGTTACAAAAATATTTATTCAAAATGGAATAGCATATATGTGTCTTTAATTTGACATTTGATATTACATGTGTTATAGTATTGCACTTTGCTTGTTGATATTACATGTGTTATAGTATTACGCTTTGCTTGTTTCAGAATATTTCTGCGAAACGTAAGTTTGTTTCCAAAATAGAAGGTTCATTGTTATCTGATCTGATGAGATGGAAAAACTTTCACAATAGTATTTAGTTTTTTAATTAATTAAGGTTGACCCGCTGTGTCCGAGTTTGGCCTCCTGTGTGTTTGAGTTTGACTCCCCTGGTGTAGGTGATGGCAGAAGATGTAGAGGCAAGAGAGGCCCCTACCATAGCTGTGTCTCCCTCTACAAAGCCAGCAAGGGGACTTGCTTGGCTTGGCCTTGGCCAAGGAACTATACTATGCATATCTAATAACAGAGAGAGCCTAATCACAAAGCACTGATAATCCATGTTAATGCTGTGTCTAAATTTGTATTTCAGAGAAATCAAAAGACTACTTTGTAATAAGTATTTTCACTTTCTTTTTGTTGTAATCATCTTGTAACTTGCACAACATATCAGGAATTCAAGTACAGATTATAAATCAAAACATGTAGCAGGGGAAAAATGTAACGTTAAACCTCTGTCTGGGCTATGCAGAATTTATTTATTTGTCTCTATATTTACAGGCATTGTGAACAAATCAATCTTTAAACTTTACAACTGAAACACTGAAAACCCTTTTACTAATTTCCTATAGAAATCATTTGGTGGATTTTTCCAGTGTGCATTGCTAAGAAAAGGGTCTAATGTGTTTCCGACTGCGTTGACAGCCCTGGTATTTCAGGAATAGCCACACCACAAACATGTCCACCCTGCCTTCAAAACTGACCGAAACCTGCTGCGTCCTCCTTAGCATAGTTCCAGGCTGTAGCTGCAATGACCTGACCATCACGAAGCCAAAATTTTCTGGATACCGGACAGCAACACTATAATGACAGTTCAATGATAATTCATGTGAATTCTTTGTTAAAATCTTTATTTACTTATCATATCACCTATTTACACAATCCAAAATTTGCCCTAAAATCACAACAGCAATCCCATTCAAATCCAAAATGTCTTTTTTTGTTAAACTGTATATTTATTAAAGAAATTTTTGTTACAAATACAAAAAGAAACAAAAAATCCAGATAGGATAAAGACTGGTAAGCAATGCAACAATGATAGAAATAAGATCAGTAAGAAAAAATAAAAATAAATAAATAAATAAGAAAATAAATAATAAAAAAAAATATTAATATGCGCTGCCTGTCCAAAAAATTTATAAATAACATATATCACTAGTGATGGCCCGAACTGTTCGCCGGCGAACATCGCATGTTCTCGTTCGCCACGTGTCGCCACGTGTTTCAGACACATATTACCGAGGTTTGAACCGGCCCAGCTCTTTTACATGCACAACTTGACCGTGAGTCACAGTCAGCAGGACATAACCAGGCCAATCAGCACCCCCCCACGGCCCATCCCACCCCATAGCAAAGCAAGAGAGGACGCCATTTCACATGTTGCTGAGAGGAGACAGTCAGATCAGAGAGTGCTGGCGCTGCATAGTGAACTATTGAGCTAGGCAGTAGTTCTCAGTCTCTCTTCTATTGCTCTTACTCTGCTTCGGACAAGTCCGTGAAAAGACCCAAGGCCCTTTTTAGGCATTTTTTTTCTACCCGTTGCTGCTGGCTGGATGCAGGCTCTGCCAGTGATCTGCAGAGCCACAATGCACGTGCGCTACGTGCCGAGGTGGTCATAGGTCTGGTGGGTGGCACTTGTTACTAGCCAGGATTTTCCCCTATTTTGGGTACAATGATATATTGCAGGCTTCGTCCCTTAAAGCCTTGTGCCACTGGGTGTGCGCCCACACTGCCCGGCCACCCAGTCTTATCGGGTGCACTTTGTACCCCAGGGATTTTTTTCACCCTTGTAGGGTAGTAGTACCTATTGCACGGCTTTTCATCCTTCAGCCAGTGCAACTGTGGTGCGCCCACAGCTGCCCAGTGCCCACCATACGTATCTGTGGCACTTGTACCCTGGGATTTTTTTTCACCCTATTGGGGTATTAGTCCTATTGCACGGTTTTCTCACTTCAGCCCAGTGCCAACTGTGTGGTCGCCCACATGCCCAGTGCCCACCCATAGCATCTGGTGCACTTTGTTACCCAGAGGATTTTTCACCTATGGTAGGGTATTAATAATATTGCACGGCTTTCTGTCCTACGAGCTTGTGCAGATGTGTGTGCGCCCACATGCGTGCCCACCCATAGTTATCTGGGACTGTTGACCCAGGGGTTTTTTCACCCTATTGTAGGGTATTAAGAAATAGTGCTGGCTTTCGTGCCCTACAGCTGGTGGCCACTGGTGTGCCAGGTGCCCCGAGTGCGCGCGAGCCACAGTTATCTGGGTGGCAGGGTAATACCGAGCAATTTTTTCATCCCTATAATAAGGGTATTATACATAGTGCACGGCTGTTCCTCCAGTTACGCCGCTGTGCCACTGTCCATCTCCACCAGGTCTGCACACTGACCAACTCCCCCAGGGTCATCCACACTGTCATCTGCACCAGTGTCCCCACACTGACATCGGCCCCAGTGTGCGCCTGGCGCACACTGCCTCTCCCCAGTGTCTGCAACACTGACCCATCTCCCCCAGTGTCTGCCACACTTCCATCTCCGACAGGTCCTCCATATGACAATCTCCCCGCAGTGTCTCCACTGTCATCGCACCAGTGTCCTCCACACTGTCCATCTGCACAGTGTCCTCACACTGTCATCTCCACAGTGTCCCATACTGACCATCACCACCAGGTGTCCTCCAACTGCCGTGCCCACATGTCCCATAGTGGATCACCACCAGTTGTCCCATACTGCCATCACACCAGTGTCCTCCACACTGACCGCACCCAGTGTCCTCCAACTGGCATCACCCCAGTGTCTCCTACTGACATCACCCAGTGTCCCCACACTGTCCATCTCCCAGTTCTCATACTGACAATCCCCCAGTGTCTCCAAATGACATCCACCAGTGTCCCATTGACCACACCACAGTGTCTTCCAGATTGACACACACAGTGTCCTGCACACTGACCATCACCAATGTGTCCTCCATACTGACCATCACCACAAGTGTCCTCCATATGCACCCACAGTGTCCCCCATGTCATGCCACCAGGTCCTCCTCCCCGACAAGTCTCCCCCAGTGTCCCCAACGACCATCACACAGTGTCCTCCAAGCGACCATCACCACAGGGTCTCCATATGACATCACCACAGGGTTCCTCCACACTGACCATCGACACAAGTGTCCGTCCATACGTACATATACCACCAGTGTCTCCATACTGACCATCACACTAGTGTGCCTCTATAACTGACCATCACCACCAGTGTCCTCCAACTGACAGTCACCACAGTGTCTCAATACACTGCCATTTCACACAGTGGCCCTTCCAGTACTGACCTACACCACCTGGGTCACTCTCAGCACATGACCGTCACCACCAGTGTCTCTCCACACTGGCCTCACTACACAAGTGTCCTCCATAACCATCAGCCACCAGTGTCCCCCACTGACATCACCACCAGGGTCCTCCATACTGACCACACACAGTGTCCTCGCTACGACCATCACCACCAGTGTCCTCACATATCTGACATATACACCAGTGTCCTCCAACTGCCATCAGCCACCAGTGTCCTCCATACTGACCATCACCCAGTGTCCTCCAAGCTGACCATCACCACCGTGTCCTCCAACTGACTCATCCCACTGTCCTCCTATGACCATACACCAGTGTCCCACACTGTCCATCTCGACCGAGGTCCTGCCATATGACATATCCCCCGGGTCCTCCAAAATGACCATCACACCAGTGTCCTCCATACGACCATCACCACCAGTGTCTCCAACTGACCATCAACACCAGGTCCCCCCACTGACCATCACCCACCAGTGTCCTCCATATGACCATACACCAGTGCCTCCACACTGTCCATCTCCACAGTTCCTCCATACTGACCATCACACAGGTCCTCCACTGACATCACCACAGTGTCCTCCACACTGACCACCACCAGTGTTCATACTGACCAACCACCAGGTCCTCCATACTGACATCACCACAGTGTCCTCCCCCCCCCAACTGACCATAACCACCAGTGTCTCCATGACATCACCACCAGGTCCTCCAACTGAGGCCGATCACCACCGTGTCCTCAATGACATCACCACAGTTCTCCAATGACCATCCACAGTGTCCTCGCATCAGCACGTGCCTCACACTGCCGCACCAACCGTGTCTCCACACTGACCATCACCACCAGTGTCTCCATACTGAACATACCACCAGTGTCTCCATACGGACCATCACATCAGTGTCATACACACGAACATCACAACAGTGTCCTCCTACTGACACACCACCAGTGTCCTACACATTGACCATCACCACAGTGTCCTCCATACTGAGCC
>CM070034.1:114586166-114611594 GCA_036250615.1 Ptychadena robeensis
CATTGGGAGGGGGGGGGCAGGTTAACTATACATGGTCTTTGCGAGAGTACTTATCTGGTCCCAGGTGGAGGGTTGAGGTATCAAGGCGCTTGCGGGCGTCATCCTTCACAGCAGGGCGCGTGGGTCATCGGTGCTCAGCCCTCCAGGTCCTCTGGACGTGGAGGGCGAGATAAGGTTGCCTGACGCCTCTGGGGTCTGGGAGACCGTGGAGGGTGAAGCGTGGTAGTCGGGGTCCTCGGAGGGTCCAGTAGATACTGGAGCCAGTCCAGGACGTCGATGGGCTGGAGCTGGAGTCGTTGGAACATTAGTGGAAGGTCTGCAGGCGTCCGGAGGGTGAAAGTAGAGGTGCCTTTACGTATCAGTAGATGTACCGGGTAGCCCCATCGGTAGGGAAGCTTGGCGTCGTTTAGGAGGTGGAGAAGAGGTTTGAGCATGGCCCTCCTTCGGAGTGTGTTGCGGGACAGGTCGGGCATGATTTGGAGCGGGGCTCCGTCAAATTTGAGCGGTCTCTTCAGCCATGCCTTCCTCAGTAAGTCGTCCTTCACTGTAAAAAAGTGAACTCTGCATAAGACGTCTCGCGGTCCCACTGAATTCGGTGGGTGTCGTCCCGCTACCCTATGGACTCTGTCAATCACGATGTCCTCTGGACGGGTGGCCTCCAGGAGTGAGCTGAGGAGTGCTTGTACGTGGAGGGGTAGCTTCGGGGAGACCTCTAATCCGCAGATTATTTCTCCTGTTTCTGTCTTCCCCGTCCTCCTGGCGCAGCTGCACATCAGCCAGTCTGTGGTCATGGTCAGTCAGCCTGGCTTCAATCTTGGCGAGTTTCGCCGCTGTAGCGGTCTGTGCAGCATCCAGGGTGTCCATGCGAGATCCCAGCTGGGATATAGCCAGTTGCATCGGTTGTAGGTCCCTCTGCCATGTAGAATCCATTCGAGCAGCCAGGGAGTCTAGGTCTGCCTTGGAGGGGAGGCTTTGAATGAGGAGCTGGAAGGCAGCCAGTAATACTGCCATGTCATGGTCTTTGCCTTCCTCCCGATCCAATGTCTCACCCGACGGAGAGCCGGTGGACCAGGACGTTGTGTCAGTCGGGGGATATTGCTCTTTCTGTGTCCTCTTTTTCGGCGTCTTGTTTTGGTGCACTTTGGCCATCTTGGAAGGAGTGCGCGATGCAGTCCCGGCTGTTTGCGAGCCGAAATACGGGTTTCTTCCCCTTGGTAACCGCGAGCTTTGACATATCCGTAGAGTGGGATGGGATGATGGAGCTGGAGATGTAGCAGGTGTTTGCGGTCTTGAAGGCAGCGGCCGGCGGGAGCTCACAGAAGACACGTCTTCACACGGCCATTGCCAAGCCACGCCCCCCGGACTGCCCGTCCCCAGCCAAACTAATGGGATCGGGCTAAAATTTATCATCCTGACGGATAACTGTGCGATCCAACAGGACGGCTGATTTCAGCCCAATCCACGTCAGTTGCTGCATCCAATTCCTGCACAACCCGATCTTTAAGGGATGCAGGAGCGCGCAAGGCATCGGATTGGGAATCGGATCGTGCAGGAATTGGTACGTGTATGCCCAGCTTAATGCCTTGCTTTTAAATCACTCCAAACCTCTTGTCCCATGTACATATCCAAACTTGTACATAAATATACCCCTAATGTATTGTATAGACCTGCATAAAATGTTGGCGCTATATAAAAAAATTATGATGATAATATTAATAATTTAAACTGGAACACAGCTTTACACTGCTAAAAGTTAACATGACTCGCTCTAATAATAAATCCTCCGAATTGAATGCTTCAATAATTGAGTCTTCAAAATATTTGATATACATGTTCATTTAATTACAATGTATATGTAACTGACAGTGACACTTCCATTTTATGATTTATGACCTTCAATTAGTGAATAAAAAAAGGTGGCTGCTCACATATGACAGGCAATGCTGTCCTTGGAAAGTATTATTGTTGCTCAGAGCTAAGATGTCATCAATGTTGAAACTTTCCACCATATTTTCCAATAGCCAAACCTACTATCAGTGTAATGAAGTCACCCTACATATTTGATTGATTTAAATGTAGTTTATGTGCACTGCAAGCCGTGATTAAATTGCGATGGATGATAAACTCTTCCTTAATCACATTTATTTATAAGTCCCTATATTGCTCACCTTAGCTGCTGCCCCCTTCTTTGATGTAGCAAGTCTAAAATTACCATATCAGTGACTAGGAGGAGCAGTGACAGCACTCTCTCAGTCATGTGACAGCACTTAGGCCTAGAGATTGACACGTGCTCCCCCATACTTTCTTAAATCATTGTCACTATCTGTGGCAAAGGCAGAAGCAGTTACAACTTTTACTCTTAAGGCCCCCATACACGGGTCAGATTCCTGTCTGATTCCGGGCCGATCGATTCCGGGCGCGTGCACGCCAAACGATCGTGCCGGAATCGCGTGCAGCCCACCTTGTCCGATCGATCAGGTCCGTCCGTTCCGGGGCTCAGAATCGGATCCGACAGAGAACCAACATGTTGGTTCCATCAGATTGATTCTGCACACATCAGGGGGAGTTGCCATTTGTGAGGTGGACAATCGGACACGGATCCGTCCCGGAATCAGCTGGACAAGGTGGTATGCAGCGATCGGATCACTTAATTGGCCGCTCGATCGGAGCTCCGATTCCCGCTGAGATCGCCGGAATCGATCGGATGGGTGATCGAGCGGACATGGAATCCGACACGTGTATGGCTAGCTAGCTAGCTAGTGAACACCAAAACACCTTCTCATCAAGACTTCTCTAGGGCCAACCCACACTCTGGAATTCTCTCCCTCGCCACATTAGACTTGCTTCTACTTTTAATACTTTCAAACAAGCCCTAAAAACCCCCCTCTTTAGTCTGGCTGATTACGCTTCTAATTCCTAACATCACCACCATGCCAGTTCTTTCTCCCTTACCTATGTACACTGTTCCTCAAAAATGTAAGGGTAGGTTCTTCTCCTTCTGTGTCATAGTCTGTACCTGTATGTTAATTTGTATTGCCTTTCAACCCTTATTTAATAAACAGTGCTGTGTAATATGTTGTTGCTGTATTAAAAAAAACGTTAGTGGGGCTGAGGTTGGGATCCGGAGAGCTGAAGGTTGCTGCGTATGCGGATGATATGCTCTTCTTCCTGGAGGACCCCGGTCGCCCGCTGCCTGCGCTGATGGCCCTGTTTTCTCGATTTGGCCCAATTTCTAACCTTAAAATTAACTTCACAAAGTCTACTATTCTACCGCTTGACCCACATACCACGGTCCTTTCCTCACTTCACCCCCGCCTGCAGTTCCAGTGGGCAGAAGGGTCGATGAAATACCTGGGTATCGCATTGACGACCGACATCTCCCGCCTTTATGCTCTTAATTTTGCACCCCTTTTCGCAAATTTAAAGGAGGATCTGCGCTCCTGGGGCAAGGGCACCTTTTCATGGCTCGGCAGGAATGCCATTCTTAAAATGAATTTGCTCCCCCGGCTACTGTATGTAATCCAGGCACATCCATTCGGCCTCTAAGCCCTGGGTTCATCTTGAGGGCCTGGAGCTGGAGACCCCCCTGACGGCCCTCCCCTGGTTGCAACCTAAGCTAGCGAAGCAGGTGGGCTTAATCAACCCCTTTGTGGGGGCCTCACTCTCAGTCATCCACCGACTTAGGGGGGGGGTGTCCTCTTTCCCAGGTCCCCACACGAGGCTCAAATACAACCCGGATTTTCCCCTGGGTGGCACGGGGGAATTCCTGCGGTTTTGGGATGAGTCGGACCCCCTGTATGCCTACAGATTCCTGGCGGACGGGGTGGTGAAGCAAAGGGAGGAGGTATTGGATCTCTCGAGACTGAAAACCCTCCCATGGTGGTCGTATTTTCAGCTGCGGCACTTCCTGTCCCGACCTCAGACACACGGCGATTTACACAGACCTTTGACGGACTTTGAAAGTGCATGTATGGGAGATGGACCTGCTGACCATCTGGTCTCTTGGCTTTACCACTTAGTGACGACCACAGATTCCCATCCTACCAAACATTTGCAGGCAAAATGGGAAGAGGCATTGGCGATTCAATTCTCAGAGGCGGAGTGGGACGGGATGTGTGCATTGGCCCACAAGTCGTCCCTCAGTTGTAGAACGCAGGAGACCAATTACAAAATTCTGACCCATTGGTATAACACCCCGGTACGTCTACACACCTTTTGCACACAGATTGACGACACTTGCTGGAGATGTCAGGTGGAAACGGGCTCTCTGGCCCATATTATGTGGTATTGTCCCCTTATCCAACCGTACTGGGAAGCCATACACAAGGTGCTCACAGACGTCTTGAACCTGAAGGTACGCCTGGCTCCAGAGGTCTACCTGTTGCATTATGGGGTGGACACGGGGGGCAACAGATACAAATCGCTGAAAACTCACCTGATCAATGCAGCCTACATCTATCCCCCCCCCCCCCCCCCCCCCCCCCCCCCCTTCCCACTTGGGGTTAGATTCAGTGGACTATGGTCAGGGATTCGATCCGGACCCACGGCTCTGCTGTGGTGGTTATGACTCCCTCCCACTGTGTGGTTTTGTACCCCTAATCCCCCCCCCTATCTATGCTGTATGGTGTTTTTTATGCCCTACACGGGGATTTCTTGTCTATGTATGTGTTTTTTCTGTTTTTGTACTATAAAATGCAAAATAAACATTTTTATTGAAAAAAAAAAACGTTAGTAATAAAAATAATTTTAGAAAAAGTTTACTTTCCCAGAACAATTATTCTTGTTGCTTGAGTTGTCATTACCTCCTGAGACTCTCTGGAGCATTGTCTCCTATATGTGCATCTGGCTATAGATTGTATTTCATTATTACCTGGAGCTCTCTGCAATGATGACACATGAGGGGTGTGGGATGAAGGTAATAGAAACAGACTGGTGGGGTGCAATGGTAACACCCCTGCCACCCTTCCTTCCCACCACTCACACTTTACCCCTTCGCCCTTGCCACTAGTGGCAATAGGTCCTCACTGTCCATACAAAACCCAACACCAGGTGCAAGCCACAAGCCTTCCAACAGCCTGTCCCACCAAATGAAATGCCAGCACAAAGCGCTGGGCTACTTGATAAAGATGCCTTGTGACAAGGGCCTTGTGGAGATCACTGGCTTCAAATTATCCAATCCCAATCCAGAATAAGCATGCCATATATAGGGTATCATATAGGGTTTCTATAACCACTTCTTTTTTATAATGTTATTGGTAATCCATCTCAGTATAACAAAGTAGAATGATCATCTCCTGAAACAGATGTTTCCCCTTAACACACTTGTGATAAGCTGTTTGCAGAAGGAGTATCCACATCAATATTTCATTTATACCGGCTGCTGAGATCACGTCATGCCTTGCTATAAAAAAGTAAGCAAATGATTGCAGGTCATATAGCAGCAATATCTTATCTATAACAGTCAAGTTCACTTATTTTTGTTCTCTTCTGGCTGTGACATGTCATCTGGATCATAAATAAAAATAGTACGCTGGGATAAACTATGATAATATCCTTTATATATTTGGTTATATTCATCCAAGTTAAAATCAAGAAATGAATTAGTATTTCAACAAAATTGCAAACTAGTCTTTTTAAATATATTTTAAATGAATGAAATGTACCGACTATGCATGGTTATTTGCAAATACATGCAAATCTGTTATCAGCCACCAGGAGGTGATATGGTACAGACAATATGAATCTTTATGACAGTCAAGATTTTGGGGACAGATTGGTGGGCCCTTGTCACTTTGCAGCACTGCAGCCAGGGAAATACTCTTACATATAAATCTATACTTCCTTGTGTAGATCTGCAGTGAATTACCTCAGAGAATTTACGTAATCTTAATCATCCTTTAGTAAATTATTTTTTTTACAAAATTGATTGTATATTGTAGTTTTCCTGCCCAGGTTCTGAATGTCAGTATCTACTAATTTTCCTTTATTTTTTTTTATTTTTCTTAGTGATCCAGCCACCTTTGGGGTGTCTATACTTACTTCACATCACAGTCCCCATCCAAATTAATGGCCGTCACACAAAGGGTGCCGGACGATCCTCTGAGGGGCTGGCTGCAGCGTGATGATGTCATTACGCTGCAGCCGGTCCCTAATCTATCGAAGGATAATCTGTCCGTGTATGGGCAACTTTAGGGTCCCCATACACCTTTAGATTTCTCTGTCAGATATCTTTAGATCTCCTTTCGTTTTACCAAAGCCATTTAATATGAGGGACTTTCCAAACCATCAAGTCTACCTGTGTTCAATCGCAGAGGACCCTATACTACAAAGTTGTTGGTAGATCTAAAGGAAATCTGACAGAGAGATCTTTGCATTGTCAACCTGTTAACAGGTTAGTAGTGTAAAATTGAAAGTAGCTTTAAGCCAGCCATAGATGTATAGATTCACGTTACATTAACGGACGCGATGACATCATCACGCTGCACTTGAGCGTCTGTTGATCGGAGCGTGCACATCGATTCCCATTTAATACTTTGGATGGGGACCAGATCGATCTCTCCATGTGGACAGGTTTGATTCTCGCATGCGCATGGCGATCGATCGAGGGAAAGTCGCCTGCAAAATCATAACGTCTATGGCCGGCTTTACATATACATTTACATATACAACAACCTATCTTCTGCTAGCCAATGAAATCACTAAAAGTGTTAAATGATTTGACTCAACTATCTTACTAATTTGTAGTGGAGCTTAGTCTGTTCTAGAAAACTGAAAAAAGTCAATACAAATAGCAAGACTTGCAAAATCACTTATCAAGTATATCAGCATTGACTTATTTCTCTTAGTCACCCTGCACCACACAAATACCTAATGAGCCTGTTAGTGAGGTTCAGTTCTCGCAGCTTCCTGTAATGGGGAGTCAACAATGCTGCTCATTTTTATCAGCCAGCATCTTGTCACTCAAAAGATGGCTTGACCAGCCAACGTCTTTTTACAATGGGAAAACTAATTGTAGCGCTAGAACCCTCTGATGTTGAGCTGCAGTGTTTGAGAAGACAAAGTTTGGGCATGTGAGACAAAAACTGAAGACTTGACTGATTTATTATCAAATAGGATTTAAGAAGATTTAAGAATGCCACATAGCAGCTTTTAGATCAGTGGTAAACAAAAACTATGTTTGTATAAAACAAAGCGCAAACTAAAAAAAATAAAAATATAAAATTTTTATGTGTGGGCGCACTCACAATTCTGCCTAAGAACACTGCTATGAATAAAGAATGGTACCAAAACATCATGCGACAGTAAAGCCTGCCATACACACGCCGATGTGTGTAGGCAGACTAGTCCCGATATCTTTCCCTAAACGTTGTAAATGAGGAGCTCATCACGTTAGCCTCCGTGCATAATGGGGCCCCTTCAATCGCGGCACCCTTTGTGTGCCGGCCATAACTGCAATAAGACGCCGCTTCATGCAGCTTATGGCAAAAAATCAAGGATCTTTCAATAGACTACTTCCATACATGGACCAAGATAAAGATCGATATGTTGCGTTCTCTGCCGACCGAGATATGGGGCGACAGGGATCTGTCGCCCCAATGTTGGTGCAACATGCCAGATTAGCTGACCGATTTTAACCTGACTGACGACACGAGCGCTAACGCCCGTCGGTCAGATTAAAAATCGCCGCTATCGGCAATTGTAATAGGCTAGCAAAACCTTCAAATTCAACATCCAAGAACAGTTTTAGTGAAGTAACAAAGTTACACAGTATAACAATTGGGTTTACACGTCAAGATTTTTGTTTGTCACTTTCAGATTCGAATTTTTTATAAAAAAGAAAAAAATTAATTTTATATAATCTGATTTTCATTCGTCCTATTTATCGAAGTAATTAATTTTTTTTTTTTTTTTTACAACCGACGCAAATATCAATTAAAATAATCGTTGGAAACACGAATGAAAAATCTTTCAGATTTTTTTTTAGAAGTAAAATGAAAAAAAATCAAATAAATAAGGAGCTTATGATCGTTTTTTTTTTTTATTTCAAATCATCTTATTAGAGAAGATCACACAAGTCATACCAATGAACAACAAAACACATTATCGATCATATACCATACATGGAAAGTTATATCCTATGCATCCCTTCACATTTTCATGATAATAGTATGCACAGCAAGTACACATAACTACAAAAATACAACAAAACTAAACCCCCCATACCGGAAACAAACAAAACTGTCCACCGTCCCATGCTGCAAGCCCGTCCCACCCCCCCAACGCCCCCCCCAAACCCTCAAAGAATAAACATAAAGAAAAAATATACATTCCCCAAATGTCAAGATAACCCTTCATGAGTCGTGTCAATCCCATCCCCGTCCAGGAGAGATGTCCGCAACCTTAAAGGGCCCAGCGTAACCCTAACCTTTTTCCTCAAGATAACATTTAGTATCCTTAAAAATTAAACAAAGCATACATGAACTCGTGTAACTCTGCCTTCCCTAAACCTGTGAGGAAACCCTTCCACTTAGAGAAGAACTTCCTATTGCCTTGATTGCGACTGCAGTGCATTGATCTTTTCCAAGTCATCATATAGATCCAATAGTTCTCCACATCAGACCAGTGGCGTAGCGCATGAACCACGCCTGAGATAACCTTTTTTATACCACTAAAAACAGATGATGTTGAACGAATCTCGGGGGGGCTCTAGGGTCCACCCCCAAGTTAAAGCATCCGAGACACCTGCAGACAAATACATCGGACAAATTCAATAATAGCATGAGGGGGACAGGTCAAACGCTGTTTTCGTTACGATCGTGGCAAAAAGTCATGACCGACCCGCCAGAACGTTTTATATGTCCACAATTCCAAAACATGTGATTTAGTTCAGCGTACCATAAGGAGCAACTTATGGCACTCCTTACAAGTGTCAAGGGCGTTCGCCACCTACGAGTAAGTTTATTGGCCAAAGTAATCCCTGTGTATAAAAAAATTTTTTAAAAAAAACCCATTTTCCCCTCCAGTTTCACTTAATTGAGATTTCTCTAAACTAAATTTGCCCAGCTCCGTTCCAAACAATCTCCGTATCTATCTCTATCTTTATTTGTGAGATATCAGGAACCTCGCCCATAAAAGTCTGAGTAGAGAGGAATCTTAAAAAAAAATTATTCTATTCTCTTCTTTCTTCTTCCTACCTTTTGTTAGGTACAAGTAAAAAGCTTCCGATAAAGAGCGTTTTGGAAGCATGCGCATGAGGAGATTGCTGATTTGGGCCATACCCGGCCCCCCCCCCCGATACCAAATCGTATGTCTGATCCAAGGAATTTGTTCATTTCACGATAGCGTAACACAGTAAAGGATTTTTAGGTGATAGAATATTTATATCCAATAAGGATTGAAAAAAAGGAAAACATTTACCAGCTCCCAAAACCATCCTGTTGTTTGTGTGAGATTCATAAATAATAAATAACGACTTCCCCGCTGCGCCCAACTCCGCATTAGTTTGTTATCTCAGTGGCCTTCTGGAAACGGGGGATGTGAATGGGCATTGAGAGGTTGAGAAGGATCCTTAAGCGTAATATAACACCCAGAAACTTTCTAGCTTCCCGCCATGTCATAATAATAGTAATCTCTAAAGGTAGAACGTGCTTTAATAAATCAGTACAGAGGAGTGAGTAATCCTACAGTGCAAATATTCCCCCAAAGACCATGGCTAACTAGTTGGACTCTAAGCTAGTATCAGTGAATGGAGTCTTGGATCCATCCAATCCCTACACTAAAAGACTTAGTAGTAAATATCAGTCAAGTTGTAACAAACGTAAGTCAGGAGGTTCACTCCATTTGAGCGAATAACCGTCTGTGCAACTTTTTTAGGCTATACGTGGCTATTTTCCCTTTCCCATGCCAGATAAACTTTTAACTGCCGTGTAGAAGGTCTGGATGTCCTGGTGGCGAAGCGAAGGGGGAGCGTCTGCCAAGGGATATAAAGTCGGGGAAATGAAATCATTTTAATGAATGGCAACGTCCCATCAAGACATGGTAGATCATGCCATTGGTGAGTTCCCTCAGGATTTTAGTGAAAAATGGGCATGAAGTTAGCATAAGCTCAGGCGCAGATGGGAGAACATAAGGCCCAGGTATTAATGGTGTGCTGCTGCTACACCGAATACCGACAAGATTCCACAACCCCCACGTTCTTTGCTTCGCCATTAGGGGCAGGCCTATTAACAAACACTTCACTCTTGCTCTATTGATAGTAAACCCGTATTAATCCGGTACTGTAAAGTACATAACACCCCCAGCACTTCTGCAGATGGATATGCGGTTGTTTTAGTAACATCAAGATATCACTCTGAACAGTGGACTTGGCACTCACTCCTGGCCACCCACACCCAATCCCTTCAAAACGTCGGAAACGTAGTAACCTCCGGCTATGGGTTTCCAGCGCAAGGTAACAATAGGGGGGAAGAGGGGTGGCAGCCTGCCTAGGCCCTTTTCCAATGGGAAATTTGCCGACAGTATCATCGTTTTTACAAAGATACTCGCACAAGGGAAAGCATTAATGTATCAATGAAGGATAGTAAATAACCCTGGAACCCCATTCTCTCGCAGCATCACCTCACCACCAGCCACACCGCCAGTTTGACATTGTCAAAAGCCTTTCAGCATCCAGGGTCACACAGCCCCTGACAACTGAAAGGCCCCCAACAAGCATAGTAGTTTCCAAAACTATCATAACTTCCTGACATTCGTGATAGCCAAGCCCGTGCCTCACAATCCCACTTTTGCCGGATGGATCAAAGAAGGCATAATACAACGCCAGGCGAGTCTAGTCAAGTATTTAAGAACAGATACTTCATATCTGTATTTATCAGGGATATGGGTCGATAGGCCCCGGATCCAATGACCCTTCCCCGGCTTAGGAGCAATTTGATGAAAAGCCTGCTTGCCCGAGTCCGGATACCACCTCCTAGCCGATAGAACGTTATTGTACAAGGATGCCAAGGATGCAAACCACCTGCGGCACAACATTTTTAATAGAACTCGTTAGTCAGCCCGTCAGCCCATGGCTTTGTCAGTTGCCGAGTTTTTAAATCACCCGGCTCACCTCCATCCCGACATCCTTTGAAGACCATTAAGTAGCTCCAGGTCCTCTGGGGACAATTTGGGCAGACTGTACCACCCCGTCAAAGGACTCCCCAATCCCACTCACCCCCTTAATCTTGGCATAGACATACAAACTCACGTTAAAAGACGGTGCAAACACGTCACAATGTTTTGTTAAAACAATACAATAGTGGTGAACCTGTCCCGTCGTGTGTCTTAATTAGCTCTCTAATCCGGCAGGGTGGCCTAGCACCCCGACAAGACCAGCACTAAATAGGAAAATCCGACATACGAACCAATGTCTGTGTCCTCTTGCCACCATTGGAAGAACAGTGAATCATCACTGCCCGCGCAGAAATCCTCTTGAAAATTTTCCGCTTTTTCCAACCAAGCATCACATAACACTTTTGGCATTAAGCCATGTTTTCACGGTTCTGGTCATTCATGTGCGAGCAATCAATACAACAACCAAATATATGTCCCTCTCTCAGCTGTTCCAAAGACCCAGATGTATTTTCCAGAAGCGTGCGTTTCAAGGTTTCAGATGGCAGAGTAGGCCAGAAATCCTGCCCGCACACAGCTTAGCCGTTCCAAAACAGCGTGGGTCGTTTTTATGTAAGCTATCGTATCATATTCCAATTTCAAACCATGCAGTGTTTGTTGGAAGAATCGTCCACACGGAGATCGAGGGAAAAAGCCGCCACACAAGGATTTTTTGCGCCAACCAAACCGGAACTACCCACAGTTCATATCAAATAACCATGGGATTAATACTAGCGAATCTACCTTAGACAGTAGGGTGACCGACAGAATCGTATCAATCTAGAATGGGACTTATCACATTAGAAAAATGAGTATAATCCCTGTCAAAGGGTGTAAAATGTAAAAAACGCCAAGCATCACCATTGCACACGTGTCCATAAAAGTTCAAATGCCGTATCATTTGGAGAGCGATGGTTAGAGGAGCCCTGAGCATTGCGCTATCTTCGTCGGGCACCGGGACGCATAAAAATCCCCTCCCAGAATGAGAACGCAGTCAGGTATCAAGAAAGCACCGCTGACGCCAGGTCATGTAGAAACCCCTGGACCATCATTAGGCCATTACAGCAAATAGGGTGATCGGGCGAGGTGAAGACTCTCCAGGGTGACAAATGCCCAGCGGCCCTCCTGCTCATCCGAGCCATAACCGCCAACAGCCATGGGAGAGAGATTTATGGAGCAGAATCAACACCACCCCGCTTTACGTCCCCCGCCGGGCCCCGACAGTGCGCCCTACCCCGATTTTCTGCATGAGGTGAAATTCCGGGGCCCGGAGGTGAGTTTCCTGAAGCAGAGCAACCCCTGTACGCAGAGTTTTGAGATGCCGCAACACCTTATTCCGTTTGTGTCCGGGGCATCGGACCCCCTTCACGTTCCATGTTTTGACCTTCAGTGTCAGTAGGCCGAGGGAGGCCCATCATGGACATCAGGATAAAAAAAAAGGGATAACCGAACGTTCCATCAAGCCATGCACGGGGGGGCTCGTGTCCCAAGTGAGCTCCACCCCCACCTCAAATCCAGATCTAGGGGATAGTAACCAAAATAAGTAGAGGAGTAGCGGAGGAAGCATGCAGCGTGGCCAAACAACCCTAGTAAACCACCCATCAAACAACCCATACTGGGCAACTTGAAAACCAAAACAGCCGGTGAGGTGGGGATGCGCCCCCACCCCCGAGCAGAAAGCAGAAAAAAAATAAAAATAAAATACAACTACAGAATCAAATAACCAAAAACCTTCCAGTAAGGGACCTCTCTCTTTTTTCCCCATAGAACACCTCCCAATGGAGATGTATCAGCGGCAATCAGGAAAAAGGAGAATGGAAACAACAGTACCTTCAAAAAGTGCTCCTCCTCCACTTGTCAAGGGCTTCGATCCTGTTGGGGCCACAGAAGGCCGCATCACTGCCCAATCACTCTGGCGGAATAGGTGGCGGAGGGGGGGGGGTGGGTGAACGGTCCCCCTACGCTCCCTGGATGGACGACTGCGCGGCGACGGTGGTAGATGGACCTCAAGCGCCTTCCTAGCCGAGGTGGGGCGGGGTGAATTGTAGTTTTCTTCGTCCGGGAAACGTGATGCGGAAGTGGCTGGATATTGGAGCGTGAACCGAATCCATCCTCCGGCGAACCAGATCCCCACATATCTCAGAAAATGCCCTGCGCCTCTTGGTCACCCTCGGCCGAGTATCAGCGAAGAGCAATAATCGTGGTCAGCATCCGCAAACCAAATTTCTTTTGCGCCCTATACGCCTTCATAATCGCCACTTTATCATTAAAGTCCAATATTTTACGATATAAGCCGCGGGGCCCTGTCGTTAGGCTGGTGCGGGCCCAGACGGTGTGCGCACTCCACACAACTTGGACCGGCCAACCCCAGCGATGCAGGGATCACTTTTTGGCAGAAGGATGCTTGTCAGGAGGGTGTCAGGGCCCTTGCACCGTCTCAGGGAGTTCCCACCACCCTCAGATTGTTTCGGCGGGACCTATTCTCCATCAGTCATCAATCTTGGCCTTTGCCTCAGCGTGGGATGTGCGAAGTGCCTTATAGTCATTATAATAGCCCCCAAGGCGGCTTTCCCGCCGCACTCACCCTCTCCTCCAAAGCAGTCAGTCACCGCTTGGCGTGGGATTGTACCTCAGAACTGATGTCTTTAAGGGATACAGCAATGTGTTTTGCAGAGTGTTCACAGTCACGCTTGATATGTGTGACATTGTTCTTGCAGCATCCTATTTCCCGCGCCTGCCACCCCCGTTTCAGGGAGCTGGCATCCAGATTCAGCCCCATCACTTGAAGGCTGCCTGCATGCTCGCACCGCCATCTTGATTTCCCCTGCTTGCTCTCAGACGGCGCTCCTTCGCGCGTTTTTTGCCTGGGCCGAGCGGGACACGTACGGTCCATCATGTGGGGTTCGGCAGGCTTCGATTCCGTGGGGCGTCCGGAGCGCAATCAGTAGAGCAGCGCGGCGGTAATGCGGATGGCGGGACGGAGCATCTCCTACACACGCCGCTGCTCACATGGGCGCCGGAACCGGAAGTCGCGTTCGTTTTTTTTGTACACGCAAAAATAAACGCAACATATTGAAAGTTTTACCAACATGTCCGATCACCTTGTGGACGATTTTTTGACGATATCGGAAAAAAAAAATCCATCGGAGCAAATGGCCGTTTCAGATTTTTGTACAACGGACCAAAAAATTGTTAGTCGTCCGTCTGTCAGCCGAAAAAATCTTGACGTGTAAACCCACCTTTAGTGTCTCATAGAACCAGATATTGAAATGTTGAGTCAATGGCCAGGAAACTCCCCAGACCAGAATCCAATTAAGAACTTATGGTCAGTCCTCAAGGCAGGAGGACAAACAAAATTTGGACAAATTACAACCATCGATTATGAAGTAATGGGTTCCCATTTGTTTGACCATTAGGCATAGAAGTTGACTGAAAACATGCCAGGTCGTATTGCAGAGGTCTTAAAAACAAGTCTTACAACAAGGAGCAAAGGGGCCACCGAAGAGTGAAAGTGCCACTGTGGGTGGCCATGCCTTCGCACCATAAGATGCAAGCATTTTTATGGGTGGGGTAAACATGCTTCTTATGGTGGAAAAAATACAGTACTTCATATGATGTCCCAGAACCTGGGGCGGAGAGAAATTTTAATTTGAAAACAAGAAGAACAAGAACAACCACACATTAGCCCATTAGTTTTAGATTTATGTAGATATGCCCGTCTGCTTCATCCCTCTCTCTCCCTAAGTTCCTTAAATGTCTTCTCTAACAACATCAGGAAGTGCTTGAGGCTGTTTTGGGATGGACGTAGAATATTAATTAATTAATGTACACATTTTCTATGATGACTACAGGGAAAGAGTTATAAATATTTTATGAATATTAAAGTTTTATCAAATGGAAACAAAAATTCATGCAAGTGTAAAATAATTTTCAGAAAACTAAATACTTTCTTAAATGCGTATATACAATGACCTTCTAACTATAAAAAGAATGTTGTACAGAGCACAAGTAAGCTTCATCAGCCATAACCTTTACCCACCATGAGAGCTAAGTCATCCAACCTCCATGGACACTATCTCAGGATTTTATGATTACTGGCTTGTTGGTAGTATACTCTTTTTGCACCAATGTACTGTATGTAAACTGTACATTTAACAGGGGTTATATTTCACATTCCCAGGTTGATAAATCTCATATGTAATTGAGCTATAGGTAATCTTGTTTTCTGGTATCAGAACTGTATTACAGCTATCTGTGTATGTTAAAGTTAATGACAGTCTAGTTGTGACTTTTCTGACAACTTTGCTGCTTTAAAGATTTAACCTAGCTGAGGGATCTTCCAGCAACCCCAGAGGCCATACGAATGTGCCTGCCACTGAGCAGGACATATTAAGCTTGAATTTCCTGCTGCCCATTTAACTGCAGAGGAGTCGACAACCAATCCTTTAGAAGCAGGTGGCACAATGGGATTAGTCAATCTACCCATTTAATGAGAACCTGTCTTTCACACCATTGCTCATTATACACTCCTTATAGCAGTGTGTTTGGATGTTCAACTGTGTTTGATTTACTGTATTTTTCACCCCCAAATCAGGGTGAAAAAGTGCCTGTGTCTTTTGGTCTGAATATGCGACTCCCGCGGGCACTCAGCCACGGCCCCCCCCCCCCCTAGCTCTCCCGGCTAGCTGTCTCTGACCATGTCTCCTTCCTTATTTATCTGTACCTGACTTTATTGGACTAACCTATTGTATATGACCCTTGGCTTGTTTTTTGGATTGTCTGTTAGATGGATATCTGGTGTTGGTAATTGTGAAGCAATTCCTTTTGAAAATTCTAGTTCCCTATTCTGTGGCAGGATTTTAACAGGTCACTGACTAAATGCTAAAGACAAAGTATTTGCATTACGTGCCGAAACAAGTATATTCAGGAGTGGGCATTCAGATACTCTCATCACATGCATCACATATTCATTGCATGACCCACATATCTTGAAGAGCAACTGTAGACAAAGTATTTAAGACTTCCTTAAAGACTTTGTAATTGTTGCTGGGTGTTTTGTTTATCTTTATTAAACATATAATTTACAAAACAATATCACTGTAGATCATACACAAATATGTTTCAAAACTTTTTAGGGTTGTTTTATTCTTCTATTTTTATACAAAATAATTAATTTTTAAACATGAATGAGAAAGCTTTGCAATCTTTTTTAGGATTTTATTACTGCATCCAGTCATGTCACCTTTCCCTGGGGTACCTGCCAGTCCTGTGCCCTGTCAATGGGGTGCCTGCTAGTCATGTGCCCTGTCACTGGAAAAGCTGTCACTGGCATACCAAACAGTATTCTGCCATGTTACTGGGACACCTGCCAGTGCTGTGGCCTGTCACTAGGGTACCTGCAAGTCATGTGCCCTGTCACTGGGCTACCTGCCAATCCTGTGCCCTGTCACTAGGGTACATGCCAGTCCTGTGCTCTGTCATTAGGGTTCCTGCTAGTCCTGTCCCTCATCACTGTGCCAGCAAGAACACTAATCTTCATGCTGGATAGAAAGCTGCTGTGCAGTTCCCCAATCAGCAGGTGCCTTGCTATTTATTTATAATGTATAGCGGTCCGTGGTTGAATAACATTGGAGGTAAGCACTCAAAAATCAAAGCACCATGCCCCACCTCAATAAACTGTGAGGATTTTCTAGAACATGAAACACTACAATTCATATATCTGAAACATATATGAAGGGCGTTTTAGAGGTGTCTTTTGTTCAATTACCGCTTATCACAGCACAGCAAATATGCATTTAAATTTATATGGACATAAAACAAACCATATCTTTCTTTTAATAACAAGAAAACCTCAACTGAGAGGGAAAAATGGTCACCTACAAACTAGTAGCCTGTTCCTCCTCCTTTAATGATCCATACGTTGGTCCAAAACAGGAAATGAGTGTCAAGCTGTATGTTGGGATGACCTTCGACAAGTTTCGTCCCTTTAGGACTTTGTCAAGAAGACCCTCACACTACAAGCATTGTAATATAAATTTTCTAAACCTATTCTAAATAATCCCAAAATTCTAGTTTTCTTATTTATTATTATTCTTTCTTCTTATTTCTCAATTATATGACGCTCTTAAGGAATAAAAAAGAACTAAAGTGCTGTACTTTACATCATGTGTACCTGTCCCTTGAAAGGTGCTGTGCATTCATTATATATACAAAATATGTGCCCAACTGTGCTATAAAAGCCATTCTAAATCATCTTCCTCCTGCCGTTCATTAATCTCAGTGCTGTAACCCCCCCCCCCCCCTAACCTCCCAGTCTTAGCACAACCTCTATATTGTGTGTCGAATCCCGAGTGTTGTTTAAGAGCTAATATCTAAAACTCTTTTCCATTAATACATTTCTTCTGTGTCTGTGCTTACCTTAAAAAAAAAATTATATCCAAATGGCCATATTCCATCTATGTTTTTGATCCCTGAAGAGGAGTTGCTTGATCCTGTGGTGATCCCCTTTGGTTTTTTAAAGACGTTTGTCCAGCAGGATGGTGGTGTTTGATGCTTAGTATGCTTGATGCTTAGTATCCTCCTCTACTTCTGGTGCTTGAGGTTCGAAATACCGTAATTAGTTATAGGCGCTTTTTTAGATCAATAAAGAACCAAAAGATTCAATGGCTGTAGATCAATACCAATACTTAAAATATCCAGGGGTACTTCTATCCCATTAGTTAGTGGATACTTAACAACAGGGAGGCTAAAAATTATGTTCAAAATACAAAGGTAAATTAAACAAATGAAAGATTGGATTCAGGCTGAAACAATATTAAGTTGTGAAAAATGTATGGTATAAGTATCAAATGGAAAACTATATATGTGTTGAGAAATATAAATTTTGTCTTGTTAATAAAGTTATGGTAACTGGTGGTTGATGGGGAAAAGTGGATATTTAACCCTGTAGATCAGTGGTGGCCAACTAAGTTGATATGGAGGACCACAAGTGCGGAAGGGCCGCACATAATATTTTCAACCTATACTGCCTTTAAAGGTTATATGCCTGTATTCTTAGGTTATGTGCCGAAATATATATTATACAATCACCCCCTGTTCATTTGTGAAATACAGGGTGCATAGGCACTTACCAATCTGCTGATGCCCCACCAACACTAGTGGAGAGGCGAGGGATTTGCTCAGGCACCATCTGGGTCGCTGATTGGCGGACCAAGGGGGGCCACCAAAGAATGCCCAAAGGGCCGCAGGTTGGGTACCTGGGCTGTAGATTAATGGATCAAAGATGTAATATATACATTTGAGATTGGATTAGAAAATCCACTCCTGAGGGAGGCAAAAAAGTGCTGAGAGAGGCTGCTGATGCTCACCCCTCTTTGCTTTAAATCAGCTGACCAGTGGCAATAGGATCACCCGTTTGGGTGGACCAAGATGGGTGTAGAATGACACGCATTTGCGTTGTATGGTGCACACCCATACGTTAGGTTATCTATTTGCAAGCACACTACCACGATGCGTGCCAATAACCCGTTTTACGAGATTTGGGGCAGAACAATGGCGGGGACCTATAGTTAGGTCCTAGCTGGGGTCCCGAACCCACAGAAGGGAAGCGGAGGTCAGAGGGGCGACCACCAGAAGAAGGAGAGGAAGACACTAAGCGTCCAACGCCACCATTCTTTTGGAAAAACTTCTTTAAAAAAACACACAAGCAGTGTCACTTTTGAAATTACCTCAGGATCAAGCAACTCCCTCTTCAGGGATCAAAAACATAGATGGAATAATATGGCCATTGGGATATCATTTATTTTTTAAGGAAAGCACAAAGGGTTGGGGGCTAATTGTATTTTAAAATTTTAGGTTTGTTTTATTTACAGTACTGAGATTATTGAATGGCAGGAGGTAGATGATTTAGAATAGCTTTTATAGTATAAGCACATATTACGCTACTTGCATTGAAGAAGATGTATATATAATAATTGCACAGCACCTTTAAAGGGACAGGTACACATGACGTAAAGTACAGCACTTTAGTAATTATTTATTGCGCAAAAGAGCATCATATAATTGAAAAATATGAAGAACTAGAATTTTGAGATAATTTGGAATCAGTTAAGAAATAGACCATAAGCAGGTAAGCAGAGGTTAAATATGTGGTGATAAAAACTAGGTACCGTATATTAAAGATATATTAAATGTATTTTTGTATTTTTTATGACATCTATTTTTATATTTTAATGCTTGTAGTGTGTGGGTCTTCTTGACAAAGTCCCAAAGGGATGAGGCGCGTTGAAGGTCATCCCAATAGCTTGACACTCATTTCCTGCTTTGGACAAATGTATGGATCATCAAATGAAGAGGAACATTCTTCCCTCTCATTTTTCCCTCTCTTGTTTTAAAAAGAAAGATATGGTTTGTTTTATGTCTATGTAACGTAGTGGTTAAGTTCTTGCCAGGAAGTCACAATGGTTCAGTGGATTATTCACCCAGGAATCTTGCGTACAGGAACACATCTGGAGGATCTACCATGTATCAGGTCAGCAACGTCAGAAAAGCCCAGAATGCTCTCAGGAGCTAGCATTTATAGACTCCCAGAGGGGTTGGCTTACGGCCAGTAGTAGGGCAGATTAGAATTGATACATTTGTGAGGAGTAGAGAGCGAGGAAAATGACACGTACCCAACTTTAAGTAAACAGCAGGTGCACAACCCTTAAAGGTACAGGCACCACACAAACATACAGTTGTGTTCGAAATTATTACACCCCCAATGCTGTAAAGGGCTTTAGGGAATTCAGTGCACATTTGTAATTGTGTTCAGAAATCTTTTTAAAGAACCAAATGCAACTAAAATGGCATCAATTGTTTTTGTAATACAGTATAAAAAATTTTTTTGTGATTTCTTCATTGACACAATTATTCAACCCCTTAAAGACTACCACGCTTAAGAACAGAAGTTCATTCAAGTGTTTTCGATCAGGTATTAAAAACACCTGTGGATGTCAACAAGCAGCAATCAAGCATAATACGCACTAATTAGGCAGATTTAAAATGACTGTGATACTCAGCTCCATCTAGACATTTACTGGTGTGTTTACAAACATGGTGAAGTCAAGAGAATGGTCCAGGAAGACAAGAGAAGAGGTGATTTCTATTCACAGGAAGGGCAATGGCAACGGGTACTGAAGTTTCAGCTCAGACAGTAATGAAGGCCTCCATGCCAGGCGCACCCCCTTGCTGTCTCCAAAGAAAAAGAAGAGTCAACTGCAGTATGCCAAAAGTCATCTGGACAAACCATAAAAGTTTTGGGATAGTGTCCTGTGAACTGATGAAACTAAATTAGAACTGTTTGGGCCCATGGATCAACGTTATGTTTGGAGAAGGAAGAACAAGGCCTATAAAAAAAAAAGCCTTCTTGAAGCATGGCGGGGGGTTAATCATGCTTTGGGGCTGTTTTGCTTCTGCAGGTACAGGGAAGCTTTAGCGTGTGCAAGGTACCATGAATTCTCTTCAGTACCAGGAGGTATTGGAAAGAAATATGATGCAGTCTGTCACAAACCTGAGGCTTGGGAGACGTTGGACCTTGTAACAGGACAATGATCCCAAGCATACCTCTAAGTCCGATAGACCATGGTTGCAGATTAAAGGCTTGGAGTGGCCATCGCAGTCACCAGACTTGATTGAGAACCTCTATTGGGACTTGAAGAAAGCAGTTGCAGCGCGCAAGCCTAAGAATGTGACTGAACTGGAGGCTTTTGCCCATGAAGAATGGGCTAAGATACCCGTAGATTGCTGCAAGACACTTGTGTCAAGCTATGCTTCACGTTGGGGGTTGAATAAAACTGATAATGATGTGAGCACAGAAAAGACATTTGTGGTTATTTCATTATTAATGTTATGTTATATTTGTCTGACTTACAAGTGCCTGATTTAATTGTAAACATTGTGATCAAAATCAATGTCAAAATGGTCAAAACACTCAATTTCAGTGGGAGTTGAAAAATTATATACAGTAGGTAGCATAGGAATAGTGTACAGGGCATGGCATATATACAGTAAAACATAAACACATTAACCGCCCTAGCGTTATGGACGGCAGCACCTCGTCCAGCGCTCCAACTGCTACTATCGCACTGGACGAGGTGCTGCCGTCCAGTACAATGCGGGGCTCTGGGAGAGCGCATACTCACGCTGTCCTGTGTCCCCTTCATGCGACATGGCTGCTCGGCTGCTCGTGTCTTCCTCCCCCCCGCTCCGAGTGACATGATGACGTCACTCGGGGAGGCGGTGGGAGATTTGTACAGTAAATAGCATGAAAGCAGTTTTCTATGTAGAAAACTGCTTTCAAACTCCCCCTATGTACTAAATATCGCCAGAATTAAGTCCCTGATGCCCCAGATGTACCCATTTGCAGTAACCCTTTCTTCCCTGGTGTGATTTTATCACACCAGGTTAGAGAGGGTTAAGTGCAAATGGGAACATCTGGGGCACCAGGGACTTTTTATTTTGGCGATATTTAGTACATAGCAGCATAGTTTTGTGTCCTAATTTTTGTGGGTTTTTTTCATTATTTTTCATAAAAAAATTTTTATTTTTATTTTACATAATTGTGTGTTTTAAACATTATTATATTCAGGATGTCTATTAGACCCTTGTACGGACATATTTTGGGAAGTTACAGGCCTACGACATAAAGAAAAATTTACCATTGAAGTCTATGGTGCACTTTTGGTACAGAAATCTGGACCTCAGCAGTGCGCTAGGGAGGTTAAGTGAATAAGCCCTGTCACTGTCCTAAGTTAGGGAAAACACAAAATATACAGGCATTTCTAGCAATGCATTTAAATGAAAAATTGGGCCATTTACTAGTCAATACAGAGGGTGTCTGTCCAGAACTACCCCAAGCCCTTGGGGGAAGATGATCAGCTCACATGGTCAGATGGAGGGTCCTGCAAATCCCCAGGCCATTGATGCCTCTCCAATGACCTGGGAGCAAGGCACCTCCCTTCAGCTGGGATGACTCATCTACAGTATGAGCAAACAAATTATGTTTCATGGCCATTTGCCATTACACTACATCTATATAAATGTATATGTGTTTTTTTTAATGCATGTAAAATAAAACATGACATTTTAATTACTATGTGTGATAACTGCTAATTAAACAAAAGGCACCTCTGAAACCCCCTTCATATATGTGGCAGATATATGAATTGAAGTGTTTTGTATTTATTTATAAGTGAGAACTGGAGGCAGTGTTTTAATATGGTCTAAGTATATATTGTTATAGCAAAAAGGAATACCTTCTACTGCTTTAATACTCCTAAAACAGACCAATAAGGAAGTTGAGATGCCACAGAAAATGCATTTTATAGAAAAAGTCAGTCCAAAGTCATTTGCATACTCGTGATTAAGGAAAAAAAATATTTAATTCTTATTGAACTAGGGCAAATTAAGTTAAAGTGACACTTGCCAAAGGGTTAGAGCAAAAGGTTTGGATAGAGTCCCAGTATGTCTCTTATTCATTCAGTGTCTTTTTGACAGTCTTTACTTCTCTTACATAATGGCCTGTTCAGGCAACCTGCTTGCCTGATTATTCTATAGTGTTCTATATTTATTTTGCTATTTTTCTGCTCCTGACCGACCATGAAATGTGACTTCCCGGCAGGTGCCAGTAGCCTACAATGGGAGCGATTTCTAATGATAGGCAACTGATCACCAACAGCTCACACAATGTATCCAACCACCGACCACCGTGGTGTGGTTTTTTGTTTCAGGTGGACCCCTGATCAGCAGCCCTTCTTTAGTCCAAAAAATACCCCCATGTTACATTACTTCTGTACTTCTGTACTATTGTTCCAGTTTTCATTGTCACAGCTGAGACCCTGTTGGGCCTAGATTCAAAATAAAAGTTGGTTTAATCATAAGCCACCCTTTTATCATAGGTTGATTCCTGAACCTTTACAACTTCATCTTTATCTAGGTACAAGGAGGGGTTATGGAAATAATGAAGAGGTGTTAAGCATAGTTCTGTGTTTCAATGCATCACACATTAACCTCCTGAGCGTTTCGCTGAGGTCCAGATTTCTGTACCATAAGCGTTACGCTGTTTATCATTGAAAAAAACATTGTAGGGCTGTAACTGACCAAAATATATTCAAACAAATGTCTAGTAGACATCCTGAATATATAAAGTTTCAAACGCTTAAGTATTTTAAAACAATCACATTTAATGATAAAATTTAATAGAAAACACAAAAATCTGCTCAAACTAGAAATCATTTTCTAAATCAACCAAGACTGACAGGCGGTCTGATACACCGTACAGGGAACAATGTCGCACGCTGGCACATTTGCTGGCGCATTAGCTGGCGCATTACCTGCAGCTTACCCGTGTATTTGGGCTCGCTCCTGCTGCATTGGCGGGAGTGCACCCTATTGATTTAGCTGAGACAAAATGCAGAAAAACTGCGCCCATACTGCATTCATACATGCAGCACGAGCGCTGTTTTTCCGCATCTTGGTGTCTCTGGCGGCAATGTGCGGTGCTGCAATGAAGACGCGGCATTCCACAGCTTCATATCATCACTGCGGACGAGCCACTCAGATAACGCAGAGTGGACACTGTGCCATTCATTAGAATAGGAAGTGTCCTCTCTGCGTCTTTTTCCCCGCTGCGGATGTACGTCCACTGCGCAGTGGACGCAAGCCCTTACAAAGTATTTACTTCTTATGCGTTTTCCTTTATTTTGAACTTGATTGCATACAGAAAAATCAATCCAATCAAATCCAACATGAAAGAAAACTCATCATAAGCAAATACAAGTTTTTTTTTTTTATGTTTTTCATATTGAATTGAAGTGAAAAAAAAAACGCTCCAATCAATGTCAGGATGAAAGATAAAACAAAAAGAATTTTTTTTTATAAATTTTTTACCTTCCCGACCCTCCCCCTCCCGAAGACGTCATCGCGCACCTGCCGGCGCGATCTCGAACACCGGGATCTGAACATCAGACATCAGGGGACACAGCAAGAAGAGCCTGCAAGCCATTTGGGTGCAGGTAACAGCAGCCCGAGTTAATTCGGGCTGATCCATTTCCATTTCGAGATAACTTGGACTAAACACCCAAAAGGTTAAAGTGGTTTTATACTCAAAATTTGAAAAAATTGCAAACATCCATTACATTGACATTATACTCATCTTTTAGAAGTTTACATCTGGGAAAACTGCTACACAATTAAAAAAAAATACTTACCTTCCCCACGTCCCTATTCCTGGCGCCCGCTTGTTTAGTACTGCTGAAGAGAAGCTGCTTCCGTCCCTTCTCCAGGAATACTTAATTTTGGTTGACCTGTAATTCTACAAAATCTGCTTTCATTACATTACATCCCGCAAATGCTGCCATCAAAATCTCACAGGACTGGGCACTCATGACACATCCATCCCAGGTGCCTTCATGGTGGGTATGTACAAAACACCCACCGCAGTGGCACATCCCACAGTGGGAGGCGAAATCCCTGAAAAAGGATCCCCTCCTGCTCTCAGAAATATTTCATTTCATCTATTTCATTTCGAGCAGTGATTGCCCTAATTATCGACAGTGCTGCTGACGATAATGTAAAGTGCCCTGCGAGGTGGTAGGTCAGCTTTAAGTAGGCATAAGGCTGACCACATATTTAGAGTTTCAGAGCTGTGTTGTCATATTAAAGAGGAGCATACAAGTTCACCTTTTTTCTGCCACATGCAAACAATAATTTTGTTGTGAAATAAAAAGCATGAAAATGGTTTTCCAGAGATGTGCCAAATATGTATTTTGTACTTGACACACTCTTTTTTCCTTTTTCTAGGATTTTACCATTTATCTACACAAAGGCTACAGAACAGTTAAAATTATTATTATTATATGTATTATTATACATACTTATAAATAATAATACATGCTGCACACTGTAAGCATCTTTAAAAGTCTTAAATACAGTATCTGACAAAAGTGAGTACACCCCTGACATTGTGGAAAATAGTTTATATTATCTTCATATAATATGACACTGGGATACAATGTAATGTAGTCAGAGTACAGCTTGTATAACATTGTCAATTTGCTGAATTATTCAACACATAGCCAATAGCCAACACATAAAACAAATGTTGGGAGGGACCACTGGTAGCCAAATCACCACATCCAATTAAACAATTTTTGAAAGGGGAGGGGGAACTAACCCTCAGGCGTGGCCAGCCCCAACGGACTTTTGAGGTGAAGTAAATTAGCAAAGGTTCCAGTCAAGGGA
>CM070034.1:114611694-114661113 GCA_036250615.1 Ptychadena robeensis
AAGAGGCATCCATGTTTATGTCATGAATATCGTGATAGTCATGTACCGTCACCATTACACACCGTGTCACCGATGTCGGTGATAGATAGTATAGGGGGGTCTATGCCCCAACTATCCCAGTTTATAATGTCAAATATTTCTTGTTGGGGAACATTGTTAGTAATTATCACCCACCTTTTTTCCACAAATTAGTAAGCGTGAGCCCACATATTCGATTTACACCATTCATCCACCGCTGCCAGGGGGCGTCATTGGCCAACCGTCCGTCGTCTTGGGCGAGCGTAATGCGCCCGCCCAAGGCGACGGACGGTTGGCCAATGACGCCCCCTGGCAGTGCGGTTTACACCGACGCCCGGGGGCGGGACCAACCGCACCGTCAGTGTGGCGGGAAAGAGGCCACATTTAAACTGACCTAGGACTCCCTAACAGACATATTGATTTCTTGTGCGGACATGACGCAGGAGAGCCGGTAGCGGTGGATGAATGGTGTAAATCCCTAACCAACTTTAAGTAAGTGCCATTAGACTTGAAACGGTGACGGTTTGGTTCTGTGGATTTAAGAACATCAGAGACTGACACTATATGCCTCATCCTCCATAGTGTGGCGGAGGAAGCAGGTCGTGACATACAAATTTTCTTGGATTGTGACTGACATAGACTGATAAGACGAATATGTGGGCTCACGCTTACTAATTTGTGGAAAAAAGGTGGGTGATAATTACTAACAATGTTCCCCAACAAGAAATATTTGACACTATAAACTGGGATAGTTGGGGCATAGACCCCCCTATACCATCTATCACCGACATCGGTGACACGGCGTGTAATGGTGACGGTACATGACTATCACGATATTCATGACATAAACATGGATGCCTCTTTCCCCTTCCACAATGCCCTTCCTGGCATAGCCATGCGCCAGGTGCTGGACCCTTTGGCTGCGGTCTTTGTTGGTTGTGTAGTGATCGCTTGGTGAGTGTCGGCCGAACGCCTTTAAGTCCATCCACAACAAGAAGCAAAGCAACAAACTGGTAAGCCACAACATTTGACCTACGTACATAAACCTATTCCTACGATAGGAGTAATAAGGGATTGACAATTATGATTATTAAAAATATATATACAGCACAGGACAAGATAACATGTGGCAGGGAGTGTTTTAGTGATATAAGACCTACCATAATAGATAGGCATGACACAATAATTAGAAAGGTACACAACCTGGCAGAGCGAAGGTATCACCCATATATTGTAGAAATGATATGAGGTACTGATATGCAAATATCTTGATGGTTTTTCAGAAATATAATATTCGCAGTGATCCCTGATGAAGTCCCAGATAGCGGGACAGAAACGCATCGGAATACGCTGGAATTTACCTACCAAAAGAGACTACTGAATTACTGTGACATGTAATGTACTTCTAACCGTATCCTTGTATGGAGGACCAAAAACGCTCTGTATATTTGTATATATGCTGTTTTTAGAAATGGGGATAGAGATATCCTGAAAACATTCCCTGTATTTTGTGTGAACTGTATTAATAAAAGACAGGAAAAAACTTCAATCCCTTGACTGGAACCTTTGCTAATTTACTTCACCTCAAAAGTCCGTTGGGGCTGGCCACCCCTGAGGGTTAGTTCCCCCCTCCCCTTTCAAAAATAGCCAACACATAGCCATGTCTAAACCTATTTTCAAGTGAGTACCCCTCCCCCAATTGAATAATGTCCAAAAATATGCCCAATTAACCATTTCCTTTGCCGGTGTCATGTAACTCATTAGTGTTAGAGGCTATGTTTTCAAGGCATCAAAAACATGCGTTTGCACGTTTTTTAACCCACAGTTAACACATCCATTGCTTGTCACTTTAAATAAAATGCAATGCAACCCAAATGTAGCATGGATGCACTAACTCGCCCATAGGGAAACGTATTGGGCACATGAAAAATGCATGGGTATACGTTGATATGCACTTTCTTGCAAGGTCTCTAATATCCACCATTTCTATGATGTTGTAATGGAGGAGTGGAAGGCATGCAAGTTTCAAATTGGGAAGCTCTTGTAAACTCAATACCCAAGAGAGTTATTGCTGAAAAATAATGATGACCACACAAAATACTGACACTTTGGGCACAATTTAGAAATTTTAAACAGTGTACATTTTTGATGCCAGTCTTTTAGACATCTGTGTTATTTTATCTGTTAGTTATTTTAAGGGGGCAGCAAATGTTAAACAGCCTGTACACTGACTACTTTGCATTGTATCAAAGTGTCATATCTTCAGTCTTGTCCAATACAAATATATTATTATACAATATTAACTGTTTACCCTAATGTCAGGTGTGTATTTACTGTAGGGAGATACGGTAGTTAGCAAGTTTTTAACATATATTTATACATTTAATAATTATGTATTAACCCATAGGAATTATTAACTTGTAGAACCACCTTCAGCAGCAATTTAGGCTCCTTTCACTCTATATGTGTTTTTAAAGGCATGTGTTTTTGAAAGGAATAACCTACCACATATATACATATATATGCGTTTGCAACTTACACATCTGTGTTTGCACTTGCGTTTTTGAAAAAGCATGAGGGTCCTTTCACACTACCCTGTTTACACGAAAATAAGACAGTGTCTTATTAAAATTTTTGCTCCCAAAGATGCACAATGTCTTACTTTCAGGAAATGTCTTATTTTTCCATGAAGAAGATTATGGCACACATTTATTAATAACCTTTCAGGGGTGTTAATGTTTCCCTGTGGTTTACAAGTGACATACATTGTATATATTTACCAATAAAAACTGAAAGAATTTGGGCAATCTAAACATGTGACTTTATATACATAAGTGAAGGTGTATTTAATGTATTTGAGCTGCAATACCAATTTTAGCCACTGGAGACACAGCCTCGAGTGAGCAGTTCCTCTCACACACAGGAGAGGGAGGGGGAGCTGAGATGTGTGACAAGCAGACTCCTCGCAGAACCTGGCAGATTACCAGCTTCTTTTAATGCCTGGCATACACATGCCGATAAGCGGACGATTTTTCACCTGACTGACGGGCGTGCCCGCTCACGCTGTCGGTCAGCGGGAAAATCGGCCGCTTATCGGCGTGTGCCCACATGGGGCGACAGATCCCTGTCGCCCCACAGCTCGGCCGGCCAGAGAACGGACATGTCCGATATTCTCTGGCCGAATGGACATGTCCGATATTCTCTGGCCGATGCAAGCCGATGCCATTAGATTCAATAAAAACCGGCGTCTTCATTGAAGGGTGCCGGCCAACTGAAGCAGCCCCATAATGCACCAGGATGCAAACGTGATGACGTCATCACGTTAGCATTCCGGTGCATATCGGAGCATGTCTGTATCCCCGTCTAAATTATAAGACTAATCTAAGAATTACGGACATGTCCGTAATGGCTAAGATAGATTTGGCTGCAGATTTAAGCTTTTTAACCTTAAGATCGGCACCCGATTTTTCGGCTGCCGTGAGCACGCATGACGGTCGGTCGGACAAAAAATCTAAGTGCTTATTGGGGGCTTTAGGCAGAAACCTGCTCTGCCTGGCAACAGCTCAGATTACAGTGCCCCGCAGTAACCTCACCTCCATATTGCTTGGTTAACCTCTTATACACAGGCTTCTAATGCTGTTCATGACACAGTGTTAAAGACAGGCACAATTTCTACTATCTCAATTCTACACTTCTTATAATATTGGCACATAACACACACCCCACTCTCCTACAGTAACAGACTGCATCATGCCTATCATTTTTTTTTTTTGCCTATAGCTCTTGAACCAATTATTCCTCTCTGCTGGCTCCAGTATATAATAATTTGTGTATAGTCTTCACAGTAATTGGTGACCCCTTTCATGTGAGTCAATATACAGTCCTAAATACTAATACTTTGTAATGAGCAAATCTGTCATACCCAAATCCTTCCATGTAATTTGCTTTGCTGTGGTGGATGATTGCCAAGGTAAAATAAAACAGTAAATGGCTCAATTGGAGCTAAATGACTTCCAGTGCTGTAGAGGCCAATTTTTTTCCTCAAATAATGAAAATGACTCCACTAATGATGTGGCATGCCTACAAAGCTGTGTTTTCTGGCATCTTAAAAGATACAGAACAATGATTCAATATGTCGACTTGATCTGCCAGTTCTGGACATAAACTAGTAAAGGATCCAGTTTCCTCTTTTATCCTTTCTCTTAATGGACTGAAAGGTTCCTGTTCCAGTTCTTTCATAAACAAATTTGCTAGATGGATTTATTGCACTGATATTTATAGAATTCTACCTTCCTTTAATCTATCCAATCATATTTGACTTTCTCATTAGGCAGATCTATTTCCTTAACCCTTTTGATTTTTTTAAATTATAGTTGTCACTGTGGTGGCCATGTGAGATCTTTCTTCCTCAAACAAACAAATCAAGAGAAAGTGGTCTACAGTGTATGTTTGTCCTCTATAAAAAAAAAAAGAAAGAGCATAGTTGGCCTCTATATAAAGAATTCTACCTATTGAACATTAATGTCACTCAATCCTCTAATTGAAGCGTGGTTGTGAGGAGGAGGGGAATATTTTGATATTTGGTTTCTGTCACCCATCACCCAGCTTCCTGCACCTCGTGTCTCACCGACAGAAAGGAAGTGTAGTTTAACCATACTGTCCATGTTACTTGGTGAGGAGGTTCAACTTACTAATGCTGTAAACTTATGCAATTATGGCATTTATCTTGAAGTTCTTTGGATATGGGGGGGAAAAGAAGCACATGGTGGAAAGTCACTGGCTCACAAGAGATGTTAACCCGGAACAGACATGGCAGATTCTGAGTGAGCTGGGTGATGGAGCCTTTGGGAAGGTTTACAAGGTAATGTCATTACAATGCACTGTCCATCTATAAGTTTTTTAATTTATTCTTTAATTAATTTAATTTAATTGTAAATATCTTCTATAAAATATATGAAGCTCTTCCAAAAACATAACATTATTGTTTTTATTATATTTGTTATTATCATCAAACCAGTGGGTAGTAAGTGTTCTTCCTCTGATGGGACTCAGTGGAGAAGGGGGCCCTGTATTATTTCATTAAGAAGAGTTTTTTCCCAGGCATCTATAATTGGCATATCGTGTTGGATATCATGACTGTACAGTCTGGTTTCCTAAGAAAAGCAGTAAGCATGTGACAGTCTTAATCATAATACAGGATGGAACTCATGACAGTAATGGAACTAAGAAGACATTAACAAGTATTCTATAGAGTGATGGTACGGAGCCTCATGACACCTCTCTTTTTAAGCATTTTAAATGTAATACTTTCCTTATTTTTTTATTTAACAAATTCAATACATGGTCCTGCCTTATCTCTATATAAACCAATATTGTTACACGTTTTATCAGAAATATTATTAGTCCATTAATAATTATAAAAGCACATAAAAATGTAAGGTGACATTTAAGTGTTTTGCAAGCCAAATGCATAAAAAGGGAATATTATGTATAATATCTATATAATTGTAGTGAGTATGTAACAATGCCAACTTCTTATAGTTGGTAGGAGCTGAATCTACCACCTTGTCAATACAGATGTATAGTACTGTTTATACAACGTGTCATCCAATATTGGCTGCAGTTTTCTACAATCTATTTCCTGTTCTTTTATGTCTGAACTTTTATAAAGCTATGACATTTTATAAGTTTAACTAAAGTTGGTCTCCTTCAGTGCCTGATGCTCCATTTAACATCTGGGGATTGATGTTAGGGTTGAAATTACAGAGAGAGTTGGCGTAAGGACTTAAGATAGCAGTTAGCAGTTTGGAGTTCAAGTTATACCATTAATTGGCTAACTGAAGATTGGAGACATCCCAAAAGCTTAGCCAAAAAACAGTGTCACTTGAACTTCAAACTCTGATTTAAGGAAACATCAGTTTGCGGGTTGAGGATCACAGGTCATATGGGGTATTTTTCAGCACATTAAGGTAATGTTTTATTCCACTGAGCCCAGAATTCACTTAATTAATATTGGGTAAGTGTAAGAATTAGAGTAATAAGGAAGGTTGGTGTTACAGGAAGGGTTGTTGTTGCCATGTTGTTGCCATGGAACGATGTAAAATCACATGATTTAGCCCTAGGCTCCACTATCCTTTCAAACCCCGGTGTTGAATGCAGGGAATGCACAAGCTTCCCTTTGACGCCAAATGGAGCTTTTACAGGGCTGTCTCCACAGCCTGTCAGAGCCCTGGATCCACTGGTCCCCGCCTCTGTCAGGTTAATGTCAATTAAGCATATCTGCATCCATAGTAATGTGACGTAGGCTTGTACTGACAATAGCGGATGGGGCTAATAATTAGGATAAAGATTATGCCTGCCATACACACCCCGATGGTGTGCAGGCAGACTAGTCCCGATGTACACCGAAATTCAAACGTGATGACGTCATCACGTTTGCACCCTGGTGCATTATGGGGCCCCTTCAGTCGTCCGGCACCCTTTGTGTGCCGGCATTAGCTTCAATGAAGACGCCGGTCTTCATTGAAGCTAATGCGCTTGGCTCCCATCGACCAGAGATTATCAGACATGTCCGTTCTCTGGCCGGCCGAGCAGTGGGGCGACAGTGGGCACATGCCGATTAGCGGCCGATTTTATACCTGACCACGCGCACGCCCGTCGGTCAGATTAAAAATCGGCCGCTGATCGGCATGTGTATGGCTAGCATTAGTCAAATATATTTTTTTTGTCAATTATTCCAGAGATGCTTGTTGAATATTTATTAATGAATGAAGAAGGCAAAATGGCACCCCCAACTTTGTTGTCTAACTTGCCCCAGTAAAGGTGCTTCATACTGTCAGCATGCTGTTTTTTCTGGGTCACTCAATAAAATGTAATGTAAGAGAAAAATCTTCCCAGGGAAAGGGCCCCTTCAGTAAACAGCTTCCATGCTGCCCAAATTCACCCAAAGACAGATCATCCTCAGGAGACAGTCCTACCTCTGCTCTCATTAGAGTACTGATAAACAATTCCACTTGGTGCTGATAAAGGCATATTAAGCTTACACATGTGGAATGCTTTTTCAAACACTCAACACATTCAAACCCAATTTCACCATTGGTAGCTGCAGCTGTGGTAATCTTATCCCAATACAAGTGGGCTGCAGTATGGTAGAGTTCCATACATTCCATTTTCCATCAACATATTATGGCACCCCAAATGGCCTTCCTAACATACTAATAGGGCACTAATAAAGTTGCATGATCAGTTTCTAGGACATCATGTTATTGTTACAACATTAGTGTAAGTCAAAATTTGGACTTGATTTTCCACTTAATTTATGCAAAACCTACGTGTGCTGGAGAAATACTTTCATTTTTGGATTGTTTCCAAAACACTTCTCTACATCTCCAACAACTTAGGTAGTGAAACCATGTTCAAGGGCTTAGCAATAATTTACAGATAATCAAAATTTTGTGACCATCTAATTTGTAGAACCAGGGTTGATGTTAGTACAGCCATGAGCAAAGTAAAACTCGAGGGCTGTATCCTGCCCATTCAAAGTTTTTGAAACAGTATGCAATGTAATTTTCATGTGCCGGCCCCTGCTATCTTCTCACTCCCTGCCAAACCTGCCCATGTCCCACAAGGGCCTAACCTCCCATGTTGGCCACTGCCATCCCAATTATTATATAGGACTGAATTCTTTGCAAAAAATTTGCATTTGTACATGCAAATATAACATGCTTAATGCGTGCTACTTTCCACAGAATATAAATTATTTAAGATTACAAAGATATATTCAAAATCTTTGCGAATTCTTGAAGTGCCGATATTCGCAATAAAAATTTGTGATTCGAAAATTCACGCTTAACAATAATTACAGTTTTAGAACATTTATTTTTTTGTCTACTATTCAATTCAACATTATTTTTCTATGCAATAATAAGAAATATATATATTCACAGCGGTATATTGTTTTGTTTTTTGTTGTAATTTTGAAGCGATGTAAGGCTATGTTCCCACATTGGTGATTAATCGAGAAGCACTTAGTTGAATTGGCTTTTCAATTAATTGGATTTTAATTGGATTTTCAATTGGATTTTCAACTGGATTTTCAACTAATGGCCGTGATTGGGCATGAGCGCGGTTGCACACGCGATCAGAATCACAGCTCCCCGTGTTCTGATCGCGGGCAGTTGCGATTTTGCTGCCCTGATCGTGCCCATAGACATGAACGGACACGATTCTATCATTGTGTGTGGACGCCATCAAAAATCGTGTCCATTTGTATTTTCTCGTATATGTTTTTATGTTTTGTACCTTTGTAACTATAAAACTGCAAAATAAATTTTTTGGGGGGAAAAAAAATTGCGTCCATTCATTCTCTATGAGCGAGATCATTCTTTTATAATGGCCACTATTTTTTATTAAAAAGAGCAAGCTGATCGCCTAAGTGGAAACATAGCCTTACAGTATGTAGGCCATTTCTTTTTTGCCCATTTATACAAGAATATGTTATTCTCATATTTGAAGTAAAGTAAAGTAGTCATTTATGATCCTACCAGCCTCTTCCTCAGAATTTGTATCTGTGTGCCCATAGGTGTCCAGGTCTATTTCCATATTGCAACACCATGTGCAATGATCTGACATTTACACCTCTGCATTTTAATATGTGTGTTTTAAACTTATGTTTGAATGTGAGCTTTAAATGAATTATTCATGTAATTTGCATGCTGTGCAGTTGTTCTTTTGTTGTGTTTTGTATGTGATGCTTTCTGAAAGAAAGAAATTGTATAGAAGTTTATGTGAGTATATTTTATTAAAAAAATTATTTAAACCAGTTATTACCTGCAATATATACATTTTTTTAGGTATAGCAAATAATCCCAATGTACACAAATAAGTAGAGTCTGCTGGAAAATAGGAAACTTAATATCTAATACTGGCTATAAACAAAGGTTTATTATATTTTGCAACAAGATTATTAAAATATAAAAATAATGTTGCATGCTATTTATATATGATTTATTTGCTACTTTTAACAACTGTTTGCTTCAAAATTGCAGTTGTAGTTATATCAATAAATGACACATTAATAGTATTTCTTTTTGTCAAAATAATAATTGGGCTTAATTGCAGTTAATTGCTATAATCACTATAAATATCAGTAAAGCGAAAATGTGTTTTGTCATTGTAGGCTTTAATATAACATTGTTTACATCAGTGTTTTTCAACCTTTTTTGGGCAAAGGCACACTTGTTTAATGAAAAAAATCGGATGGCACCGACGATACGCATAACCACGGCGCACTTCCAGTCCCCGCCGGAAGTGCGTCATCAGCAGGTGGCCTGCTGGAACGCAGATGCGTACCAGCAGAGCAAAAACACCGCCCCTGGTCTGTTGCTAAGCAACCGCATCCTCACAGAGCCGGTCCGTGTATAACATGGACCAGCTCTGTGAGGATGCGGTTGCTTAGCCCTCTTATCTAGCTGCCTCTTATAGTATAAGACTTATACTATAAGAGGCAGCTAGATAGGAGGGCCGAGGGTGGGGTCAAAAACCCACGGCACACCAGGCAACACCCCGCGGCACACTAGTGTGTGAAGGGTGATTGAAAAACACTGGTTTACATAACATTGTTAATGCTGAACTTAAGCTAAACTTTTAATGAACTCTTGCAAAGGGTCCCCCTTATGTAAAGTTCCTTGAACTTCCATTCTCAGTGATCCCTCACTGCCAATGACCATGCTCTACAGCAGTGATGGGCAACTGAGTTGATATGGGGGGGCCACACGAGAGGCCCTCAGCATCACTAAAGGGCCACACATAACATTTTCAATCTATACTGACTTGTATAAGCATTTTTTTTATGAAAAACAATTACAGACTGCATAGCTAAAAGACATTATGTTAAATTTTTTTAAATAATAAAAATTTTTTTTTTTTTTTTTTTTTTTTTTATATTATACTTCAAGCATTAGGGAACACTGTAATATGATAAATCACGTTTTGTGTCATGTAAATCATAAAAGGTAATGTGCTTCAAAGGTATTGACTATATTGTTGGGGCACATAACCTTTGATTCGGCAGACAGGTGAGTTTCTATATCCTATGCATTAATAGTAAGGTTTTGGGGGTCTCAAGTGGAAAACTGAAGGGGGCCGCCAAAGAACACACAAAGGGCCGCATGCATGGGCACCTGGGCTCTACAAGCTTATATTTCCTTTGCAAGGGTGCCACTAATAAGAACATCAGAACCCCCAGGGATCTCAGTTGTAAACTTTAATTTCCAAATTTTCCTTGGCTTACCAAGGTAACTGAGAAGATGGTGATTAGTTTGTGTAAGGGTAGCCATAGAGGAGGCGGTTCTCCATCGATAGATGAGGGATCGACTGCAGTGTGATGCTGGGCTTAGGTCACAGTTACTCTGAATAGTTAATATCTTGGTCACTGGGACACTTAAGCAGGGAACACACGGCTCAATATAGGAGCCGTTCAAGGTTCCCTGCGGTCTTCATGCAAAGCAACGGACATGGTTCGAGTGGGATTGATTGGTCCTGCTCAAAAACAGGGATGGATGCATATGATATGGGCCAGAGAGATGGCTGTGAGCATGCACGGCGCTTGAAGCGGCCATCGATCTGGCCCATATCTACATGTGTGTACCCAGCTTTAAGCCCCCCAAATACCTACTCCATACAACTATGTCGTGCCAGGTTCTCCCTGATAGAATACATAGTGATTGGAAAGTTTAGAAAGGTCCTCATATTACATGGTTTTGGTAGAACATACCATACCAGATTGATTGTACAGAAATTGTTTGGTAAGATTGTAAGGTGTATGTGGGCATTAATAGTTAGCAGCAACAGTGCTAACTCATCACTGCATAATTCAAACAATTTACCTCTTGATCCCTTGTAACAGACTCTTTCATGCAACTAGTATCTGAGACTGGCACTATAAGCTCAGCTTTTAGGGTCCTTTTACACTACAAGCGCAGTTGCAGCGCAATTGCAGCGCAATAGTTTACATTAATGGCAACGTGGTACATAAATAAAACCTGTGTTAGCGGATACCGCTGCACTATGTCTCTCATACTAGTGTATGGGATAAGCCCCCTATACACCTTTATATCAGCCCATACAATTTCCTTTAGATCTACCAACAATTATGTAGCATAGAGGCCTCCCTGATAGAATACATAGTGATTGGAAGGTTTAGAAAGGTCCTTATATTACATGGTTTTGGTAGAACAAAAGTTGATTGTACAAAAATTGTATGGTAAGATTGTAAGGTGTATTGGGGACCATACGCTTGTGCTGAGGAAAAAATGTGTGCTGCAGAACATATGGGTTAACACACTGCATTAAGGCGATAACACATTGCAGAATAGAGTGAATTTGTGACTTGCCTTACCAAAACATGCTGTGTCAGTATAGTGTGAAAGGGCCCTTAATCTAAAATAACAGTTATAGTTTGTGGCTTTTTGTTTTTCTGTTTGTGGCATTTTCATGCACTGCTATTGATATTAGCAATGCAACAAAGAATTTTTTTTAAAAAAGGTCATGCAATGAAACATGCAGATGTGATCTAACCTCTGTGATATTATGTAAATTGTGTTAACATGCATAGCCCAAGGCATGTTAAAATGATTAAATGTAAAAAGGACTAATACTTTCTAGGTGTATCCAAACAAAAGGTGAAATTGAATTTAATTTGATAGATATAACATTTCCAATAGAAAAGTCAGAATGCTGAAGAGAGGGGACCTTGTTCTCTCTCCAAGCTAAAGCTTTCTGATCATCAACAAACCTGAGCATTGCTGATTGCAGGGCTACAGGGCTGACTCAGCATGCTGCATGTCAGACCTCTGCAGAGAGAATAATGCTTCCATACAGAGAGCCCTTATCTACAGCATGTCGCAGAGAACAGCCTATTCTATTCTGTTTGGGCTTTGGTTGGCTTCTAATAAAAACAGACTGCATGACTTTGCACACCTTTTTGGTCTGAGACACCTGGGATACATTTAAATTTAATAAATCCTCATGTAGAAATATAAATCACATACATACATTCATTGCATTCATTCACTAAATTGCATTTAGTGCATTTGTTCTTGTTTAAATCTGCCTTAAGGAACCCATACACGTTGCGATTTTTCGTGCGATTTTAGCCCTTCCGACCGATCCGGTCGGTCGGGTAGGTCGATCGTTCGGGATTCGTAACATGCAAATGTAGTCCGACCGATGCTGTTTTTAGAAAATCGGCCGAAAAGTCGGTCGGGTCCCGAATGATGATGCCCGTAATTTTCAGTCGGTCGGCCTGTGACTAATCGGGTGAAAAATCGGGTGAAAAATCGGGTGAAAAATCGGGCATCCGACGACTTTTAAAAATAGCAGTAAAGCAAAAATCGAATATCGAATCGGTCCACGAAAAATCGCAACGTGTATGGGTACCTTAAAAGTAGATGTATACAAAAAAAAATATATATATAAAATTGAACTTTGGTTTAACTAGCAGCTGGCACAATGGTGGTATAGTGTTTCTTAAAAAAATACTGCTAAATCCAAATGTATCTTCCAGGCTTCTGGGGGTTAATTCAGTGCAGTATTGCAGGTGGCCATTCTTGGTGCCATATAATGATTTCCAATGGAATAAGCCTCTGGGTGTATTTTTTAGGAAACAGTGTGATCAGGTACTTTCTTGGCTGTCACTACTCTCAGAGATGTTGGGCTGCTGACTACGGCATAACAGAAGAGGGACTGCCAGGTACATTCTGGATTTATGAATTAAGTACAAAAGCAAGGTCCACTTTAATATGTGCACCAGGCACTTCCTTTTTTGCATTGGCTATATTATCAGACAGGCATAGGTGTTTTTAGTCCCCACATCCCCGTCGTCATTGTGTTGGGGGAGAGGGTCTTAAAATGTAAACATTTGAAAAGATGAAATGGGACCAGAAGTATTTAGGGCTCATTTACACTGGTGGTTATCAACCACCAGGTAAACGACCTATAAACATAACCGACCATCGGACGCAACATTTGGCGTCCACCAGTCGGTTTTCGGGCTTCGCCTGATAGGACCTCTATGGGGTCCTTATCTAGATGACGATGGTGGTAATTTTTTTTAATGCATGCTTTTTAAAGGGTGCTCCTGGGTGTGTTTTTTTTGGTGCATACATTCGTTAAAATTTTGTGGACACTTCTGAACGTGTTTTGGTGCCCTTACATGTGTTGACGTGCTGCGCATTAAAAACTTTGGTAAGCCATATTCCTAAATGCACAGCGCAGCGCGCTGCACAGTGTGCCAATGGAGTCTGGCTCATTAAAATCAATGGCTGTGTTTGGCGCTAAACACACTAGTGGAGTCTAAACCTTAAACTTAAAATTTTGCCATCCTCACTACCATTTCAGTTTTTTGTTTTTTTTATTCAACTGAGAATAATATTATCACCAAACTTGCTGGAGATGTAGAGAAGGGTTAGGGGTATACTACAAAAAAGAAAGTATTGCTCTAACACAAATAGTTTTTACATAAATTAAATTCAAATTCAAGTCAAAATGTCATCATTTATGCAAAAACTACATATGCTAGAGCAATACTTTTGTTTTTTAAAAGTTTCAACAACCCTTCTCTGCATCTCCAGCAATTTTGGTGATATTAGGTGATGTTTAGGGGCTTTGCAATCAACTCACAAAGTTAAGCTGGCCATACCCCTTTAGATCTCTCAGATTTCCTTTAGATCTACCAACAACTATGTAGTATAGGGTCCTCTGCGATTGAACACAGGTAGACTTGATGGTTTAGAAAAACCCATTTTGGTAAAACAAAAGGAGATCTAAAGGAAATCTGACAGAGAAATCTAAAGATGTCCCCCCATACACCTTACAATCTTACCATACAATTTCTATACAATCCACTTTTCTTCTACCAAAACCATGTAATATGAGGGCCTTTCTAAACCTTCCAATCACTATGTATTCTATAAGAGAGGCCATTATACTACATAGTTGTTGGTAGATCTAATGGAAATTGTATGGAGTGATCTAAAGGTGTATGGGGGGCTTTAGGTAGTTGGAACAATTTACCATCTCTATTCTCTGTCAAAAAACATTGATTTAATTTTTGCTGATTTACAAAATGAGATGAGAAGCTTCACACTATCTTCTGGCTAGAAGTAGGAATATTCCCACAAATAATTCTGTGAATATTATCGTGTTCTTCAGTAAACCAGCCCAAAGGTGTTGCAAAGAAGGATACTGTCACCAAGTAATTAAACCTCAAAGAGATGTATAGCCTAAGTGTTATTTAAAAAGGAGTGCATCCTAGTTGAACTTCTAACGTTACTGTGGTCACAAACAAGGGTGCACGTACACAATGCAATACAATTCAATGTATCCCATGGGACTTTCTACAATGTATAATAATTAGACCATGACATAAAATTGTAATTAATAGTATTGCACATTAACACAAATGCTTCATATAATACTACTTGTGGGCATGCAAGCATCTTCCAACATTGGTTTATAATTGTTGTTTTTCACATTCTTTGTCCCAATAACCAAATCATGATTTATTTTAACTGTAAACACCAAAAATTGACAAACACCAGCTGTAGAGTTTGTGCAGCAAACCATAGCCTTGATAATATGTAAATCAGAACTGCAGTCAAATAGCTCAATACACAGCTGAGAATTAGACACATGAGCTCTTTTACTTGTCAGAATATCAGAATATTGTTGTGATTTACACGATCCTACCAGACAGCTTAGCCATGGGTGTGACACCAATTTCCAACAGTGACCTGATATATCGCCTGTATAATTTCCCTGTTTCCCCGAAATATAAGGCATCCCCCCGAAAATAAGGCACCCCTGAAGATACGGTACTGTAACTCTGGACAGGGGGGATCAGAGGGGCCAATCAAAATGACACAGGAGGATAAGAAGGGGTTACAAAACCCTTCATGGAAAAATAAGGAATCCCCCGAAAATAAGATGTAAGGCATCTTTGGGAGCAAAAATTTAAAAAAGTAACTTTCTTATTTTCGGTGAAACACAGTAATGAACAATAATATAGAACCTCTCCTAAGCTTTCCTCTGAACCATCAGTACCTGAAAGCATAGAATGTTAGACTGTTTTCCACTTTTCATAGTATTACCAGCCTGTATTGGTTTGCTTTAAGCTAAAGATTTAACTACCTGAACCTTTATTATCAACTCACACTGCCTTAAGGTAGCCATAGACAAGGGGATCATAACAGTGCAGCCAGGCCCTCAGATGATCAGTAAACACTCTATTTGTGCTGGCCCCATCCAAAGTAATAGGATCGGCCGGGAATTTACCGGCATGTCGGATCACCGTGTGATCCGACATGCAGTCGATTACTGATCGATCTTGGCAGGTGGGCGCAGTAGATTTTCGGATGTGTGACCGCCGGCCAATTGGCGGGAACGCGCCTTTGGCTACCTTTACACTGCTTTCTGACACCTTCAATGCCATGTCTGGATGCTACTGAATGCCACTCATGGGCATTGTGCCCACTGCTTCTTTTTCCCCACATTGGATGCAGCTGCACCACTTTGTTTCATGAAGAACAAGATTGTTTTATGAAGATCAATGGACGCGGAAAAACAGCATCGTCCAAGGATTTTCCGCGCCTTTGTAATGCAATTTAATAGCGCATGTTTTTGCCTAGTGCAATGGATGCATTTACAATGCATTAAAAAAAACGTATGGTATTGGATGCTATGGAAATAGAGCCTAAGGGTTTGATGTAATCCCTCACAATGATGAGACTGTTCTCTTGCAATCTCAATATGGATCATTTGAACGCAACATTTGATGTAAGGAATCTATTCCTTAAAAGGACTTATGGCCATGTGGCCACCACTGCGCAGAGCGCCTGATTTGTGGGCAGATTATCAATTAATTTGCATTAAAAACGCACTCACAATGTTGTTCAGGCACAGCTTTTCCCGCATCCTGCTGAAGATCAATGGAAGTGGCAACGCGGCATTCCAAAGTGACAATCTAAGAGGACAACGTAAAGTGGACACAAAGCATAGTGGACACTGTCCCATTCATTAGAATGGTAAGTGTCCTTTCTGCGTATTTTCCCTGTATCCAACTTGGGGGTAAAGATGCAGTGGACATAGGCTTTTGCCATTGCATTGCAGGCCGAGCATTCCAAGGACCTGGCAAAAGACTACATTGCATAAGAGGACGGAGCTGGGAGATAAGAGTTTAGTAAGTACACCACCATATCTCTGCTCCCTTGACATACACCCACTTTATTAGGCACACCTGTCCAACTGCTCATTGACGCAAATTACTGATCAGCCAAACACATGGTGGCAACTCTTTGCATTTAGGCATGTTGACATGGTCAAGACGAACCGCCGGCGTTAAAACCGAGCTTCAGAATGGGGAAGAAAAGTGATTTGAACATGGCATGGTTGTTGGGGCCAGACGGGCTGGTCTGAGTATTTGATCTTCTGGAATCTTCTGGGATTGTCATGCACAACCATCTCCAAGACCACACCGGGTACCACTCCTGTCAGCTAAGAACAGGAAACTGAGGCTACAATTCACATAGGCTCACCCAAATTGGACAATAGAGGATTGGAAAAATGTTGCCTGGTCTAATGAGTCTCTATTTCTGCTGCAACAATCGGATGGTATGGTCAGAATTTGGTGTCAACAACATGAAAGCATGTATCCATCCTGCCTTGTATCAACGGTTCAGGTTGTTGGTGGTGGTGTAATGGTGTGGGGGACATTTTCTTGGCACACTTTGGGCCCCTTAGTAGTAAAGAGGAATGTTTCCAATACCTTGTTGAATATATGCCATTAAGGATTGAGGCAGTTCTGAAGGTAAAAGAGGGTCCCACCCGGTACTAGCAAGGTGTGCCTAATAAAGTGGCCAGTGAGTGTAAAAAAACAATACCCCTTGTTAATCTGTAGCCTAGAGCTCAGATTAAAAAAAAAAGAATTCTAGTGTTTACATAGCTCAGTAACTAAAGATGGCATTTCAACATGCACCTGCACAGATATGTGAAATTCTCTTTTTCTTCTTGCTGCTTTCCTTTGGCTCTATTTGAAGTATGAACAGCAGACACATACAACTTTAAATTTACAACTTCTGCATCTCTGAAAAACTCATAGAGTTTTGGAAATCCTTTCATATAGGTTCTCTCTTTGCAAAAAATGTTTCTCCATAAAACACAGATTTTATTTCATTGGGTAAAGTAAAACATAAGTTTTAAAAAATGAAAAAAATCAAATAAAGTTGTTCCAAACCTTTATTATTATTATTATTTTCCTATTAACCAGGGGGTTTCCCCATGTAATCTTAGTTATAAGCTGCTGGCAGTTTTGGTTGTCACAATACACTGTTTTGTCTGTGTGGATTGCACTGATCAGTCTGTCAGGGCATTTCCTTCCAGGTAGTAGAAAACCACATTGGCTTCCGACAACAGAGCAAAGCACCGCTATCTCTAAGTTACATCTCATATTATGCTGCAAAACACCTTCATAATAAAACAAAAATTGAGAGTTAATGTTATTCAATTATAAAAGCAGATAGTCATCTGATGTATGTAAATGTAAAAATAAGAGATTTATGAAACAAAATATTAGCAAATGTATGCAATGGTCACAGGCTACTGTACACAACTGCTTTTACAATGTTAATAACAGGCTTTACATGATAATTAGGTTGACATGAAAACTGACTGAGCGTAACACTGGTTTCGGTATTTGACAATACACGCTAATACACCTTTCAACTTTTGCTCAATGGATTTCAGATTTGATGGTCTTGTGCAATTTAAATGTCAGTTGCCAATCTAATATCGACTAATGGTACTACTACAGAGAGTAACTGATGCAAAACCGATTCCTTTGGAAAACTGTGTGTGCACATGCTCTAAATTTGATTGGATACACATTGATTGAAACACCTAAAGGAACATCAGATAATTTAAGGCTAGCCATACACGGGTCGATTATTTTGTAATTTGATCGTCAATGCGATTTTCTTGCAAATGTTGATCCGATTTAACAGAAATCAATTATTTTAAAGGAATCAATTTATTTAAAGAAATAAATTCCTGTGAAATTGAATTCCTGTGGAATCAATTCCACTTGTACAATCATCCAAAATTTACCAACGAAAAAACACTTTTCGATGTTGATTACTTTTGGTCGATCGCACCAGCTGGCAGGAATCGATTTTAAGTCAATTGAACACAAAAATCAAACCATGTATGTCAACCTTAAGATAGTATAAAACTAGGCATACACGGTTCGATTTTAGAACGATCGATTTTCTATAAAATTTTTGATTTTGATCCTTTCATTGAAAACCGATCGTAAGGGAATCCCAAGTTGTACAACTTGGAAGGTTCGATCATAATATGACTAAAATCGTTGATCAATAAACACAGGAAATAGGCATACACGGTTAGACTTTAGCACAATAGATCTATTAAATTTTAGATTATGATCTTTTCATTAACCCACCCTAGCGCTTCTGACGGCTCCATCTCGTCCAGCACTTTCTTGTCAGTATTGCAGTTGACGACATGGAGCCGTCCAGCTAAGCTCAGATCCCCGCAGCAGCACATTCTGTTCTGCGCTGTCCCGGGGATCTGATGCTCTAAGCTTGCTTCTTCACTGAAGCAAGCCGGCCGATGTCACCCCTCTCCCACACCAATTTGCATATGAATGTCCGGGGGCGGGGGCCGCGGGACATTCGTATGCAAATTTGGCTATCTTCAAAGAGCACACCTGGAAAATCACCCCAGTGTCATTTCAAGATGTGCTCTTTGAAGTTAACCCTTTCAGAGGGTCCCAAATGACACTGTATTGGATACAGTCATAACTGTATAACAAAGTAAAACAAAAGTAAAACAAAAACAAAATACATTTCCAATTGTAATAAAAATGTTATTATAAACAAACATAAATACTGTTTTGAAATCTTTCATACCAAATAAGTATTCAAGAGATTTTATCATTCAAATGATACATTTTATAATTTTTTAAATGTACTTTTTTATAATATTTGTGTGTTTCAAACATTATCATATTCAGGATGTCTACTAGACCCTTGTATGGACATATTTTGGGAAGTTACAGACCTACAAAAAAAACCATTAGCATCTATGGTGCGCTTTTGGTACAGAAATCTGGACCTTGCAAGAGCGCTAGGAAGGTTAAACACTGATCAAAATCGAATCCAAAGTAGTACCACATGGAAGGTTTGATCGTAATACGACCAAAATCTATGATTTTAGTTTCGATCACAAAACACAGGAAAGAGTCATATATAAATGTATTCATCAAGTACAGTCGACGTGACCAACAAACAAAATGCTATGATTTTAGTTTGATTGTAGTACAATTAATGATAATTTTCCAACATGTCCGATCACTTTTCAATCGATGTTTTGATCGATATCGAACAATTTTTGCTGATCGATCCATGTATGTAAACTTTGATTGTTGTAGGACGATCGAACGCTAAAATTGAACCATGTATGCCTAGCTTAAGAAAGTCTGGGTTTTTATCAGCCACAGGAAAACTACATTATAATACAGGGTTAGTGTCAGAGCTTATGGGCTTGAAGAAAAGTTCTGAGGACAAGTCAATTACCAGTAACCTGCAAATACATTTTAACAAAACAAATATTGCAGAAGGGTCTATGACTTAAAATTTACCTAAACAGCCGCCCAAATGGGAGGCACATGGGCTAAATTGGCCCCATTGAGTACACAAGAAAAGGCCAATTGCTAATTACTTGCTGGACCGACCAATGGAACCCCCATAACATGGCATACACATTCATGATATTATGTCCTTTTGATGGTTTTTCCAAGATGGAAAGTAATAAGCACCCGCGTTTTAATGACGGCCATGCATGTGAATGGGGTCATCCCACATCCGCGATCGTGTGTGGAGGGTGATACAGGACATCTTGTCCCCCCCCCCACACTTCCTGCCTGCAGGTGCCATGCCGCAATTCCAATCGCGGTAGACTGCAGCGGATCGCTGGGTGCTAGCAAACCCCAAACAGGGAGGTGCTGAATGTGTCACCTGATTGATAGAAGGGCCAAAGGCCTTTCACCAGTCCACCATCTGGTGTGAGTTTCTATGTCATCTTTCAGGACATCCCTGTGGGAGTTAGGCCTAGTATTCAGGCCTGAGGAACCGGAAAGATCATCTCTGCCATGTTAATGTCACTTCCCAGCTAGGGGTTGAGGAAGGAGGACTGGCATTTTGCCAGTCCACCATCTGGTTTGAGTTTCTGTGTCATCTTTCAGCACATCCCTGTGGGAGTTAGGCCTAGTATTCAGGACCGGAAAGATCATCTCTGACATGTTAATGTCACTTCCCAGCTATGGGTTGAGGAAGGAGGACTTGACCTTATACAGAGCCTTAGGATTATTTATTTATTAAGACATCAGCGTCTCTCCACCCGGGTTAGATCCTCAGCCTTGTGTTTGTAACGTTTGTACTCTATGGATTTTTTCCTGGGATCAGGGATAGTGAAGATTGTATATATTACTGAATAGAGAGAAGTTCACTGAGGTCCAGATTTCTGTACCAAAAGTGATACAGTGTTTTGCCTTTCAGCCCCCATCGGCGTCATCGTGCGGAAAGGCTCTGTTTGCCTGCAGCTCTGTAGAAATGCTGCAGGCACACAGAGAGCCAGCGGTTGTGCCTGATTCCGGCACGGGCGCAGTTTGATTTACGATCAGACTGCGCCAGTACTTGCTTCGGGCGTAACGCTAGGGAGGTTAAGGAATCAGAGTGACCAGGGGGTGCTGCAGCTCAGGGAATGTAAAGCCTACGAAAGTTTCACCTTTCTGCAAAACAAGTCTTGGTGTCACCTGTTAACCCCAGAACAAACTACAGTTGCATGCCAAGACTTGCAAATCATTTCTCAGTGTCCTGAAATACTAAAATAGTATTCTGATTGGTCAATATATATTTCTGTATTATATAATTTTTATATGTATTTTTCAGGTACAACACAAAGAAACACAAGCACTAGCTGCAGTGAAAATACTTGAAATTACTTCCGAAGAAGCTCTAGAAGATCATATATCTGAAATTAATATTCTGGGACAGTGTCAACACCCGAATATTCTCAAACTCATAGAGGCAGATTACTGGGGCCGACAGCTGTGGGTAAGATGGTGATATGGATGAGAAATTTATCACTGGCTAGACAGATGGCAACATTACAAAATAGGAGGAGAAGATACCAAGGCCTAAAGGAAAAACATAGGAATGGGGGATAAAATGTATACAGTGCTGGCCAGAGGGCAGAGCAAGAGAAAATCAATTTAGAACTGGAGCAGAAGGCATGGAGGAAGAAATGACAGCAGAGGGAAACCAGAGTGGCATAAGTAAATATAATCCTACATGTTTAGGGAGTATAGAAGAACAAAAATAGAGAAAAAGCTTTAGTAGCTAAAGACGGAATATACTGAGACGCTGTCAAAGGAAATAAAGGTAAAATATTTATACATAGCCGGCAGCAGAATCAGCAGATGTATGAAAATATTCATACATAGCAGGCATGTCAAACTCATGTTTTCTGCCAACATATGGTCATCTCCTCTATTCCTTACAGTTACTTTAGGAACTGAGCCTTTTTTTAATTAATAAAAATTAGTTATTAGTATACTTTTTTGTTTTTTTAAGCTGAATTTATGTTTTATAAACCCTTTTCCAATATTAAATATTTTATGAAACAGTTATCACATGAAGAGACGAAAGCTTTTCTTATGCCTGCCATACACCCACAGATGGGTGCCGACAGACAAGCTTTGATGAGCTGTGGAATGCAAACACGATGACGTCATCACGTTTGCATCCTGGTGCATTATGGGGCTGCTTTAGTCGGCCGGCACCCTTTGTGTGCTGGCCATTAGCTTCAATGAAGACGCCGGTCTTCATTGAAGTTAATGGCATCGGCTTGCATTGGCCAGAGAATATAGGACATGTCCGTTCTCTGGCCGGCCGAGCTGTGGGGCGACAGGGATCTGTCGCCCCATGTGGGCACACGCCGATATGCGGCCGATTTTTCCGCTGACCGACGGCGCGAGCACGCACGCCTGTTGGTCAGGTGAAAAATCGGCCGCTTATTGGCATGTGTATGCCAGGCATTACTAGATATGGCCATTACAGAAAATAACATGGCCTCCTTATAATAAAACATAATCCATTTAGAGCAGTGGCTCCCAAACTGGGGCGCGCGAAAGTATTCCAGGGGGGCGTGGGCCCTCACATTTCTTGCACTATGCAAATTATGCATACGCATAGGGCCCCCAAACTCCGCTCCATAAGCTCCCCATGCACAAATCAATTATCGAATACGATCGGGGAGGTTTGGGACATTTTCTATCTTCCTCTCTTCCCTCTGGTGAGAGGGGGGAGTGGGTGGTTTGTTGCTATGCAGTCTCGCATAGGGCCCCCAAAGAGCAAGAAACGGCACTGCACACTGGAATGATGAATCATTTTGTAAATGCTTCACCCACTATAGCACATGAATATTTTATCAAAAAAAGAAAACTATAATGTGGTACTGGAGGAAGCAAGCGGTTTTTGATTTGTAATATGACTTATATAGCCTGAAGCTGCCCACAGATATCAACATTTGTGGTATGATTTCATTAACTTTTACAGTTTAAAGTCAAAATGGATCAATGGATTTTAATTGGTGGTACTACCACAAAGAGTAATCAATGCAAAACCGATTCTTTAAATTCCATTCCTTTCTCAGTTACGAAGATACAGGTGTGTGCACATGCTCAAAAATCCAATTGAATACAAAGAGATCGAAATACCTAAAAAAAAACATTTTTTTTTACACTTAACTCCATACAATCTCCATTAGATCTACCAACAACTATGTAGTGCCGGGTCCTCTCTGATAGAATACATTGGAAGTGATTGGAAGGTTTAGAAAGGTCCTCATATTACATGGGTTTGGTAAAACAAAAGTTGAAACAGAAATTGTATGGTAAGATTGTAAGGTGTATGGGGGCCTTAGAAACCCAGATTTAAAAATGTTTCCAACCTGACAGATTACAGCTCTTTTTGCTTTATGCTCACTTTAATCAATAGAATTGCTTTTCAAGTGATCCAATAATCACTTGTATGGCCGCCATGTGTGTTCACGGTATTTGACTATGCTCAAATCTATTAAGAACCCTCTGCCTGTCAGCTGGGAAAAAATCTAACAATACTGGGTGTACACTGGGCCAGGGTCCCCATCGAATGGAAATCGGTGTGCACAGTGGGGTACAACGATTCCCATTCGATTGATCGCTATTAAGGGCAGCGTGGTGACTTCACCACACTGCGATGAATTGTGGGTCAATCACATGGCTATCTACCCGTGTATGGGAACCTTTAAGAGACTTTGTCCATATGAATGTTTGCTGTTGTCCACTTAACCTTGGTGCTCTAGGAATTTAGTCTACTGAACCAGAAGGTTTGAAAGCATCCACAAGACTGCAAGAGTTTATAGAGTGAGCAGAACAAAGGTGGACAGTAAAAACCTAGGTACATTATTAACCACAGAAAAAGTGCAAATAGAATGATTACAAATGAGGGAAAAATTACAACCAAGATGGATAGCAGAGGGAACAAATGTAGAATGAATATATAGAACATGTGCTAAAGTATAGCTGGGAAATGTACACACAGATAAGGCTTTAGAATGACAAAGTATTTACGGGCATCCTGGAAAAAGAAGCTGAGAGCTGAAGGTGTAGAAGCACAAAAATCACAAAATTCTTAATATAGGCAGAGAATAAGAAAAGTATGGCAAAAGTAAATAAACTACCAATAACTGGCCCAACTTCGCAGGCACTAGTATAACCAGATACCACAAATGATAGATACATAAAAGACAGACTTACAGGACAACATGAACATAAGGCCTCCTTGACTGTGGTAGGAATAGTCCCCAAGCATAGGAAAGGATAAAGAATGCAGGGGTGGGGAAAATGTGGGCTTATACGATTGTAAGTCAAGGTGACGTGGCCTAGTGGAGCTTCAGGGGAAGTCCTTGCTTCTAGACAGGTCAGCAAAAAAGAAAGTTGTCCCACCTCCATAACAAACTCCCCGTTTTTTTTTCCCAATAGTTCTCTGCTATTTAGCATGGTAGCCATGGCAAAAAAATGGGGTCTTTGGAGGTTGGGGTACACTCCGGGTACACAGTGTGGTGTCAGTCGTTTAACATGGGAGTTGTCCTATTGGAAATGGGCATGTTTAACTCTGGTGCTGTCCTCAACACATTTGGGGTGTGCCTAGGGATCACTATGCAGTGGCTTCTTTTAATTAAGTATTTCTGTCGAATGGACACCAAAAACCCCTTTCCCTGGGAGCAACAATAATCAATTCTTCGTTAATTGCTTTTTATGTTAAAATTAAATGGTAATGGTTGTTAATAAAAGGGTTTCTTTGGCAACTTAAAGTCTGGTATAGACAACATTGATGAATCCATCAGTCATGACAGTTATGCTCTCTATTTTTCTAGATCATGGTGGAGTTCTGTGCTGGAGGTGCACTAGATGCTATCATGATGGGTCAGTATTCAACATTCTTTGCATAATTTGCAGCTAGTTTAAGCTTCTTAAATATACCTGTGCATTTGATCATTTCTTTTTCACATTTTTTAAATATGCAGAGTTGGGCCATGGCCTATCAGAGAACCAGATTCAAGTAGTCTGTCTACAGACCCTACAGGGGCTCCAGTATTTGCATTCCAATAAAATCATCCATAGAGACCTTAAAGCTGGAAACATTCTCCTAACACAACATGGAGACGTCCGGCTGGGTGAGTATATTTGAGAAATAAATAATAATAATAATAATAATAATATCTTCTTCATTATATTAAGGTTAATCTATTAATTGTCTGCCATGGTATCTCACAAGCATATTGCTTTATACCAATATGACCAATGAGTAAATGTACAGTACACATTGCAAGTTCCTAACCCTGTGTGCTAGAATGTTTATGATTTGTTATATAATTACCAAGCTGCGTTCGGCTAAGTTAGTTGAGAATTTGTAATTATTTGTGAAAATAATTTTTGGACACAAGCACTTTTTTCATTATCATAGTATAAAAATAATAAGGTTTTAAAGTGGTTAAGAATTCAAATATAAAAAAAACAAAAAACAAATAACCAATACAAATAACTTTTCAGTCTACTGTCTTGATCCATGCAGAAGGATACTCGAACCTTAAGACCACATTCTTACCTTCTCCTCTTTTTTAACTTTAAGGTGAGTATTTGTTTTAATCCCAGCTCTGCCCTATTATTGGCACTTCTGGTACCTATAATAGAACATGTCAGGTCAATTGAATGCTGAATGTGGCCAGTTTAGGAAGTCATGTGGTTTAAACACATATTTGTCTACACCTTAATCTTATTTCAACTTTGTGTAATGACAACAATGCTGTACCAATGTGAACTTTTAAAAAAAAACTCTCAACATGCATTGCCCAACATGCTTAGAAACATCCTTAAATTGTTCAATCTTTGTTATATTGCAGCTATTTGTTAAAATCTTAAAGTTCTTTTTTTCCTCATTAATGCACACACAGCACCCCATATTGACAAAAACACAGAATTGTAGACATTTTTGCAGATTTATTAAAAAAGAAAAACTGAAAAATCACATGGTCCTAAGTATTCAGACCCTTTGCTCAGTATTTAGTAGAAGCCCCTTTTGATCTAATACAGCCATGAGTCTTGCCGGGAAAGAAGGAACAAGTTTTTCACATCTGGATTTGGGGATCCTCTGCAATTCCTCCTTGCAAACCCCTCCAGTTCTGTCAGGTTGGATGGTAAACGTTGGTGGACAGCCATTTTTAGGTCTCTCCAGAGATCCACAATTGGTTTTAAGTCAGGGCTCTGGCTGGGCCATTCAAGAACAGTCACGGAGTTGTTGTGAAGCCACTGCTTCGTTATTTTAGCTGTGTGCTTTGGGTCATTGTCTTGCTGAAAGGTAAACTTTCGGCCCAGTCTGAGGTCCTAAGCACTCTGGAGAATGTTTTTGTCCAGGCTATCCCTGTACTTGTGCTGAAAAACACCCGAATGCATAATGCTGCCACCACCATGCTTTACTGTTGGGACTGTATTGGACAAGTGATGAGCAGCGCCTGGTTGTCTCCACACATACCGCTTAGAATTAAGGCCAAAAAGTTCTATCTTGGTCTCATCAGATCAGAGAATCTTATTTCTCACCATCTAGGAGTCCTTCAGGTGTTTGTAGGCTTTCATGTGTCTTGAACTGAGGAGAGGCTTCCTTTGGGCCACTCTGCCATAAAGCCCTGACTGGTGGAGGGCTGCAGTGATGGCTGACTTTCTACAACTTTCTCCCATCTCTGAAGCTCAGCCAAAGTGATCTTTGGGTTCTTCTTTACCTCTCTCACCAAGGCTCCTCTCCCCCGATAGCTCAGTTTGGCCGAATCCTGAATAGGAATTTCTTTCTGTACAATACTGCACTCTATTTACAGATAAAGGCTGTGGTTATGGGCACCACATGTGCCCCTAGCTACGCCAACCTGTACCTCTGCTTTTGGGAAAGACTGCTGTGGTCCTCTCTCTGAAATTGGAAAGGTACATGCATGGTACCGTTATATTGACAATATTTTCTTCATGTGGGAGGGGCTTGAACATTACTAGATGACTTTATAAGAACATCTAAATGTCCTTTTACGTTTACCCTCAACTGCAACTAATATTTTCATTCAATATTTCCTTTTCTCGATGGGTACATAGCTGTAGATCAACAGGGCCTGCTGCACGATTCCCTTTATAGGAAAGACACAGTGGGAAATACTATTCTCTATGCCACAAGTTTGCATCCATCCCACCTTACTTACAGCATACAATATGGCCAGTATCTATGCATTAAAAGGAACTGTTCAACACACAAGGACTTCCTACGGGAAGCAGAAGATTTGAAGCAGAAGATTACTGGCAAGGGGATACAGCCAGAAAAGTCTTAAAAAAGCTTTTAACAAAGCTAATTACAAAGAATGTAATGAATTAATATTTCGGTCTAAACCGAAAGAAGACCTACCAACACTGAAACCAATAACCACTTATAACAGACAACACTACTCTATTAGACAGATCCTGGATAGACACTGGGACCTACTATACAATGACACCATCATTAAGCAGTACATCAGAGACAAGCCAGAACTAGTATTCAGAAAATCACATTCCCTGGGGGACAGACTTACCTCCAGCCACTAACAAGGAATGAAACATCTTGACCCATGCAATAAGAGGGGCACCTTCAAATGTATGTACAAAAAATTTAAATCCTGTCCACACATAGTCCAGTCACCCAATATCCCATTTCCGAATGGAGAAGCTTTTCAACCCACTCATTTTGCAAATTGTCAAACCAATGCCGTAATATACATGCTTCGCTGTGAGTGTTTCGCTGTCAGTGTAGACTGGGCGAACACCTCAAAGCAGTTTAAGTGGCCAATTTACGTACCCCCATAGGGAGACATATAGCTCAGTACCACTTATATGACTATAGTAATATAAGATTTTGCTTACTAGATCGTGTACACCCCTCAGTCAGAGGCGGTGACATAGACCGAATCCTCCGCCAAAAGGAGATGAGGTGGATCCACTGCCTCAAGGCCAATAGCTATCCTGGCCTTAGGCCGAAGCACTGAACTTCAAATGCTTCTTTTAATTCAATCTTTATAAAAGATTTAGTAATATTATTCAACAAATCAGGTTTCTCCCCCTTTTCTTCTTTACTTAACCCTCTGGACGTTACGGGCTTTTTGCGCCATTTTTTATGGCACGAAAAGCAGTTTCTCCCGCAATCGCGGCGGAGTACACTGTACACCGCCGTGGTTGCTGGCTCTCTGTCCAGCCCTCTACACACCGCCGGTGTCAAATAGATGCCAGAGGTGGGTGGGGAGGAGAGCGGCGCCACCTCCATTAACATGGAGGTCAGGCCTGTGACATTACTTCCTCTGTGTGATCACTGCTGACACTTGTGCTCAACAATTTAATATTTCCTTTTTCTGTTCAAAAGTGTATGGACTACTTGTCTGGAAATCCACAAGACATGCACTGTTGGTGGGACTTGAGGACAGGCTTAAAAAGCACTAGCTTATGTGATGACCCTATTGGCATTATAAGGGTGACGGACAGGAATACAACTCACAATACACAGATTTAAGCCAACAATGAGGGAAGTGGAGAGTATCCCTGCATATTGTAAAGCAGCTTAATAAGGCACTATACAAACAGGTGTCTGGGAAGGGCTTTGTTTTGAATGCTAGGACGTCTGAAAAGAATCACAGCCCAGAAGATGCCATTAAAGGCCATTGCCCTAATCAATCAGGCGGTATTTTCTCCAGATGGAAACAGAAGAAATCTAGGCGATATATCCACAACACCAAAGCACCCTGCCACCAGTGTATGGGCATTTTGGCTTGTTCTCCTACAGAATCGTTTCTTTAGCAGTCATGCTTGTGAATACAGCTGAGCAGTAACAGTTAGCATTGACTAGTACTTCGAAAAGAGGAACTATGTTTCTATAAATAAACCTGCAATACCAAGAAGAACAATATTAAAAGCTTTGTTTATGTTGTATATATACTGTATAATGTACCTAAAGAGACTATTTTAAATAATTAATATTATATCCTTCCAGCGTTACAAAAAATCAAATAACTGTGAATAAATGTTTTCGTTTAATAGAGTTTCTCTATGCTCTTTTTAGATGCATTAACGTTTTTTAGAACCAAGTCAGCAATGGCAGCTTTTTTTTGTTTGCATTTGGTGAATACACACACAAATAGAAAATCCAGAACACCAACACCAAAACTTCATTGCACAATGAACCTTACAAAAGTTATGTTTAAAGCTGTGGTCCCATTTCTATGAAGACTAAGGACCGCTACTTTGAAACCTTCTGAAACATAATGCTCCAGATGGGGTTCAAGGCCAAAACTATGGTTAACTGGCCAAATCTGTGGTGACTGTGTTCCTTAGGGGACTGGCCAGAGCCTGCTCCCCCAGTACTGGACAAGTACTCACTTAAACGTTAGTCCTACAGGAAGATCTTGATGCTTTGGTACAGTTTTCCATCTCATGTGGGACTACTCTTTGATATTTTGAGGCCTAGCTCAGAAAACCTAACCCTAGAGTGCAGACATGAAACATATAGAAAAGAAAATGAAAAAGATTCAAGACAAGGCTGCCCTTTCTAAAAATTTGGCCAATAAACAGTTTACTTTCTCCAAACTTTCTGTATTCATCGATGGCTAACACGGTGCAACAATCTACTACTGCTAAAAATTTCTCAAAAAGCCCAACCCTAGAAAGATATGTACAGGCAGTTTACATAATCTCTTTGTCTTTGCATTTATCATAGGTGGAAAAAAGTAAACAAACTGTCCACCCCACCACTAGAGATAATGGAGAAGCACATGATCAATGTCATCAGCTGATTCATTGGTATTTGTCTAGCCTACAGAAATGAGACATCAAATAATCATCAGGGATGATCAGTCTGATGGGTCAATCAAATTGGCCATGTGCTCCTCCATGAGTTTTTCTGCAGGAGAAATTTCCTAGAGCTAACCATCCAAAAATATTAATAAAGTAAGTCCTTAAAACAGAAATGGAATAACCAGAGTAAGTTTCCCTATTTTTTTTCTATTGCTAACATCCTCGTCTTTATCTTTTAAGAGTGGAGAAGCTCCTATTACTTTTTGATGGTTTTTGTTTCCAAAGAAAGGTCATGCCATACGCACACATTATATAATGTGCCTGTGTCTCTCCTAAGCCTTACTTTTGTGATTAGCTTACAACATCACACTTTTACACAATCCATTCTTTGAAGCTATTATAACAACGCAAGCAAGTCATTTCACATGTTTATGTTTTGAATTTTAGGTTGCTGTAAAAGTATTTACTTTCTGTGATGCACGCTGCGCCTGTGTGTCTGACGTCTTTATCTAGATACGGAACTCAGCTTGTTTTCTGAAGAAACATTTATGTCCTCCCACAGTTTACTGTTGTTGCATGACAAATACAGGCAATATTTTATGTTTTTCTCCAAAGGCTTCACACAAAGGTGAAATTAACTTATTGTGAGTCAGTGATGCAGTCTGCACCACTGCCAAAAAAATGTTCATTCATTGTGACATAGAATGCATGTGGAGGTTTTATAAATGTTATTTTTCCTTAGAGAATTTTGTTTTTGGAGGTAGTTGTCCTTCAGTGGCCTATTCAATATAATAAATCTACCTCTGGAGAAGAAAAGAGGTAGGGAGTGTGTTATTTGCAGAATTACTAGCATTAACCAACATTAATTAATTTCTAAATCAATTTAGTCACCACATCTAAGGACTGATAAGCTGATATAGATTACATTTTAAATTCAAGGTTTAGATATGTTTCAAGGATTCTGATAATAAAGAAAATGTATTATTAGAAGCAGATAGTTGAAACTTTGGGGAAAACAAACATGGGCCAGTGGAAGAAAGATACACTGGCAATGAATGTTAAATGATTTTGACATTTACTGCTTAATAAAACATGTCCCATAGCCTTTTATTTAATCTGTCAAAACATCAGTTTGTGCACGACTAAAGCCGTCCATAGACGTACCGACCGACCTTTATGTGCTCGGCGGGAGCACGCACGGCGTTCGGTCGGCCACAACTATGGCCGGGAATCGGCCCGTCTCTGGGGGGCTTTAAGCCCCCCGTACACCTTTAGATAATTCCATACCATTTCCATTATGTAGTATAGTGGCCTTCCTGATAGAATACATAGTGATTGGAAGGTATAAACCAGCCATAGACACCTCGATCTATGGCCAGCTTGTAGCAGACTCATCACAGTGAGTCGGCTTCAGAACTGCTGATAATCCTGCGTGCTCCACCAACACAGGGAATCCTGGCAGATTGTAGCCAATCAACTTGGAGGGGGAGGAGACTCCCCCTCCAAAGTAGCTGACTTCAACAGGATCGGCCACAAAAGTTACCAGAAGAACAGATCACAGTGCGATCCGACCTTTTGGGTCGAAACCTCAAGATGGGCACCCTGTAGTTGCGGGTGACTGACCAACATGCTTTCGGCATGAGCGTGCACGCCGGTCGATCACCCGCAACTATGGCCGGGAATCGATGCTTCTATGGCCGGCTTTAGAAAGGTTCTCATATTATATGGCTTTGGTAAAAGAAAAGTTGATTTTATAAAAATTGTATGATAAAATTGCAAGGTGTATTGGGACCTTTACACAGCTTGTAAGTCCTGTCCCAGCCGAGCAGATTTCTGTCCTGCCAGGACAGTCATACACACAATCCTCCTAGCAGGCAAGATTCCTGTCCCATATCTCTACCACTCAATGGCTAAGAGTGAGCAGAGAATCAGAAGGAGACCCCCCACCCCATAGGCAGATCTTCCTTCTGAGAGCTTCCCCTCATCTACCTCGGCCAGCCAAGCTCAGTGTACTTACTTCATGTGCGTCTTATAAGACGTAAAATATGTTAAATCACCAAAGACTTTCGCCATAAATAACCAATGCAAGATATCCATTTTATATTATAGGAGTTAATAGCCAACTGGGTCCAAGTTATGCAAATTATCCAAGATTTCTATTACAGGCTCTGTCAAGGGACATCCATGCTGTGACTAACAGAATCTAAAACAGAAAAACATGACATTACAAAGCAGATAAATAGTATTACAAAACCACATATTTTAAATCCCTGTAGGATGCCAGAAATGTAGGCTGGGAGGGAGGGAAAATCTTTAATTTAAAAAGCATCCTCCTTTTCCAGACCTCCCCTTTTCATTCCACTTAACTCCATCCTTAACTTATGTCACTGTCTCCATAAATAATCCCCCTGGGTGAGCTTTGGAAAACACCACAGCCCACCCAGTAGGAGACCCTTTCTCCTACTGCTTTCCCTCTGTGTCAAGGTGTACATTACCTTATGTGGTCTTTAAGGTCCAATATTCAATGTTTCCACACCTAGTAAATAAAACTTGTGTCAGTAAGTTATTGTTTACTACTGGCATACTATAAACTATTGTTTGCTGATAAATATAAGATCACACAGTAATATGTTATTTTTTTAAGTGTAATAAAGTGATATGTGTGCTTTTTCCATAAGCGGATTTTGGTGTCTCTGCAATGAACAACCAGACATTACAACGCCGGAGCTCTTTTATTGGAACACCTTATTGGTAAGCAGAATTTTACTCTTAAAAGAGTGATCATAGGTGCCTGTGCTATTTGTAAACAAGTAAACAGAACACAAAATTAAGTCTGCATGAATTAGCCCTATAGAGAAGCATACATTTTAAGACTCTGCTGCTATAATCAGGTAAATAATTTATGGCCAACATATATTATTAAAAAAGTGGAGAGGCTGCAAAGGCTTAGGAATGGATCAGTGCACTAATTAAGGTAACATGTTTCCAATGAGTTTTCCAGTGTACAGAATAAATAAAAACTGTCCTGAGAAATACCAGTAACTATTGCCAAGATTCTGAAAATGCTAGTAGCTTGGATGTTTTTGATTACAATACCTTCTTTGTCACTGTTCCAAAAGAAAAATGTGTACAAATTGAAAATCAGAATCCAACTAATCTATGTTATACAGTTTAGGAATTCAAGAAGTATAGTCTTCTGCTTTAAAGATCTTGTTGCTTGGTTGTATCTGTACATCACACTGATTGCCTTATACAGGCAATGGCAAACTACATTAAGCCCCTCATACATGATTAGAATTTTCATCAATCTCCCTCATGCTCCCAGCATGACTGGCCGCGTGTGATGATGTCATCACGTTATGCCGAGAATCGGCCGCACACCCTTTGTGTGCCAAAGTAAGGCAATCGATATAAAACTTACGGATATGTCCGTAATGTATTAGATTGATTTATGGACAAATTTATGGCTGAATTTAAAGTTTGAGCATTAAATTTGCAGATGATTTCTCCACAGATCGATCGCCATGAGCACGCATGCGTGTATGGGGAGCTTTAGTCTTTTACTTAGAATGACTGCCAGGAAACAGTTTTTTGGTTCTGGTCTACAGTGCCAGTAACCAACCACCATACTTTTTAAGTACAATGTTTTTTTAATTCTACTTAAGGTGTCTTACTTTTTTGGCTTTAAGAAGTAAATATGTCATCTGTATTTATTCATTCTGATTTAAGCACTGTGAGCTGGCTTCATGTGAAAATAGATTCTCTTGAAAGCCCAACGGTCTATATAAAATTCTATTCCCTCTACACACTGCCTAGTGCATTATATAACAAGTCAGAATCCGAAATATGATGTGGTTCCTACTGCTTCTCTTACAGAAGTAAAAACTGCACAGGTTTTTTATCTACTCAATCGAAATCCAAAAAAAAATATAATATTTTTAGAACTTAATGTGCATGCCATAATTCATTAATACTGTTTAAAACAATGTAGAGCTTAGGACACATCAATTATGCATTTCCAAAATCTTAAAATTAATATTCTTATTTTGTGAAGGCTTATGCTAGCTAAGCAGAATAACATTCCAAAGAGGCATTGGATTAACAAAAATGTTTTCTAAACTGAGAAAGGTAATAAATAGTTGCGCACAACTGTCAGCAGCGATTACACAGTTACAGTGATATCATTGGCCAGAAGGGCCCTCAGTAGGTGTATGGGGCCTGGGCAAAGGCCACAGAGTAAAAATTGGTCAGTATGAGGGGTGGAGATTAAGTTGCATGTATGTGTGCAGCTCACAATATGAAGGGGGAGTGTGGCCCCCTGTAACAAATAAGAACAAGGACACAAAGCACAAAACCTAGTGCAAAGTAAATTACTGTAAATGATAAAATAAAACAAAACAGAAGATAAAATATTCACATTAAAGGAGGTAGTTTGCAGGCTCTTCTTACATCTCTTTGGGGAGGTGACTGAATTGTACATCAGTTACGTTTTAGATTCCATTACCAAAAACCTTATTAGTAATTCCTAGTGTATATCACCACCTGCAGGCTATATAATGTCACATAATGCATATCTTTACAACTTATGGCAATCTATTGCTTTATAACATAAATTAAAACCTTCACAATTTTTAGTTTCTTGGTTATGTATGTTAGATCTACTTTACATGGCACTATTTTTCTGGTTATAGGATGGCGCCAGAGGTTGTGATGTGTGAGACATGTAAAGATTCTCCATACGATCATAAGGCTGATGTCTGGTCCTTAGGTGTTACACTTATTGAGCTGGCTGAGACTCAACCACCAAATCATGAGATGAACCCAACCCGTGTCTTGCTGAGAATTTTAAAGTCCCAGCCACCAAGTCTAAAGTATCGTCATTTGTGGTAAGAAACCATTTTCTACTCACATCTCAGTCGGGTGTTATTTAATGTTTTTCTCTTTCAGTATCCAATTTGTAAAATCTATAGGATTTATCAATATAGGCTGATTAAATAGAGAGTGCTGCCCACAGGAGAAAATTCACCTGACATTTATTCCAATACAGGTTATGGACTAAACCTGGCCAGATAGGGTGTTCAACACTTTCCTTTCAGGTAATGATTTAGGGAAAATAATATGTTTGACCTGTTCAAGTCCAATACATTTTAATGTTTTATATAAACATGTAATGAGAACCATAGAAGAATAGTGTATTCCAAAGACCCATTTAGAGGTTTATACTGAAGGAGCACTTACCTACTTCCCAGACCCCAAAGCAGGAGACAAAGCTACAGTAGCTCCAATGGTTCTAGCCTCACTTACTAGGATGGTTAGGTAGACTATTTGATCAACAGACAGTTGCCTGGCTGTCAGTGCTGCCATCAGGCCAGTACAGGGAGCCCTCCCGACCATATAGGGGGGCTCCCCTGGTCCACTGCCCGGTTGGTGCCATGCCTGCCTCTGTTGTTGCGGTGACGGTATGGCATCTGGGTTCCCTGTCCTGCTGCCGACATCTTAGTTCCCACGGCTACAGAGCAGGTAAGCATCCTGTGGAGCCCTCAGACAGGGAGGGGGAGGTTGGGGTCCCCGGAAAATTTCCTAGTATGTGGCTCCGAAATTTGTGACAGCGAACCTGCTGGCTGTTATGCTTATCTAGTGTTTTGAAATAGTTTTTGGTTCACCAGCAACAAATAGGTATATCTCAGAACAAATTCAAACGACTTGTTTTCTCAGAAGGTCAGCACTGGCATCCTTTGTGCGGTAATATTTTCTTGAATTGAATGGATGTTGGATAGATAACAGATTGACATGCATATCAGATCAGTAAACATTAAAATGAGTCTGAGATCAGTGTGGTTGGAGCTTTCCATCTGTAACCTCATATGTTATTTATTATGTTTTATTTCATAAGAGTACTTTTTAACTGTAACTAGGTCAACAGATTTTAAGAGTTTTCTACAGAAATGTTTGCAGAGGAACCCTCAGGAACGAACTTCAGCTAGTGAGCTACTTGAGGTTAGTTACAATAACGAATAAGTGCCGTACCAATTTTTCACGAAATGGTAATAGTAACAAAAAACTATTACAAATAAAATACATGATTTTCTCTCCAAGCACCCATTTGTGTCTGACGTCACTGACAACAGCCCGCTGAGAGAATTAGTGGCTGAACTCTTAGCAGATATCACTGAGGAGGAAGAAGTTGGGAGTCTACAGAATGGCAATTCTGAGGTGATAAAAATGTAAAATGTTTTATTTAATTAAATTATTTCACTGAAATATCATGGAATCAGCACAGCCTATAAAGTATTTTCTGTGTACTAATGCTAATTTTATGACCATGAAATGCAAGAAATAAGTATGTATTCTTTTACACACCTAAAAATTATTTTACTGTTTCTTACAGACTGACTTGCTTGGAAGCAACAGTGAAGATATGAGTTTGGCAGATGCCAATTCTCCAGTAGAAAAGTCTCCTATCCAAGGACAGGATAAAGTTACAATAAATGGTTTTCACCCTTGTGATCAAGTTCAAGAAGAAACTGTAAAAGACCTTAGCCAGAAGACTCAAACTCCAGTGCAAAGAGGGACAAGTTTCTTGAAACAGATGCGTAGGCGTTCTGCCCCTTCACTTTCAAGAGAAGTCCGCGCATCAGTAAAGTGGAAAATGGATAATGAACATAATCGGATAAAGGAGAGTGAGCTTGCTAAGTGGAACAATTCCCAACCTCAAAATTTTCCTATTGTTCCTCTCAACTCTATAGTTAAAGAAAATGCTTTATCAAAGGTAGAAGAAACCAAACCCATAGAGGAAATCAGCAGAAATGGTGTAAATGCAGAAGACGTCACTAAAGATAATAGGGAAAAATATCTACATGACAAACAAAATTTACCCCAAGAAGATGTTCAAGACAACTTTGTGGGACATTCAAGTTCCATGAATACCAAGGAAGAAGACATGGAAAAAAGCATTCCTGTTTCACCCATCTGCCCAATGTTAGAATGGAGAAGTACTGAAGACATCTTGATTTCTTCTAGGAAGATAGGTAGAACCTTATCAATGCCGGGCCATTTAAAGAAATGTTCTTGGACACAACTAAAATCAACCAGTTCTGACAGTAAAATAGATGGTGCAGAAGGAGAACCTGCTGAGCATGCTGACCAGAAGAAACTTCGTAGTTATTATAGGAATGACAGAGCTGAGGAGGTAATAAAATGTCCTTCTGTTTCTGCACAAAAGTTTGATGTGCAGCAATGGGACCAAACATTTTCAAGAGACAAGAGAGCATCAGTAAAATGGCAAAGTGGAAGAGATCAGGGTACGACAGATAATAAAGTAAATAGTCTACAAGACACTCAAGAATGCAGCAATGAAATGGTTGATAATTCATTTGCAAGGGGCAGTATAGACATGGTGGTCTGCCAGCCACATATATCCTCTCCATCAGCTAAGGAAAATGGAGAGCATATTACAACCATTATAGCAAACACAATGGACAATAATAAAGCAACAAACAATGGAGGTACAGACAAGTGCGGCCAACCATTTGCAGATCTGCTTGAGCCAGTGTCAGCAAACCATATCAGACAAATCACTAAAGGCAAAGCAAATTTGCAGAAATCTTCTAGATTATTGCTGCGGAGATGGACCTTACCCTTCTCTGAAAGTGAAAAAAACATTTTACACAAGGACATATCTCAGGAGAAAAGGGCAGCATTTAAAGTAATGAAAGATTTTAATGGTATGGACAACAGAAAATGTTCCTCAACCAAAGGACACAGAGTGAGATTTGAGGAAAGTATTATTGAGCCTGCAAATGAGAAAACAGACCGGAATAGTGAGAAAAGCCTTGATTATAGATGTAATAATAAAGGCAAACCAAAGAAAAGATTAAACTCTGCTCGATGCTCATGGACTGTCCTACCCAATGAGCTAAACGATGGAGTTTGTCAGGTAAACGAAGGTCCCGCATACCTTGGAATTGAAATTAAGCAAAAGAACACACAGGAGGTAAGAGATATCCACAGTCAAGGTTATCCACAAAAAATGTAGGATTAAAGTTATATAATTGTTCAGTTTAACATGAAGATAACTAACTAATATATCGCAGACCCACCTAATAACTATTGGAACCTAATAACTATTGGAAATGTACTTCATCTCCCGGAAAACCCATTCAAACCCAAAAAAGTTTTTAAGAACAAAGTAAAAATGATTCAATGGGGTACACAATGGATATAACTAATACATTTTGTCCATGGCAAGGCTCTTAATTTTACATTTTCAATATTTTAGTTGTCCTACTTGTTCAAATTTAAGGTATGCATGTCACAATATAAATATGGGGATGTTACTCTAGGTCTCCTCTCGTGACACGCTGAGGTCATCATGGGACAAGTATTTCAACATGTTTATTCTAAATCTAAATCGACATATATGAGGTCTCGTGCCCACGATATATAACATTACTTAGTATATTAGTATATTACTTTATAACATTAACAAATAACATTACTTTATTACTTTATTTTATTTTATATGCATTGTTGCTGCAATCTTTTGTCAATGTGTGATCTTTCTTCAATGTAGAAATTATAATTACTTTATGGTACTGAGGACCAGAGAGTTATATATTCTGACTTTTGATCTTCAGAACTTTTATTTTATTATTGACCACTGATGACCACAGACTGCCTAAATACATACAAATCAATGTAATTGCCTATTTTGGGATATTAGCATAAAGTAAAGTGAAAGACAAGGCAGAGGTATGATTTTGTTATACTGATTTAATGGAATTCTAGTAGACCTGTAAACAAAGAGCTAGATCGCTTGTTACAGAAATATGCCTTGCTCTTTGTCCAGGGATTCATGCCTGTAGAAAAAGTGTGGTCATCCATAGAAACCCCTCAATGAATCCCAGGAGAAAATACTAGGTGCCAGGGACCCTTGAGATAATAATAGTGAGCTGGAGCTCAAATGTCGATCTAAATTGTCTCCAATAGTAGTATTCCATATGGACTCAGTTTGTGTTTGGTGATTGACCTAATTTTCATTGAATATGAAATTTAAAATAGGATTTGCTGCATGATGGTGCGAAACAATGTTCTCAAAAATTTTTTACATGACATAATGAATCTCTCAATTTTTGTTAACAAGCTCTTTTAGTAAAGCTGGCCATAGACATGGCGATTCTCAGCTATTGTTGCGGGAGATTGACCAGCATGCACGTTCAAGCCGAACGTTTAAGCTGCCCACCTTGACAGATCAACTCGAAAAGCCCTGCCACACAAATCGCAATACTGTTTAGCGGTATTTTTTCTGGCGGATCCTGATCAGTATCTGATGGGAATCCTTGTATTAGTGGCACACACAGGATTCCCGTCAGTTCCGCCGATTTGGTTTAGCAGTAAGGTGAAGTTGTCAAAACAATCACTGCAGGTAGCAAGGTAAGGCCCCCATGCACCTTACAAATTTACCATACAATTTGTGTAAAATCAACTTTTGTTCTACCAAAACCATGTAATATGAGGACCTTTCTAACCCTTCCAATCACTATTTATTCTATTAGTTGTTGGTAGATCTAAAGGAAATTCTATTGAGTGATCTAAAGGTGTGTGGGGGGGGGGGGGGGGGGGGGGGGGGTTGGGCTAAGTCTACATTATTCTATATGATGAAATCTACTCATAAAAAATGTTGTCAATAGGACTAACTGCCCAGGATGAGATGGCTGAAGGGAGATGAGGCCTATAATATTGTGGCCTATGAGCTTGTCTACACAACAACTTCAGCTGTGAGAACTTCTGGCTTTGTAATTGTCCTCCTGCAGTGGATTTGTCTGGAAAGTGTTTTACTTTATGAATAACCACTGAAGCAAAGGTTCTTCACTGTATAAACTTTGTAAAGTGTACGCTCCATTAAAAAGTAAATGTTTGTAAATTTTGGTAAAAAGAGTGAGTCCATGTTAACAGATGTAAATACTGTATTTAGACTGAATATTTAAAAAAATGTATATAACATAATTGTTTATAGTACATCAATGGCTGTTTAAAAGTGTACACAAGGTCACCCAAATTTGTAATGTTTTCAAATGGAAATGACAAGCTTTACCCCATTATTAATTCAAGTCCAATTTATGTAAAAGTACAGTAATCCTTTAATACCTCTGAAATCTTTTTTTTCCTTCCCTTGATTCAAATTTTTTTCTGTTGTCTTTGGGGAGAACACCTGTCATAACGGGCCAGACATCTCTTATAAAATTACAACAAACTAAAGAGATTGTTTATAGCAAGTTAATCTGATTTTCCTTTTCCGCTTAGGAGGAAGAAATTAATTTAAATCAAAATGAAAATATCAACGAACATGCTGCCAGAACTGTACGGATTACACGGAGGTTCATAGTGGATGGGAAGGAAATGAAAGTGTCATCTTGTAAGAGAAAAGCTGATTCAAGCAACATAGATGTAACAGAGCGTTCCGTTAGGTAAGCTTGTGATTTCAAGTCTGTACTGCTCAGTGCTTTGGTTGTGCTGATATACTTGATAAACATTTAATGCAGTAGCGGATCTGCTCTATGCTGCCAGTAGCAAATCCTTTTAGATAACTGAAATAAAAACTAAAGCCCATACACCTTACAATTTTACCATACAATTTATGTACAATTCACTTTTTGTTCTACCAAAACCATGTAATATGAGGAGCTTTCTACCTTCCAATCACTTTGTATTCTATCAGGGAGGACCCAGCACTACATAGTTGTTCATAGATCTAAAGAAAATTGTATGGAGTGATCTAAAGGTGTATGGGGGGCTTAAGTTGTCCTTCTACTTAAGCCAGCCATAGACGTCTCAATCCATGGCCGGCTTGTAGCAGACTCATTACAGCATGGAGACGTCACCACGCTGTGATGAGTCGGCTACAGAATTGACGGGAATCCTGTGTGCTCCACTAACTCAGGGATTCCCTGCAGATTGTAGCCAATTAACTTGGAGGGGGAGGAATTTACTGACTACAACAGGATCAGCCACAAAAATTACTGGCAGGACGGATCGCTGTGCATTCCGACCTGCCGGCTTTTTGGGTCGAAACTGCAAGGTGGGCCCCTCCTGTAATTGCGGGTGACCACCATGCGTTTGGCTAGAGCGTGCACGCTGGCCGATCGCCTGCAACTACTGCAAGGAATCAGCACTTCTATGGCCGGCTTTAAGCCCCCCATACACCACATACAATTACCATGCAACTTCTGTACAACCAACTTTTCTTCTACCAAAACCATGTAATAGGAGGACCTTTCTACACCTTCCAATCACTATGTATTCTATCAGGGAGGTCACTATACTACATAGTTGTTGGTAGATCTCATGAAAGTTGTATGGAGGAATCTGAAGGTGTATGGGGGGCTTTAGGATTCTCAGACTTAACTTATCTATACAACTAATGCAAAAGGTTTGAGCATTACCAATGTATTATTATAAAGGTTAAGATTTCTTAAAATTAGTGAAGAGACCCCCCCCCCCCCCCCCCCCCCCCCATAAAAAAAGAAAGAACCCTATTTAAAAAACAAAATAGTAGAAAACTAGTAGAAAACTAGCTTAGTGATATATTCCCCTCAGTTCTATGCCCCTAAAAGCTGTTAAGTCATAAAGGTGAAAAGCTCAAGTTGGAATCCTCCAGATGGTGTCAGGTTGTTCCTGGAGATCCACAGGCCTTTCCTTTTGTGACCCCACGGCTTGGTAAAAAGAATTGGGTCTAGAAACGTATAAAATATGTGTTTCCTCTTGCCAGAGGATATAATGGCAACCTTTAAATGACCTTACCAAGTAAAGAGTGAAGTTTGTAACAATGTGAATTGTAGATGCTCCCATTTTCCATCCTTTTCCATCAGTTGTGGAGTTGCAGCATAAAGCCCCCCATACACCTTAAGATCGATCCATACAATCTCCATTAGATCTACCAACAACTGTGCAGTATAGTGGCCTCCCTGATAGAATACACGGTGATGGGAAGGTTTAGAAAGGTCCTCATATTACATGGTTTTGGTAGAACAAAATTTGAATGTACAGAAATTGTATGGAAAGATTGTAAGGTGTATGGGGGGCTTAAGTTCAGTATAGGGCTCGTCATTAAGCCCCCCATACACCACATAAAATTACCATGCAATTTCTGTACAATCAACTTTTTTTCTACCAAAACCATGTAATATGAGGACCTTTCTACACCTTCCAATCACTATGTATTCTATCAGGGAGGTATACTAGGAGGTATACTATACAGTATACTACATAGTTGTTGGTAGATCTGATGGAAATTGTATGGAGGAATCTGAAGGTGTATGGGGGGCTTTAGGGCCTCCATACATCTTTAGATTTCTCTGTTTCTCTTCTTTTAGATCTCCTTTTGTTTTACCAAAACCATGTAATATGAGGGACTTTCTAAACCATCAAGTCTACCTGTGTTCAATCGCAGAGGACCCTATACTACATAATTGTTGGCAGATCTGACGGATATCTGACAGAGAAATCTATAGGTGTATGGCCAGCTTAAGTGTTTGATCTTAATTATTTTAGCAGAAAGCACAATAGCTGCCCTCATTGTGTCACAGCAATTAAAGAGTGCCTGCCACCAACAAACATTGAAAATTACACTATCACAAATAACCGTCCTAAAATAGACACCCTGGGAACCAAAGAGCCAATGCGAATAAAAACATAGCATATGGACTCTTTCCTATAACTGTTCATATGAATGGCTCTGTTTACTTGCAGAACCCTGTGGAGTATCTGATTGCTATACAAATGAGTTCAATCCATTTTCTGGCGCTTGGATTTGACTGCCTGGTGGTTCTCGCATGCTTTGTCAATTGGCTACTGTATTATACGCCAACTGCCCAATAAGGCTGCGCAAAGAACAATAACGATTTGCTGTCAAGCAGGGGAGCCAATCAGATCAGTTTCTATAGATTACTGCATTTGCACATTATCGAAAGCTCTTTGCGCTGCCTTAGTAAATAAAAAATATGAATCACATCTTTCTTCCCTATAATCAATAGCCGTTATGTTAATAAGAAAATAGAAAAAAAAACTGGATGACTGCATTTTACATGCTCTTTGCACTACAATAATAAATAATAAATAAGCCAGAAGCTGACGTCATTGAGTCAGAATAAACGAACAAACCTTTTCATCAATCTCAACACAAAAAGGATGATTACATTTTGCGTAGGCAATGAATATATGCCATTTGCATGGAAATCTGTCAGAGTGTAGCTCTGCAGCTGTTAACTGCCTATCTGCTGTATTGTCAATCTGTGTCCTCTTTATGTTCTTGAGCAACCAGCTCTTAAAAATCAACGGATGAAGCGCTCATCTAATGTATTCTGCAGGCGTCAAGAGCTACAGCAGTTGAGACTGTTGCAGAAAGAAGAGATGAAAGCCCAGAGTCAGCTGGAGCAAAGAATGCAGAGGGAGAGGGAGATCATGTTCCGTCACATCGAGCAGGAGATCATAGTAAGAAGTGTCACAATACATAGATGTTGATGATGCTGGCGTGTTCCCATAGTAATCCCTGAATGGAGGATGTCAGGGCACCATCAAGGCCAGACTAGAAATGTTTACAGGAATCTGTTGCATTGTGTTAAACTGACAATAGGGGAGATCGGATATAGATGAGGGAAGTGCTTGGTGGTTTTCTCCTAGACCTGAGGATCCACAATCACTGCAGGGATTAGTCAGTGTTAGTGTAGGCCTGCATGTGTTCAGTGTTAGTGATCATTTTGCACTCCCAGGGAAAGAAGCAATACTATGAACGTGAGATTGAGGCCCTGGAGAGACAGATGGAGCAGACACGGGCACGAAGGGAGCAAGAGCACACCAACCGCCTGCGACAAGATGCACTGCGTCTCCGCGCTCAGCACCAGAAGGAGAGAAGCAAAAGAAGGGCAGAGATAAAGGACAAGGGGACGGAGGTGAGCCTCTTTCTAAATATTGTCTTCAAAATGTCTTGTGGTTTGCCTTTTCTGTTGAAAATAAATACTCATTGTCCAGCACCCAACAAGTCTTTGTTATGTATAGCTTCATAGACAACTGCTGAGAGCCAACAGCAGATCTTTGGTTTCTATGTGCTTTCCTCATCTATCAAAATGTCTAATGTTTCATCTGTTTATCCAATTTTCAAACCTGTGGTTCAAATATGCTTTGTAGCCGATTCATTGTTTGATATATTAGGCACAGTTACTACAATTAATTGAAGTCCAATGCATGATTTTCCGTTCTGTTCAAAAGCTGTAAAAAACATTTTACATTTATATTTAGAAAGGGTGAAGAGTCAAAGGTGACACCAAGACAGCATGTTTGTACAGTAAGGGAGATGACTGTGTTATTTGTGGGGAGCTTAGATGGTGATAGCTGAAGATAGTTCTTCAGGTTGAAATTAAGGTATCTGTCAGCCATCTATGAAGAGGAATAGGGGTGGAGAGGAAAATTTGGTATATATAAAGGTATTGCAGGCCTAAGGATGAGATAACTACTACAACATTAACCTATCTGCTTTTCCACTTACTAGAGTCTCACCTCTTCTATTATAAATGCTGTTGCTAGACTGATTTACTTCTCTAACCTCTCTTCATTTTCTGGCCCTCTCTATAAATCTCTAAATGCCCAGAGAATAAGATGCAATGTTCTAGCTTTAAATCACTTCATACCTCCTGTTCCACGCACATCACCAACCTTGTACATAAATATTTAACTAATTCACCTTAACACAGGAAAAATTGAATTTGGCTCTTTGATTTGGCAACAGTGCAATATAGATGACATACTCTGCATTGGCTACTGCTGTAATAATAAGTTTAAGTTCAATTTAATTTAAAATGGCACCTAACACACAGCGCATTTGTGTTGCTGTGCATTGTAGTAATGAATGTAGAGCAATAAATGTAAATGGGAATACTATGTTGCATGCATATTACTGTTGCACACTGGAATATGCCTTATCACGTTGCTACCATGCAGTGCAATTCTTTTAGACTACCATGCGAAGGCAGGACCCACAAATCACTTATCATGTACTGTAAGAAAAACTTGATATCATAACACATTCCCAACCAATTGTGTGAATGGACCAACGTTTATGGACTGCCCTAAGGCACCGATACAAAATATTGTGTTGCATTATTTTGTCTACATTGCAGAGATGTTAAACAGTTCTTTCAGGTCTCATCTTATGGAATTGACTGAATTAACTACGTCTGTTATTAGCAATTTACCAAAATCTTGTGTATACTACTACCTTTCTGTGTTATAATCTGTCCATACAATTTTTGTACAATTAACATTAGTTTTACCTGTGTAATATGAGGACCTTTTTAAACTATCCAATAAATATCCCCATCAATACTGGGGTGCTATCCTCCCCTATGCAGTTACCAGCACAGTCCTTCTGTGGGATTTAATGAAAGCCACAACTGTGTCCCGCTGGAAGAACATAATATTTGGCCATTAAGTTCCACATGGGAGCTTCTTAGAATCTGTTGTCACTTAGTTTTTGTTGTCACTTAGAACTTTTTACTCCACAAGAGTTGTCATTGCTCTTGTTGAGCTTACTCAGCGCCAGTTAAAAGTAATCTATACATTGAGGTACTATTTTAATCACATTTAATCTACTTTTACTTTAGCTGTCAATCTGGGTTCAGGACCTCAAAAAGGACTTTTCATATACTGTTAAAAGGTCTTTAGAGTGTGACTGCCTCACACCATGATGGTTCTGTATACTTGCACACTTGCAGATGAAAAGAGGCTTCTCTAATCAACCTTTATTCAGGCCTTGATTACTTCTAAGAGGTTTTTTTTATGGTTTGTTATCCCTCCTTTGTTTTTTTGGAGCCTTCTTACTTTTTGAGTAAAGGTTTTCTTTTTGTGTCTGGCCAGGTATTGTTGTGCCTGCCCATCCTTTGCCCTGTCAGTGCTGGGGCGCATGGTCTCTGCTTGTACTGATACAGTGGCCAAAAGCTAGCCATACACGTATAGATTCTGCCATCGATTACAAAATGATAAATCAACGTGCTCATTTGCTTTTGAACGATCGCTCGGAAATCGGATGTGCCCACCTGAACAATCGACCCAAAAAGATTGAAATCTAATGAAAAATAGATTGAACAGGGATCCGACAGGTTGGTATTTTCCTGTTCAATCCCCATTACTTTGGAAGGGGACCCTAATTTCCCATCCAAAGTATTGGCCAGGGATCCATCCTTCACATCGATTCCACATCGATTCCTAGATTGAAGGGGAATCTATGTGTGTAAGGCTAGCTTTATTCTATAATGCAGTCCTACAGGAGTTAATTTCTGATGTCTGGCTTTCCTCTATCAGTGGGTTTCCTTCAATAGGGGTAAGTTTTCCAGCTTTCTATGTTCTATGGCTTTATGTGGAACTGTGGCTGTCCCAGTGTGCAAGAAAGTGATGCTGCTGAGTTTTTATTGGACAGAGAACACTGGATAACTTTGCTGCATTGTCCTTCAGTCCTTTAGGCTGAGCCTCTACTGCCTCTTCTTTTCAATGTGACTGGTCACACAGGCACTTGCGGATCAACACATTTAATTTTAAAAACTGCGGCTTACCATGCTTTTAGAAGTGCATTTTACCACAAGAACATCCTAAGTACCCGGACATACCTATAGAAAACAATGGGTGTGCTTTGGATGTGTTTTTAGATGCATATTACTCCATAGAAATCAATTTAAATCATAGTTCAAGACATATGCAAAAACACCTCCAAAGCGCAAACAATGCAACCAAAATGTCCCCTACACAAACTTGATGCATTTTACTCCCTAGAAATCAATTTAAGTCATAGAAAATAGTTCAAGACATATGCAAAAACACATCCAAAGCGCAAACAATGCACCCAAAACGCCCCCTACACACACTTGATGCATGTAACTCCCTAGAAATTAATTCAAATCATAGAAAAGAGTCCAAGACATATGCAAAAACACATCCAAAGCGCAAACAAGGCCCCCTTCACACACTTGGTTTTAGCATAATTTTTGGGGTTATTAGTCCATGGAATGAGCTCAGCTGATGAAGTCTGAACTCTGATGTGTATGGAAGTTTTATTTTCATTGGGAAATCTTTATCTTGGACATTGGCATACTGTATATTAGCTGTTCAAAAATCCTAAGACCCGCACTGGACTGACAGAAATATGTTTTATGGTAAGTCCTTAAACAAAGGTCATGTTGTTTTCCTTACAATGTAATTGTAAGTTACATTTGTTGAGCAATTCGATTTGCAAAATGATCAAAACATCCCTTATTTTACCAGGAGATGCTTTTTGTAGAACAGCAGCAGGAGCTGAACGCAGCACTACAAAAAGTAGTCAATGAACACAAGAAAAAGGTCATGAGTTTTGAGAGAGAGAACCTTAACAAAATTCACAGCCTCAAAAGTGGTAAGTGTGGGAAACTAGCTCAATGCTAAATATCAAGTTATGAATGTGTTTATTACTAGTGATGAGCGGCATAGGCAACATTCGTATTCGCATGCCGCGAATTTTTGGGAAAACATTCGGAAAATATTCGCATTCGGCAATATTCTTCTTATTGCGAATATCGGCAGTTTTATGCGAATTTCGCGAATGTTATATATTCGCGACTATATGTTTAACTTGCATTGAGGGGCGTGTTGAAAAAAAAATTGTGAATTTTGCAATTTTGAAAGTGATTTTCGCGAATTTTCTAAAGTGGCGATTTTCGCAATATTCCGAATATTCGCATCACCCCAATATTGGATTTAAAAACTGTTGATGGTCGCAGGGAGTGTTGCTAAGCTCTTGTTGCAGCCTTCCCATTTGTCCACTTGCATTGAGAGACATGTGTAATGGAAAAAAAATACAGAATATCCGGAATTGCGAATATTCGGCAATATATTCACCATCTTCGCGAATTTCCGAATTGCCGATATTCACGATTAATATTTGGAATCCGAATATTCGTGATCATCACTATTTATTACCAAAAATGGGTTTGCAAACGTATCCCCATTGCTATAAGCTCTTCAGTCATTTGGTCAATGTCTACCAGTTGGGCAGTAGAATTGTCATCCTGTGGAGAAGGTGGTGTTAATGGATTAAGATCTTTGCAAAAATGAAAAAGTAAAACATGCTAACCATTTTTAAGCCATTCTTTTCAGATTAAGTATATATGTGTAACTATATGTTTATTAGCGGATGATTTTAAGGACTCCTGACAGTATTTAATGATTTGTCTCGGCTCTTTTAGTTACAGTACCATTTACGGTTCCCATACATGCTGCGATCCTCAGCGTATGTGCTCACACCAGACTATCGGCCGCGGATCGCGGGTGCCTACATGGAGCAGTCGATTCATGTCGGCAAAAACCTCCATTGACCAGAGAACGGATGTTTGTATTTCTCTGGCCGATCCCATTACTTCAGATTGGGCCCAGCGTCCCTATCCACAGTAATGACCGGCACACAAAGGGTGCCTGCCCATCTGGGCAACCGGCTGCAGCGTGGTGCAGCGTCCCCATCCACAGTAATGACCGGCACACAAAGGGAGCCTGATGATCTGTGTGACCAGCTAAAGCGTGATGATGTCATCACCCTGCAATCGGTCCTCTGAGAATCGCGCAGTAGTCGCTGCATGTATGGAGACCTTTAGTCTGCTAAAGGAGAAAGATAAGATCTTCAAAGTATTACAGGACACTGTTCTTTGTTTCCATTATAGGTCGAGAAATTGTAGTGTTTGGAATTAAATAATGAAAATTTATTTTTCTATTGTGTAATATTCAGAAATAAGGATATGACATGAGCATGGTACACAGATGTAAGCAGATGAGCTTGTATAGTTGTCAGTCACAACTGACATTGGACACTTGGATTTTAATCCTGAGACAAATATTATTGTTTCATATGAGGCCATTTACTTACCTGGGCCCAATACAGCATGTTTAACTTCCTATATTGTCAAACAGTATTTCATATAAAACAATTTAAAGAAAAGTTAGAAAACAATTGAACTTTGTCAACTATTTGTCAATTATCAACCCATTTAGGCTGAGTCTCCACTGCAGTTTTTTAACAAGGATCACAAACCATGGCAGACACATCTTTGCAATGTCCCCAATGATTGTCAATGGGTGTGCGGCTGTGGTTTACATGTGTTGCAGTGCATTTTAAAGACTTAAGTTGAACAGTATTCTGTATCATTGTTCAAAAACTGCAGTGGAAACTTAGTTTAACAATTACTCCAGAACATGAGATTCATGGGAAATTTTATGGGATTTTATGGAATATAGATCTTCTGGAATAGCAGTATGTTTTTCATGAATCTGTTCCGTTGCATCTGAGCCTTGGTAAAAGACAGGCTTGAGATTTACAAGACAGAGTTATTGTTATTTTGACAACATTGGAAAGAAAGCCAATCAGTTTCACTTAGACACAACCTTTAATATGGGATTTTGAGGCAAAGCTTCCACATGGTTTTGTTTTCAGGGAAAGTCCAAGTATAGTGGAAATCAAGGTGTAGATCGTGTCCATATTCGATGTTCCTTGGGTCAACTAAATGTTAACAATGGAGCCCACCTGGCCACAGCCTCTTAAACAGCAGGAGGAGTGTAGCACTGACACCCGTAGGTGCTGCTGTGTGAAATGGGACCTGGGTAGTAGTAACTGGCTCAGAGACAGAAGATGCTTTAGAATCAAAGAAACTTTTATTCACCAAGTGCACAGGACAGGTGAAATGGCAAACTTTGAAGGAGAGAGGGTTAGGATAGGCAGGATGCAGACACAAGGCAGGGTCTGACTTGTTCCCTTTAGTGACACCAACCTCAACGACCGAGATTTACCTGTCACCCTTTTCTACAATACTAAAGCA
>CM070034.1:114661213-114674364 GCA_036250615.1 Ptychadena robeensis
AACTGGCCTCCCACTTCTAACGCCTCCAGTAACTGCACTTCAGCTTGCTTCCTTCAGTATTCCTCACTCCGACCATCTATGGCTATGTCCTCGCAAGGTACACACACACCTCAGGTTCCAGTGATTCCCAGGATCCACCTCTGGACAGCAGCTTTTCTCCTGCAGGTTACTCGGCAGTGGAGACAAACAGGCCTTAAATTGCAGTAGCACTGAGCGCCATCTCTCTCTCAGGCATCACACCAGGGCAAGCAGCCCCTGGCCTGACACAGCAACACATCCCAGGGCCCCAGGAGGGGATACCCCAGGGAAGAACTCCTGAGCAGAGGTGATCACTCCTATTTATAACATCTAGCACCCCCTACCAGAATCTTCTATCTCTGGGCAGATTGAAAGTATCACTTCTGCACAGAGCTCTGTCAATCACCAAATAGATACATTTTCTCCCTCCCCTGTCTAGGCAGCTGTCTTAGCTAGCAAACAACCTCTAGAAACACAGTTAACCCCTTAGACACTAGTCACCTCTTCTAGAGGGGCTACAGGAGTATTGGGGTACATATTTTGGTTTGGCAGCCAGGGTCAAATGCCACCAGAAAAGCACCTTCTAAGAAATTTCCAAGGTGTATTAAAAGAGCTACTGGCTGTAAAATCCCAGTGCTCAAATAAGAGTGTAACTCCCAATGGATCGCATATCATTTCTTAGAGGGAACTCCAGAACAGTGCATGAATAATTAGGAAAATACCTGAGTATGGCAGATCAGCATTGCGATTGCTTTTAAACATAATAGGAGAGTATGGTGGATGTGAATGTCAGGTGAGACTTAAGATATAGTGGGGTATTTGTAAATACTAAAAGAAGGTCTAATAGAGGCTCTGTGTTCCACCCTGAAATATGCACTTAAACCCCCTCTCTGAACACAATTGAAACCTCTTTGGTCATTAAAGGACAGGAGGGAAAAGGGGGCAGTGAGTTAGTAAGTAAGAAAAAATGAGGCGACTTGAATATTTGACCCTCACCTTCAGTGATGGGGTAAATGATGGACTTCGGGAAGTTGGTCCAGAGGAGAAGATTCCAAATAACAGTCAGAAATTGCATTAAGTAGCACTTGGGAAAAGAAGAAGAGAAATGTAGGTAAATATTTTGTAGAAAGGGAGGGGCTCCCAATATCGGTAGCTAATTCACCACATTCCAATTGTAAATGTCAATAACTAGGTTTATTGGGGGGAACTAACCCCAGAGGGGGGTGGCCAACCCCTACAGACTTTAAAGGTGAAATACAAGACTGGAGTTCCAGTCAAGAAAATTAGGTTCACAATTTTTATCTACATCCTAAATAAATACATACATTTGAAATCAATCACAATAATCTCCATGATAAGGTATCTAGTTCATTGAAATGAATCTGGCTTGCTATGCATGCTAATATTTTCATGAGAAGGTTTATTTTAGGTCATTAGCACCAAGATTAGCAAACAAGAGCCTTTTCTTGAAATTGAAAAGGCTCTTGTGAAAGTGCTCCAAATTTCATTCCAATGTGTTTCGTTTATTCATTGGACTTCCTCAGGAATTTAGAGCATTGTATTAGAGTGCAAAATATCCAAATAAAGTGTGGTTTCTTATGTTAGTATAGTTATCCTGCATCACAAAAGAACATAATGTCAGTGGCCATGTAATCCACTATATTTGCATATAGTCCCTCTATACATGTATTTCTGTTGTTATTTCACAGACATAATAAATATCTATCTGGAGAGCATCAAAGCAAACTTATCTTCTGTATCTTCACCTCACCTTAAAATCATCACCTCGTTTTCACATCGCATAGTTCTAATACATCAAAGTCTTAATTGTTGCTTACCGATTGGATCGCTCCTCCAGTCAGTGAGCCATAATTAGGGGGGCAAACCAACAGTGCCTATGTCCCTGCTATCTAAGAACTGGGATGGAAGGGTTTTCCTACCAGTGGGATAGGAGGTATGACTAGACCTCTGGCATAAAAAAGGGACCTCTGTTGCTCCAATAGGAGTGTTGCCACTCACTTCTTACTCAGTCCATATTTACTTTTTCTTACTTTTCCTTTATTCTTTCATTCTTTCACAGTCTTTGCTGTGAAAGAAAGAAAAAAATAAAGGCATAATAGCTGATAGCAATAGAGAAGGTTAACAGCAGAAGGAGTAAAGGAGAGGGAAAGAAGGGGGAGAGAGACAAAGGGGAAAGGAAGACCAGGTAGAGGGAGATATAGAAGATAGGAATCGGGTTAGAGGTATCCCCCCTATTCCTCCTTTAAATGGCAAACAGTCTTACCCTAGGATCTCTCAGGCTTCTCATTGATCACTTTTCCCAAATAGATATTTAGCAAATTAGATATTACCATCAGAATCTTTTTTTCTTTGTTTCAATGGGTACTACCAGAATAGATATTCTGGATAATGTTGGGTACCTACAGGTCCTCCTAAATATCGGAAAGTGTATGAATTCGCTTTACTCCCTCATATCCACATTTTTGCCCACTCCCAACATCTTTATGCCCTCACCCATACTCTCTGTCCTCCACAGCAGAATTCAAATCGTCTGGCCTTCAGACCAGGGTTTGAGTCATCTTCAGCCATAGCCCCTGGACTTACACTGCTGAAATATATAGGGCCCCCTTTCCCACCAAACGAGGACCCCATCCTACCAACCAGTAGAAGATCCTTGGCAGGATTTTACTTCTTTAGATTGTCAGGCACTCTGAGTTCTGACAGAACCTTGGAGGAACAGATGCCCCCAGAGGCTCAAGAACACAATCATTCTAATGATTTTGAGGGAACTTATAAAGAACCATCAATTTATTGGTTCAATCTTTCAAATTAAAATCAAAGACATTTCCATCCCTGTCAATTAACATCAATCTGATGACCTTTGTCCAATCAACAATGGAAGGCTCTGCAGGATTTGACAAATAACTACCATGTTACCATCAAACCTTCTGACAAAGGGGGTAACGTGGTGGTTATGGACAATGAGACCTATTGTAATATGTGCCTGAGAATTCTGGACAATAAAGACTGGTATGCTTGGGTAGATGAGGGATTTGTGGAAAAGATGCAGCAAGAATACCAGGAAATGATTATGGATGCGTATCCCCTTTATTTGATAACCTAAAAGTGGATTATCCAATTCTACCAACTTTTCATTCATTACCTAAAACCCATAAAAACCTTAGTGACCCTAATGGCAGACCCATCATATCGGGCAATGGCTGTCTAACCAAGAGAGCAAGCCATTTATTGATCAGTATATCCACCCCAGAGGCACTATATTCTTCTATTCTACATGAGCAGGGTTTGGGAGATGCCTGCGTTTGGGAATTTATTTTGAAATTATTATACTTTATATTGACAAAAAATTTATTTGTGTTCATGGAAACCCTTTTCCTCCAGGTGCAGGGGGTGGCTATGGGAATGGCCTATGCCAACCTGTACCTGGGGCAATGGGAAGAGGAGCAGTTTTGCAAAGATGATTAGAAGACGTGGCTTGAACAGATTGGATTCTGGGGATGATATATTGATGACATTCTTATGTTTTGGACAGGAACTGAGAAGGAATTGCTAGCCTTTTTTAAAACAATCACACAATGGGCGAAACCTGGTGGTGATGTAGGTGAGTGGCCCGGGGGAGCGGTGGAGGTTGGTGAGGCTTCTTTTCTTGCTAGAGATGCTCCTCCATTCTGGGGGGAGATCCGCCTGGTTGGTCAGGTGTGGCGGAGGAACAATGGATTGACAAAAGGCGACGGACATATTCCCACTTCAGAGGTGACATCTAGTTGGGGGCGGAAATGCATCTCCATCTATTAGAGGCATTGCACCCGCCCAGCGAAGGGCAGCCAGAAGCGCCGACATAGAACCTGTAGGTACCCAACATTATCCACAATTCCAATTTGGTAGTACCCATTGCAACAAAGAAAAGATTCTAATGGTAATATCTAATTTGCTAAATATCTATTCTATAAATATCTAAAAGTGATCGATGAGAAGCCTGGCATATCCTAAGGTAAGACTGTTTGTAGTTTAAGGAAGGAATAGGGGGATACCTCTAACCTGATTCCTTTCTTCCATATCTCCCTCTACCTGGTCTTACTTTCCCCTTGCCCCCCCCGCCCCCTTCTTTCCCTCTCCTTTCCTCCTTCTCCTGTTAGCCTCCTCTGTTGCTATCAGCTCTTTGCTGTGAAAGAAAAACTAAAGGAAAAATAAGAAAAGTAAATATGGACTAAGTAAGAAGTGAGTGGAAACTCTCCTATTGGAGCTCCCTTCCAGTTTATGAGAGATGATCATGGTGATTTTTTTTTCTCTCCCTCTTATATGCCAGCGCTCTATCCATACTTCCTATCCCACTGGTAGAAAAACCTTTCCATCCCAGTCCTTAGGCTGCTAGTTTTGCCCCCCAATTATGGCTCTCTGACTGGAGGAGAGATCCAATCGGTAAGCAACAATTAAGACTTTGATGTATTAGAACTATGCAATGTGAAAACGAGGTGATGATTTTAATGAGATACAGAAGATAAGTTGTTTGCTTTAATGCTCTCCAGATAGATGTTTATCATGTTTGTGAAATAACAACAGAAAACATGTATAGAGGGACTGGATGCAAATGCAATGGATTACATGGGCACTGACATTATGTTCTTTTGTGATGCAAGATAACTATACTAATGTAAGCAACAGCACTTTATGATTTTTGGATATATTGGACACTTTTTGGATATTTTGCACTCTAATACAATTCTCTAAATCCCTGAGAAAATCCCATGAATGGATGAAACGCGTTGAAATGAAATTAAATTTGGAGCACTTTTCCAAGATCCTTTTCAATTTCAAGACTGGTGCTAATGACCTAAAATAAACCTTCTCATGTAAATATTGGCATATAAATATTTATTTAAAAGAACTAGAGATCATCTTTATCATGAAGATTATTATGATTGATTTTAAATGTATGTATTTACTTATTTATTATTAACATTAAAATTGTTAACCTCATTTTCTTGACTGGAACTCCAATCTTGTATTTCACCTTTAAATCCGTAGGGATTGGCTTCCCTCCTCTGTGGTAAGTTCCCCCCAGTAAACCTAGTTTTTGAAATGTAGGTAAAAGTGACATTTTTACATTAAGTCTGAACCAGAAGATCTGAAAGCATCCACAAGACTGCAAGAGTTTATAGAGTGAGCAGAACAAAGGTGGACAGTAAGCTTTGAGCAGTTCAGCATATTTAGGGGTTAAATGGATACCTAAATGTGGGAGTTATGAGGGACAACAGAACTGATTATTATATTGGGTTCAAGCAAGTGAGTCTGGTATTAGCATCACATCCATAGCTACAGATTTGGACTTATTAAACTTAAAAGGGATATAAAGGAGAACTTATACAAGGTATTAAAAAGACAAGGTAAAATAATATTTCAGAGATTATGTTAAATAGAATATCATCTGTGAATACTGTTATTTTACTTTCCTGCCTGCTCTTGACTCTTGTTGTTGGTGTGCTGTATATTATTATTATCACGTATTTATATAGCACCAACATATTACACAGCACTTTACAGAGTATAAATAGTCATATCACTGTCTCTCAGGGGAGCTCACAATCTAATGTATATGGGCAGGGGTTTTGATGCAAAGATTAAAAAAAATGAGCAAGAGCAGACAACTTTGGTGTGTTCCCTTATGGATAGAGAATGGGTGGATGAAAACCATTCAAATTGCCTGAGGCTACCGGTGTGGAATACATAAATGGTTCAGGAAATAAAACAAAGTAGAGACAAAAGCTTTTTCTATACTCGCTGAAAGGAGACACATTTCTTAGAAGGTGTTGTGTGTGACCTGGATAAGATTGGAAATTTTTCTAACATGATTTTGGGGTCAACATTAAGGAGTAAGTAAGTAATAGTAATATTGTCTTTTCAATAAACCTATAGTTTTTTTTAATAGCTAAGAAACCAACCCTGTTCCTATTTAACAATAAAACACAGCTGCTCTACATATCTGGTGACCCAGCCAAGGTTCTTATGTAGAAAAGCTGCCATGTTCTCTTACCAATAAGAACAGATGTAAAAAAAGAATCTAAGGTTCTCATTTTATCTGTAAAATACTGTTTTAATGTTATAATGTCCCTGCCAGCTCGTGAGTCTGTAATTCTAAGACTGGAGGAGCGCCATCTACAGGAAAAATATCAGCTTTTCCGACATCAGGTTGTCGAACAACACACTCTGCAAAGGCAACAGTTACGCAAGAGACATGAGAAGGTAAGATAAAGTAGGAAGCTTATTATGGTAAAACTAGTTGGTATTTGTACAGTACAGTTTGTTTAGAAGCATGTTGAGTTAATGGAGATGAAACAAGATATTTGTAAGGATTCTTGTACTGTTTAGTTGTATTGTCACCACCAGGATTTGGACAATGACACACAAAACGGAAAATTCCTATCATACTTACCGTAATTTTCCTTTCCTGACACGCTCCATGTCAGCATACACAATGGATATGCTGACATGGAGTCGTCAGAAAAAAAGGATGCCAGCTGGTAAAACTCCCACTCACAGCATGCATAAACTAGTTGCAAGCAATACTAATAATAAATATTAAAACAGAGAGGAAGGATGTGTATTCCTCGGTTTTTACAGTGATTATTTTCCAAAATAAAGTTTTCTGTATTGTCCATAGTTTTCTATATCAGTTAAGGATTCAAGAGCTATTAAGACTATCCAAAAACAGTATGATGAGAGGTGGTATCTGAAAATAACACCAGGTAAGGACTTAGAAGATGTCCGAGTACAAAAGGAAAAACTTAAGCCGCCCATACACCTTAAAGGTAGATTTGGCGCTCAAGGAATCGGCGATTAATTGTTTTGTAATTGATGGAACACTAACTTGGGAATCCGATATGTGGTCGGTTTGGACATCAGCCGATCTCCAAAATGGTCGATTCTACAAAATTGATCCATTGGAAAGGCTGCTTCATGGGTCCACCAACGTACTTTGATTGCCAAACGATCAACCAAAAAATACAGACATGTCGGATCAATGTGCGATCCAATTTTTAGTCAATTCCGATTTTGTTTGGTCGATCGTTCAGGGTGGGCAGAACTCGATTGATTGCCGATCGATCACCATGAAGCATGCGGTGATTGATCGGGCAAAAATGGACCCGTGTATTGAAGCCTTTAGATCACTCCATACATTTTCCTTTCAATCTACCAACAACCATGTAGTGTTATGTCCCACCTGATAGAATACATAGTGATTGGAAGAAGGTTTAGAAAGGTCCTCATATTACATGGTTTTGGTAGAACAAAAATAAACTAAGGGCAACCCAGAAGCAACCTCTTAACACTAAAGCCCTTGAAATTTCTAAAGCTGGGCATGGACGGGTCGTTTTCCCGTCGACTGCTCAGCCGACCCATTGGCCGCGAGGACGTCATCACACATGGAGCTAGTGCCGAATATTGGCCAGGCACCCTTTGTGTGCCACCCATTACTTCTGATGGGGAAGCGGCCAGGATCACCGCGCGAACCAACATGCGGCAGATTCCTGGTCAATCTGCCCGTCTAAGCCCAGCTTAAGCAATGTCCTGAAAAAAAAACCTAGAGCTGGGATCAACCTCCCCCATTAATTATCTTTGGAAATTAATAGGCAAGACATTGCATTCATTTTCTTGGGTGTAGTTATGGTTAAGTAGCTCCTGACTGTCAGTTAGAACGAGCCCTTAGATGTTTTACAACATACTGTAGCTAGCAAAAAAAATTATATTTTCTGTTCGTTATCAAGAAAATAACTGAGGCATGCTTGTAGTGGATGGGTTATCCTATTTGTTTGTGTTTGCCAGTATATTCCATGTGTGTATCTAAATGTTGTTGTGGTGTCTAATGTATCTAAAAATGGCATTGAAACAGCAAACCGGTATATACACATACTTAAAACTCATATGATATACGTAAACTGATTTACCTCAGAATTCTGCCTATTCAATCGATCACACAACTTTTCCACATCTCAGCCCTGCTTTTTGGTCAACTAATAGGTCTGATCGCAATACTAATACATTTTTAGGGAGCAGACAGATACCACAAGACTGTAAATATGAATCACACTGAATTACACATGATCAGTTCACATGTGTGTAGTTTAAATATTTCTTCAGTTATTTCCCTAGAGATCTTTCTTTTTGTTTTAGCTAAAGCAGTATTTGGTAAGATAACTATATTCCTTGAATATCTAACAATATAACCTTAGGAAATGGAGCGGCTTAAACATTACCAAAGCATCTTACTGGAAGAGCTAAAGAATCAGCAACAGCAGGAAAGATCCCGGGCACAGAAATCCCAACGTTTAGATACCAGAAAACGTCAAGCTATGTTCAAAGAGAGACTGAAGAGCCAAGGCATTAGTATGTCAGAACAGAAAGAGAGGAACAAGCAGGTAAGACATAACTGATTCTATTTTATAGTGCCTCTGATAGAGGAACAACCATGAAGGTTATGGTGAGAAGCGATTAAAGGAATCCAAAAGTCCTCAATCAAGCAGTGCATAGCAGAGCAGATGCGCCCATTACCCCCAATGAGCCTGTTACCACTGCCGCAGATTACTGGGGTTTTTTTTTTCCTTCTGTGGCCGCACTGCACCGCACTTAAGTCCGTGGCTCAAATGTGTGCCCGCGTCCATTGATTTCAAAAAGGAAAAAAAAAAGTGAACCGTGGCCGATCAGAACAAAAAAGCATATGCTTTCCATATGTGTTTTTCTGTCTGTTCATAGTGGAGCCTTAGCGTCTGTGTGGTTTTCCTTAGGGCACCACAGTTTTACTCCAAATAGAAAGTGCTAGGTTTTTTGGCTTTGCACTAAAAAATGTCCGTAGACTATGCTTGCGACAAAGGGCTAGTGTGGGGGCAGATGATTATGTACTCGGTAAAGCACTGGATAGAGTGTTGACCCTATATGAATACTGTAATAATATTAATCAGAAAGACAAACACTGATGAGAATTAGGCCTGCTCTCCACTACGTCACAATCCTTGCATTTGATGCACCTCAAACACTGGAATTTTGACGCACCATTGAAAGACAATGGATGTGTACCCATGGGTGCGTTTGGGCTTCGTTGCTTTAAAATCAGCACATAGCCCAAAGCATTCTCTCTGGGTGTTTCAACACGCTGAGATGCATTGCGACAAGGTTAGCACCCAGAGAAGCACATGCAGAATGCATTGGCCACATCACAAACATATGGCAATGCATTTATTTATGCATTCACCTAGAAAACTAAGGAAAAATTCTCTATAGACAATGCCTCAAAGAAGCACCCCTAACACAACCCCTGCATTTGTGGATGTGTTCCCTTTAGCACATTTGGAGACAAGGCCTTAGGCAGAATTCACATAGATTAAAGCAGACCTACCACCAGAAGGTCGTCTTTGAATCAATGGCAAAAGTGACGATAAAAGGAAGAAAAAATAATAACCTATAATGACTAAATTAAGTCCCTCACAGCCCCTCCTCGGCTCTAATGACGCTACTGGAAGAGCCCGTCGTGTCTGAGGGCAGTGACAGCCAGTCCCTTATCTCGGCTCTGCATCGAGATACACATTCTTCTCAATTTAAACCATTATACCTCCCCCAGTGGCCACTAGCAATATTGCACCCAGAAGATTGATGGAATCTCTCATATGATTCCAGGGAACAGCAGGCAAGTATATATATTTTTTAAGGATTTTTTAAGGATTGTGGAGCGCTACTCGACCATTAGATCAGTTCAGAGGTAAGTCAAACTTAAATTTTATATATATATATTCAATTTGGAGTATTTTGTACACTTGTACATACTTCCTTACATTTTTGTAACCCGCAGTTTCAGCAGCAAGAAGCTGCCCGCCTAAAGGAAGAAACTCAGAAGCAGCAGCAGAGGCAGGAACAGGAACTGCAGAAGTTCAAAGAGCATCTGGAAGAAACATTTAAGGAACTGACACAGATACATGTAAGGAAACTGTAATGATTTATTAATAAAAATGTCCATGAAGGTTGTTATTCAGGTCATTGTATAGCTATAGGCCTCAGGGAACACACAAACATACTACATACTGGAATGATAGGACTTGAGCTTGTGATCATCAGGTGAAAATTTTAGCATTAGTACAATGGTACCCAAAGGCATTTAATCTTCTGCCATATTAGATTGCAAAATAACAGTCTATAAACGACTCCCATTGTTAACTATGGGAGAGGGTGCACCCCCCCACCCCCAACCTAAAGAACAGTGTTTTTCATTCTATGGGTACACACAACTATGATTGGGCTCATCTACAAGACATGTTTAGGATATATTGAAGGTGGCAGCCACAAACAGGACCACACATACCACCAGATATACAGTAAATATGACAATGCTGTGCTATTAATTATTAAAAAGTAAATTTTTTTACACTAACTGTACAAACACAGGAAGAAAAACTAAGGACGTTGCAGGAACAAGAAACAAAGAAACTACAGCGACTGGAGGCAGAGCACAGTATGGAGGCAGATCAGTGGAAGGAGCGCCTGAGGCTAAGTAAAGAGGTATCTCAATACTTAATCCAATGGTTATATTTGTAAAGAGGGGGTGGTGCTTCACTTTTCCACAAACTTTTGTATCTTAAAACTGTGCCAGACAAGAGAGACAAAAAAGAGATTGCCATTGTAGACCTTGTTCTTAAAAGTAGAATGATCTCACCAAAGAATGGGCTTTTAAGGTACCACAAACTAGATCAATATAAAAAAGGTCTTTATTACAATCACGGACCATTAATAAAAACTACAAAAACATCATTCACATAAACAGACATTTGTACTAAATGTTGGCAAAAAATCCATTCACATCATATATAAAACCATCAATGGCATACATTTTGTGTCAATAATTTCTGTGAAATCCAACTTAAGCCACCCTATGGTAGCTATCTACCAACAAAATATGTAGTGCCGGGTCCTCCCTGATAGAATACATAGTAATTGCAAGCTTTAGAAAGCTCCTCATATTATATGGTTTAAGTAGATGAAAAGTTGATTGTACAGAAATTGTATGGCAAGATTGTAAAGTGGGCCTTCGCGGCCACTTAGTATTATTAGAATAATCTCAGAAATGAAAGCCTACATAATCTCTCAGTGATTAATATTTCTGATTTTCAATTAAACTAAATGTGCAGTCTTTTCTCCTCTCTGCCATAATCACTCCCTGCTCTCCCTTTTGTCAGGGGGGGAAAGCAAGAAGTGATTAGAGGCCAGAAACATGCTGCACCCGTTGACAGCTGTGTCTCTTGTTTTGATAACTCACTACTGTTCCTTCTGTGGATAGAGAAAGGAGGGGGATCAGAGCGGCAGTTAAGCCCTCTATACACCTTACAATCTTACCATACAATTAATGTACAATCAACTTTTCTTCTACCAAAACCATGCAATATGAAGACCTTTCTTAACCTTCCAACCACTATGTATTCTATCAGTGAGGCCACTTTACAACATAGTTGTTGGTAGATCTAATGGAAATTGTATGGAGTGATCTAAAAGGTGTATGGGGGGCTTAACACTCACACAGTCCCTGTATTCATGTTATTACTCCTCTGCTCCGATCACTTCCTGCTCTTCCTCCTGCTAAGTACCATCTATAGACAGAAAGGGAGGGAGCATGGCACAGAGCGAGAGGCACTGTTGGCCAGGCATTTGCTCTATAAGACATACAGATGTTTTCCCCCCTGTTGTGGGGGGAGGGTCTTACAGGGAAAACTGAATGTCAAGATGCTGTAGACAAGACTAGGCTTTTCACTATGTTTCTATCATCTTTTTAGAAACTCGACAGTGAGTTAGCCTTCAGACAGCATCAGATCTCGGACACCGGAAAACAACAGCACAAGGATCATGACAAGCGCTTTTCCTGGTTCTCTCCTTCTTGACAGCCATGAGTGAAGTAGGACATCATAACACTCATACATTCCTCTTAAGATGAATGCTATTGTGGCCATCAACTGAAAACACTGGATTTTGACTTACAATCTTTTTATTTTTTTTTTTTTTTCTATTAGATACATATATGGGTGGGAACAATAAAAAATGTAAAATGTCACATAAATACATTATTTACAAATTCATATTCTGCTGTAGTGCAGACACTATCAGAAGAATAAAATATTCATTTATCACATTTATTGATGTTTGTGAGATGTTTCCCAGCGGCGCCTATGAAAATGACTGTTCCTGTGCTCAGGTTAGTCTCCTTGCATTATTAACACATCAGAGAGATCTTTGACTTCCTGGAGTTTTAGATTCTAAAGAAAAAAAACAAAAAAAACAAATGAAGAGATCCTGCAGAACATGCATGAACAAATCTATGGAATTATATTTAAACTATTCATTGGGTTTCAACAGGGAGGGGTAAACATATATACACACAACATATATACACATAACTAAGCATCGGGATAAGCTTACCCAGAGATTAGTGGAGGTCTAATTACATATACTGTAGCAAATGAGGGGAACAGTTGCAGAAGGTATTATTAGATATTAGAAAGGCACCTCCTTGAAAACAAAATGCTGCGTTTTTTCTTAAGGGATAACTTCCTTTATTTTTACCTGGTGATCCTGAAACCAAACAACCTTTGTTTCAAAGGAACATGGCTCACCCACAACATTCATGGGAGGGCTACATCATCACCCAAAAGGGCAGAACAACTCCCACTAATTTCGATATCTGTTGATTTTTCAAGTTAGCGGTGTTCCTAGATCTCTCTGTGCAGTACATTCATATTAAGTCCTGAAAGCCTCAAGAGTTGAGTGCCCAGTTTTCGTTTTATTTTGCCAAGCCCTTCAAGTCATTTCTCCATTAACAAGCCTAACCATTTTGGAGCCCCAAAGTAGGACCTGTTAAGTTAAATTACACAGGAAGAGAGAACTGCCCACAGGATATTTATAAAATATCGATATGATTAACCTCCTGAGCATTTCGCCGTTGGCACGGTTTTTCCATAACCGTGCGACGGGCAATCGCGGCGAAGCACAATATGCTCCGCCGCGATTGCCTGCTCAGCTGGAGGATGTAAACATACAGTGCTGCTTGAAAGTATGTGAACCCCTCAAGTGGTGTAGATGTTTCT
>CM070034.1:114674464-114713201 GCA_036250615.1 Ptychadena robeensis
TTTGCACAAACAGTGACCATGTCTGGAGGGTTCACATACTTTCAAGCAGCACTGTAAGTCCGGCGTCACTGGAGACGCCGGACTTATGCTGAAAGAAAGAGACACCCCTCCAGTTAGATGGAGGTCTATGGCGCCGCCTACCCCCGCCGGTGACGCGATCGGGGGCGGATCAAACAGTTAAGTTCTGTTCTCTGCTGTCCTGGTGTGCGACTTACAGGTGCTATGACCCTGGGTAGGTAGGGTGGTTGATGCCAGTTTTTCTGTTAACCTGGATTTTGGTAAAGCAAGGATTTGCATGGCAAGATAGAAACAGATTTGACAGATCTATAGTTGCTGCCTCCCCCACTTTACACAGCATGTTATAACTAGTAAAGATCAGTATGATTAGTCTGCAAGGGACATATATGTGTCAGATAATATGAGGAAGACAAACCATTATATTAGTGAGTGTTAAGCCCCCCATACACCATTAGATAACTCCATACAATTTCCATTAGATCTACCACCAACTATGTAGTATAGTGACCTTCTTATTAGACAACAAAGTGATTGGAAGGTTTAAAAAGATCCTCATATTACATGGTTTTGGTAAAAGAAAAGTTGCTTGTACAGAAATTGTAGGGCAAGATTGTAAGGTGTATGGGGCCTTTAGGCTATGTTCCCACTTAGGCGGTAATCGCCTGCACTATTTTAAATGGGCTTGCTCTCATTGATAAGATCGCATGCATTTTTTTCTCCGATCGCTTCCATAGACATGAATGGACGATTGCTTGCCAAAACATTCCGCAGGAGATTGAAAATCGCGAGCTCAGACGATAAATTGCCTAAGTGGGAACAAAGCCTTAGCTCTACATTTCCAGGAACACCATTCTTGCTAATAAAAATGAACAGTTTCCAGACTGTGTGTCTAGATGGCTAATGCCTACTGCGAACCCATACTGTAAGTTTCTGTATGTTGCCACTAATTATTGTAATTATTGTTGTAATTCTGCTTACTCAACTGACAGTTGCAGTAATCACAATGCAAGTTGAAGTTTAGCAGCTGACTGAAGGGATAGTCAGAGGTCAAAGGAAAACTGCAATCTCTGAGCAGTACAAAATGTCAATATTGTAGAGTGTACATATTCAACAGTCATATTTTTACCAGAGCATTCTTAAGAAATTGGCAACATGAAACTACTAGGGTGTCATTAACAGCTTTAGAAAGGCCTGCTATGTTCACTAACCTTTTCATTAGCTAGATGCAAGAGGCAAGCAAAAGCCAGTGGTACTGAAAGATTCTGTGCCATTACATTGGGCAATCTGTTGATCAAGAAAAAATAGTTTAAAATAATGACAAACGTTATATAAAAAAAAAATGAAATAAAAGGATTATTTTACCTTTTCTGCAGTTCATTTGTGACACTGCTGAAAACTCTTTCCTCTTTCACCACTGCATCCTCGGTTTCAGGCGTATCATTTGCCTTAATAAAAGAAAAAAAACAAAAGCAGTTGGGGGTTATTATTATGATTCCAATCCAAAAATATGACATTTTATATAAGGTTTCTGGTGAAAGCGTGTTCATGAAACAGACAATGAACTGGTTGAAAAACAGGATTAGGTGATAATGTAGGTGGCATTCCTCAAACGGTAGGTGAAAAATCAAAAACAAATACAACTATAAAACTGAAAAGGTAATAAAGTGTGGGGGAGGTTGCAGGATTCTTTCTACCCATAAAGAGAAAGTGACTTTGGGATAATGATGATAAAAGATCAAGTGGTGGGATGGAGGGCTGCAGATGATCCCCAATCTCCTCCTACCACCACAGTGGACCCCCTGTTTTAAATGCGTTTCCTCATTCTGTTGAGGCGGGCCCAATCTGTCATGTAATGTCCTGGAAAAGGATTTGAGGAAAAGAAAACCACACAAAACTAAACTTTCACTTAAAGCGGTTTTAAACTAAAAAACACACATGCATGAAATAGACACATTACTTACCTGTCAGCAGTTCAGATCCTGGAAAGCTGCTACACAAAAACAAATAAAACGTACTTACCTTCCTTATGTTTTCACTGATGGTGGCAGCATGTTGAATAAGGGCAAGAAAAGACACTTCCTGATCGATTCTTCTCCGGGCAGCCGACACCAACCCGCCCCCCCCCCTCTACCCCCACAGACAGAGACTACTCTGCAGAACAGCTCCGTGTGGGGGAGAAGGGGGGGGGCTGGATTAATCTAGCTGTGTGAAGAGAGGCTTCTCTCTCCCCTCTTCACAAAGTGTTACAGATGTGACACTGACATCACATCTGTAAGACCAAGCCACAGTGGCTTAGAGGGGAGAGGATCTCTGCAGTATCAGCTGAGCTGCAGCCAATACTGTAGAGTGACCTAATAGGCGGTAGGTCGGCTTTAATCCATACTTTAGTAAATATATTATTTCATATAATTCAGAAATGCTTTTTTCTACTAGAATAATAGCTTTACTAAATATAGGTAACTACGATGATATACAACTACTGTACAACTATACCATCAATGTTTAAACCAGCATTTTGACATTACTGTCCATTTCAGAGATTACTGCAATTTGTGCATCTTTCCTACCAAAATCGGCGTAGACATCAGAAGCCCCTCTCCTTCTGAGTGCACACAGCCCCTGACCTTCCAAGACAAGGGGAGGGACAAGGATTTTTCATAGCTGCATGGAAACTGAAAAGCTACTAGTGTGTGTGTGGATACCAACTGTGTTGGGAAACAAGTGCTAGAGTACCATAGGTCTCAGCATTTACTACTGTCCAAACAACTTATGGTTGGGCTTGTAGGTATAATTTATAGTATAATTGTGCATTGTATCCAGATGTTCTGAACCAATATTCTTTTATAACAATATACATATTGTTAAAATATTATTCTTTATACTGTACATACTCGAGTATAAGAGTTTCTCAGCACAAAAATGCTCTGAAAAAGCACCTCACGGCTTATACTCCAGTCGGGGTCCCACTTACCTGTCCGGGTGTTTGCTGGTCTGATTACTTTTCTTCTGTATTCTATCTGCTGCATTCCCCAGATGGATATGGCTAGGGAAATGTAAATGTGGGTGGCAGCGCTATCTAGTGGTCACTTAGTTGATAGATAGAATTAGGTACCATAGCTTATATTTGGGCTGGCTTCTGCTCAAGTATATACGTTATTATATTAGAAACCATTAAAATATCATTTCGAATATTTTTTCTTGCTTTCCTTCTCAAAACCCATGTGTGTCTTGAGGATTATCTGGTGTGTCTTCTAAAAATATGGTAAATACAATCCAAAGCCAATTAGTGACTTTGGATTGTACGGATGTTGGTAATACTGAACAATGGTCTATAAATTTAAATGATTGCAAATCGTAAATGTGCTCGGAATTTGTTCTTGCCCAAAGTTCAACCTTCTGTATCACATGTGCACTTACCTTGTCTTTTTTTGAGGTATTTGCCAGCAGTCCCCACATATTTGTTTTAAGAAGCTTCATGTCCATCTTTTTGGCTGTTTTAGCATAGTTTATCTCTATTTTGTTCACCTAAATGAAAGAAAACACTTTATTCTCAAGACTTTTTAATTCTCTAAGATGTCCCTGACAAGCTGTCAGTCTTAAATGCTTTGTGTAATAGATAGTGATTGACAGCTAAAACGAACACAAATCGTGGGGATGAACTAAGGAACTAAAATAAGAAGTAGCGAAAAATCAGTTTGAACACAGGAATGATCGTAGGCTCTTTTTGTTCTAGGCTGTTTTTTTTTTTTTTTAGTTGTATCAACCATACAACTCAAAAAAAAAAAATCATAGAAAATATATACACATTATTTACCTGTCCGCCTTGATCCAGGCAAACTGGTCCCTAAACATAAATAACCTCGCCATTCTTCCTCGAAACCAGTGCCATCATACTTTGTGCCTAATTTGCTATGCTCTGAGATGGCAGTCACAGACTTTTACCTTCTTCCAGTCTCTGGTCCTGTCTGTCCCCTTCAGTGTCTGTCACAGACTGGAGGGGCCAACCAGAGACTAGATGAAGGAATCTTCATATAGTATTCACCTTGCTGCTTCAGTCTGTGATGGGGATCAGAATTAAGCAGACTGGATGGCAACATTAATCCCATCCCAACATCCAGCGACACCAAGGTGGACTTGCTGGGCGCAAGGGGACTTGGGAAGGTAGATATCACTGTGACAGGGTGTTATGGTTGATCAACGGATGCTCAAGCACAGCTAATGACCATGCTGCGCACAAGTGTTCGCCAATTGGACTCCATGTGCACCACAAATTTACAGTAATCGAACAGGGATTTACCAACATGTCGATTCCCTATTCGAGAAATTTGCAAACAATCAATCCCTGCAAACATGCATGTGTTGAAATTTTTGGAAATCTAACTAAAAATCAACCTAGCACTGGATTTAGCAGATTTACAACCTGGTAAGTTCTGGTGCTGATAATGCAAAGTGGGTAATTATCTGATCTGGTCTGTTTTCATTTACAGATTTCGCACCCACAATGCACAAAATTCTGAATTTCATACAGAACTGTTCAAACAAAAACACATACACATTATTGCAGTGCACTGCTTACCTTGTGTGGTTCTGCAATAAGAGTGTGTTCCCCATAAAATCCTACCCTCTGCTCATTATCTCCATTCTGCATGGGAAATTCTGCACACTCATCTGTGGCTCTCCCAAAAGGACCTTCATCATCATCATCACTATCTTCAAGCTACAAAATAAAGAGGTTTACATTTTAAGAGGTAAAAATATGTTATAAACTATTTAAAATAGGTTTGAATTGTCATATTATTCCTCACCTGTAATGCTGGACAGAAATTTGAGGTGTCATTGGGATTATTGTAGTCATATTCACCAATCTCATCTCCCTGGTCGGAAACAGAGTTGCCATAAGCACCCCTCTTTATCTACGAGAAAAAAAAAAAAAGAAAAATACATTATCGTGCACAATAGAATCAAGTATAAGAGAGGGAATGGATGACATCTTACCCTGTCTGCTGGTCTTAGGCTCATCTTGGCAATATTGTCTGGATCATAATGGAAATCAGCAGGCAGTGTGGTGGCTTTTTTATTTTGGTTTTCCAGTGTGCTTTTTGCAAGTGTAGTAGCTGCCTATTCGAATCAAGTTGAAAATGTTAACAAATATCTCAGTGCCTTAATTCAGAAGTACAATACACTTTTTAGTTTAAAAAATTAAATTCTGGCAATTTGTAGAGTGAAGAAAACCCATGCAAAAATTACAGCTCTACAGGTTACCCAGGAACATGTAGCAATAGCAACCAAAAATTTGCTTTATTGTGATCGACAAGTAATTAGCAAAATATCACTTCTCATATCTAGAACAAAGCTACAATGTCTGCAGCCCATTAATCTCAATAGATACCCATTTCTTCTCGTAACTAGGACTTTTGCACACCAAACCAACACACTTAATACAACAAAATATGGTCTATTGTCCACACTAGAGCAATCTACCTTTAGCAACTGGTATTTAAATTTACCAAAGTGTTTACATCCTGGTCAATTATCCATTTATCAACCTATCCCATACCAGGGTGAAACAGTTAACATGCTAGAACTAGTATGTGGGTAAATAGTTTTGAGGTCAGACCCTAGTTATGTCTTTTGTCCATAATCCCCATTCATTTAGATATGTATATGATGATGATATGATATGTATATGATGTTTGCAGGAGGATCTCTCCCAACTACTGGCATCATTAAGACAGAAAATGTGTAAAATTATCAACAGGAATTGCAGGCATTAATAAAATGTTCACAGGCTTCCTTTCTTCATAGTTAGTTACATAGGAAATGTAACTTTTCAAAAGTCAATATATGAATTGCATGCAAGTATTTGTTATGGATGCCCCCCATACAGAGAATGTGTTATTTTACTTGACGTTCTCTGAAACAGTTAGTCCTTTTTTCTGGCAGTTTCATGTTATTCTCAGATTGCCATTAGAGTATCTTTAAAGTGAAGTATGTAATCATGGAATGTTAAAAGGCTTAATGAAAAGCAGTTCTTATTTGTCATTACAAATTATTATTCATCTCTATAGGAAGGTGTGTGTAATTTCTGTAACAAGATTAAATGGTGTAGTAGAGGAATGCATTTAACCTCCCTAGCGTTCAGCCTGTACGAGCAACAACAAGAGCACACAGTACTGTTTGATTTTCCCACCCTCCCCAGCAAACCAATGCCCCTTGGAGGTCTACAATGCCCCCACCTGCCCCTTCAGCATCACCGATGATGCAGATGGGGCAGTGCCGGAGTCGAATGGAGGGCGATGACAGAATCACTGCAGCTTTCAGCAGGACAGGTAAGTTTCGATGATCCCATCTTGTCCAGAATTAGAGCTCATCTCAAACACTAAACAGTTAAATAAAAAAAATGCATACTGTACTCTTAGTCAAAACCACACTGTACTGTTTACACATCACTCTTTATGTGATCATCATTGAAATTCCATGTTTTAGTTTAATTGAGCAACTTACTCTGGTTTTACTAAAATGAGTTTCAAAATTAATGTCGTCTTCAAAGTTCAGTTCGAACACTTTCTTTGTTTTCTTGACCTTTTGCTTGTCACCAACTTGATCAGCTAAACGTTGAATAGATTTGGGTTAGTAAATTACAAAGCTTCATAATGATATATAGAAATATATCGCTTAGTCAAAAACGACGGTGGAAAAGAGGTGTATAATCCCAGCTACAACACTAACTACATGAAATCATGGTCAACAGGCATCTCTAATGCCCGATGATACTAAGAACTTTCTAATATATAATGTCGTATCCTAAATCGTTTTATGGACTATTCATTAAATTGTACTCTTTTATGGACATGTCAGTCTGATCACCGATTGGTTACTCAATGATCGATTATTTATGTTTAAAATATTGTGTTTTGTGATCCATATTAATTATTTTTCTTTGGCTTATTCACTGATTTAAATACCTTATTAGGTGGCCTCAAAGTCCCTAATACCTCGCTCCTTGGGAGGAACAATTTGCAGTTGGAGAGCTAGTTCCTAGTACTCTCTCAATCCTTTTCTAGAAAGCTTCATAATGAGTAAAAAATTTGGCAAAAAAAAAAAAACAATTACCTTTTTGTCGAGGCCGGAAACGCCAATGTTCAGGGCCTGCCCACATGGACATGGTGCGAGGACTGAAGTATGAATACTCTCCTGGACGGGAGGACAGCTGCAGGCACAGAGTACCAATGTCAGCATCTGCAATCCGAGTAATTTGTGACCTGATGAAAAGAGATTAATAAAGAGAAACATAAAGAATGGAAATTCTTTTGTCACCATGGAATTAAAAATAAAACGTTACCTGTCCAATAAATATGCAATGTGTTAAGGAAAAGAACTAAAGTAATTAACCAGCTGCTAGGTTTTTAATGGTCTAAAAGACGACAAACCCTTTTCGCTCAGTTCGGAAAGCCTCTCGTTGCTCTGCAAATTCCCCAAGATCTTCAGCTTCATTTCCATCACACGCATCAGCATCAAAGTCATCCATCTCAGGACCTGCAAGCTCAGGACCATCATCCTCAACTTCTGCATTGATATCAAAGACATGATTGCTCTCCTTGTATTTATCCGCTAATGAGAACAGATTCTAAAGAAAGAGGCGACAAAGCAAAAGATAAGACTCTCAGGAACTGTATAATATTTGAAACACAAAAAAATGTTCAATTCTTTAAAGCATCCTTAAATATATAAATGGCATAAATCGTTCAAGTTAGAGTATAAGTTGTACAATTTTCAACTTAATATGATAAAGTTTCCCATTTACCAAACATGAAAATAGAAATCTAGCCTGACCATCAATCTTGTACAGAGGTACAGGCTCCACTACTGTGACAAAAAAGCTTACTCTGAACTACACACAACCAGCTTCCACGCTCACAATATGCATAAGAAGCTGCAGCAATTTAAAACAGAGCTTGTCTTATTTCCTGGCTGATTGATTAACAGGATCATCCAGCCACTGCCTTTTCAATCATTTGTCCCTAATTCACCCCTTCCATATCAATGGCTAAAGGCTAAAATAGGTATGTAGTATGTATGGAATGTACACAGAAAGCATGTTATACCTCATCCTTGTCATCACCACCCAGCTGCATTTGGCGAAACTTTGCAAGTGATGGACATAAAAGGCGTTTTTCAACACACGGATCCAGAAGAGCTGCATAGAAAAAAAAGTTTCCAACAGAAAATACATTAAAAAAAAACAAAAAAACACACACATTTGTTGAAGTTCCTACGTGTATGCAGAATGCCAACAGTGTTGTGCTTAATTGTTGATAGTGTGGAGGGAAAAGATAAAACGGTGAGCTTTAAAGCGCCATTGGGAATGCAGAGTTTTCACCACTTTAACGTCTGAAAAGTGCTGCTGCCTAGAAGACACAACATTTGGTGCTTTTCTGAGCATTCACCAGAAAGGGAAAAACAAACATTCCAAATTGCCTTGGATCACCTGAACACAGGGTCAGGCAGGCATGTGTGAATGGTGCCTTACATTTTTTGTAAGCAAAAAGGGTCTTATTCCCCAAGATGAGTTCACAGGAATCATAGAATGAACCATGATCTATAAAGAGACCATAGGCTTGGACAATGTTCTGACAAGGCTCTTAGGAATGGTGGAGCAAGAAACCTGTTCACTTTTCCATGCAACCTCTAAGATGATAAAGATACAATTGTTTCTTGTACTTCTTTGTGACTACCACAAAAAGACTAGAAAGCTATGATAAAAGAGCTGAGGCATAGAAGAACAACGTCCGTTTGAGATGACCAACAAAAAAACTGCTGATCTTTTGGCTTTGGTAGTTTCACATGAAAGGCCAAGTGTTTTTTAAAGAAGATCTTCAATGGGAGATTTCACTATTTATTTAAAATTTATTAACCCCCCTAGCAGTCTGCCTGTACCACACTGGTACGGAGGATCGCAGCAGAGAGCTTTGTACTCTGCACGAATTTCACGCCCTCCCCCCACCCCTGTCCAAGAGGGCTGGGAGACCGACCCCAAACATGGAGGTCTATGGTCCTGGACATGCAGCGGCGATATAGAGAATTGTAAATTTTCAGAGACATGGAGTGGTCATGCAATCCCGGCTTTGATAAACACTGGATGAACTGGGTTTGGCACGACAGCTAGGGAGGTTAAAGAACGCAGAATACCTGATGGAGGACCAGGAAGGGTCCCTTACAATGAAGGGATGCAAGTTCTGACACTGTCATAGGTGATGCTTACAAAGAAGATTATCTGCAAGCAATATGAAAAAAGCCAATGGAAAATCCAAGGTTTTCAAGATTCAAATAACCAAGCACTGAGTGAGACCATTTAGCAAGACAGAACATAGCCAGTGGATCTCTGCTATCCACGATGGGGAGTTTGGTATGCAACTATTTTTTAACAGTAAAGGCTGCCATACACAGGACCATGCCTGTGAGATTGATCAGCCTTTGTGATCAGCGTGATGACCCAATATCGAAGGAGCTGGAGGCGCAGCACTGCTGTGTTCTCCAGCTCAACCGATATTTTCGGTCCCCATAGCAATGGACATCGACATCATCATCATGTGATTTACAGTCATATCCGATCACCCTGTTTTTGGTTAGAATTGAATGATCCTGCTTGAAAACAGGGGTGGTCGCATTAGATATGCACTAGATAGATGGTCGTGAGCGCGCACGACGCTCAAATCAGCCATTGATCTAGCGCATATGCGTGTATGGGCACATTTACTGAATATCCAACTTAATTGAATAAGAAAAATGGTAAAAATGTATCTTAATTGTATTAAAAATAATAATAATAACAAACCACTATGCACTATTACCATAAAAAAGGAATGTGACCTACCTTTAAGGTCGGTTGTATCAATAGATGCTGGAGTTGGATCTTGTTCCTCTTGGATGGTGGACAGTGGTATCACATAATCATCAAAGTGCAGCTCACTGTCATAAGTTGAACAGCGCAGAGCAGTCAAGAAAACACCGACTGTACTGCATTCATCAAATGAGGCTGCTGCTTTCTGAAAAAGAGGGTCAATCTGGGGGAAAACAAAATGAGGATATCAGTAAATGTGTCATGTGAGGCTTACATACTGCAAGTCTAATGTCCAAAACCCATGTTTTGCCAAACCTACACAACACCACCAATAAAAGGAAATGATTGAGGCCTAACAAACACCCGCATGACATAGCCTGGGTCTTTGGCATGAAGTTGTCAATGTAAGCCCGGTTACTCAGTAAGTTGGGTTCACAGGCCACAAAGGGTACACATTTATTTACAGCATTTATTGGGCAATATATGGTAAAACAATGTCTTTAATTTTTTTGATACAGGTACTTATTTCTTTGACTGTGGCTTTAACCTCCCAAGCGTTCTGCTTTGCAATCGTGGCAGTGTACACATTAATGACGCGATCGGTGACGTCGCACGATCCCGGAAATGCTGCGGCCGTGAGAACAGTGATATGCGGTGTTCATGGGAGCCCAGCTCGTCCAAAGTTTGTTTGAAAAAGCTGGGATTGTAATGAACGTTAGGAAAGGTAATTTATCCCTAACATGATTCTCACCTGATCAACACGATCTGTTGCTGAGCGAGTGATGTTATTCAGATTCTGCTCAATTGTAGCCACAGAGTGTTGCCTCTTCCTGCGTTTTGCGTTTGCAGTTTCCTTACCAGCTTCACCTTTAAGTAGAATATCTAGATTAATAGCTGCACATTAAGCATACAAAACATATGCTTTTAGTAGCTCATATACACAAAATGGACTGCTCATTAAGAGCTAATGTGTGCTCGGGTACAAGCTATAACTTTAAGGTCAAATGAGTCTATATTCACTGTTGGAAATTACATACTACCGTCCTGGGCTTCTGCTTGCTGTGAACCTTCTGATTCCTTTCCAAGACCACCTAATACTTTGTACACATCAGCATGCACTGCATCTACTCGCACTGCATAGATCTTGGCACTGGCATCCAGCGTCCCAGCAGCAACCTGCAGAGAAAAGCTCCTTCAATATAGAAATATCTCAACACAAAAGCACATTATGAGAGTAGGAGATGAATAGAAAACAGAACAGACCTTAAAATTTGTAAGTTCACTTCCTTTCTCCTTCAGAATGTCACTCATGTAGTCAATCAGATGTAGTCCAAATGCATTCTTTGTGGTTATTCTCTGAAAAATAAACATACATTTGTGTAAAAGTATTTACATCAGGTTACACAAAAGGTGTGCAGGGGGGAAAAACCTCTTTACTTTATATCCACATTGTTATAGTATTACACACTCTGTAGAACACATAAAATAGTTGGTTTTTAAAAGATTAATATACCCTCATCTAAAATATTATATTAAAAAAACTCAAGATACATTGCTCCATAGAGTAACAATATCTAAAATATGCTCCATTAAAGTCTATGGTGCGCTTTTGGTACAGAAATCTGGACCTCAGCAGAGCGGTAGAGAGGTTAACGTATCATAACAAAAACAAGCCATATTAATTAGAAATGTAATGACGACTTACATTTTCTTGTGACAACTTGATGCAGGTGGAGTAATGGTCCGAGATCTGATTGTTTGTCAGCTTAGGCAGGAGCAGTGAGCTGGCATCAGATCTGTTCGGGCACAAAGCAACATGGTAACTTCAAAATTATTGTCAATTCCAGCAAATACAGATCTGTTCAAAACCTAGACCACATACATGAAGGCACCGTGTATTAAATAACCAGGAGCCTGTCTAGTTTTATTCAATTATGCTATTGACATATTATTTTCAGTTACTTCTGCAATGTCTGGTTTGAGTCCAAAGGTAGCCATACACGGGTCTATTTGTCACAGATCGATTACCAATCCGATCATTCCAGGCCATCGTGGAATCAGCGATTGATCGGATATCGATGGAACACCACCTTAGGAATCCGATTTGTGGTAGATTTGGGAAAGGCTGCTGCATAGGGAGCTATGGATCCACCAGCGTACTTCGATTGCCAAAGATCGACCCAAAAAAACCAACATGTCAGTTCAATGTCCGATCCCATTTTTTGTCAATTCTGATTTTGTTTGGTCAATCTTTGAGGGTGGGCAGAACTCAATCCGAAAAATCGAGTGAAAAACCAACCCGTGTATGGGAGCCTTTAGATTTTGATAAGGCCCAGATTTTATGTTATTGTCATTACCATACACTGGATAATGTATGTCAAGAGGGCCATATTCGGCATTCTCAGTGTTTAAATGTGGCACCTTGGCACTGCGCTCCCCTCTGCTGTGGATGTCTCCACATAGTGATGTCCAGACACCTTTAGCCATTATATCTGCCCATGTGAATGAGCTGAAGGAGCACAGTGCCTACTATTGCTTTGCCCATGGCTTAAGCCCCCCCCCATACACTTTTAGATAGATCCATACAATTTCCATTAGATCTAGCAACAACTGTGTAGTATAGTGGCCTCCCTGATACATAGTGATAGGAAGGTTTAGAAAGGTCCTCATATTACATGGTTTTAGTAGAACAAAAGTTGATTGTACAGAAATTGTATGGAAAGATTGTAAGGTGTATGGGGGCCTTAAGCTATAGTCAGAGCAAAACAGTATGCAGTGTAAGTTCTATGTGCCTACCCCACTATCTTACCACTTTTCCTGCCAAACCCGCCCATGCCCCACAAGTACCCAACCTACATTGTTAGCCCCTGCTGTGCCACTTATGATATAAGACTCTTTCCCACCTCGCTCCTTGAATTATGTACTTGCAAAGCATGTAAATTTTAACTCTAACATGCAGGTTACACACCACATGCTTTGTGTTAATGTTCCCCATACAAGTGTAAGAAAATTGTGGGAAGCAGGGTATTGCAGTATTGGCAACAGAGTGAGGATGTTGTGAAAGAGCCATGTATGTTTTGACTTCAATTGAAAGTTTCAAAAGAACAGTGGAAGAGCCATGTGGACATCAATCATTGTTCTGTAGAGAGGCAACAGAATCATTTGTGCAATAAGCCTTACATTTTTTATGCTTTACTACCTTTTGAAAACCAAAACCCTTTCTGTTATGACACTCCAACACTCCACTTATCTGCTCTGGGTCTGGCCCCATCTGTCAGTTGTGGCCCACCAGCCAAAAAGTTTGCCTGTGTACTACGCAATCAGAAGTTAAATTTTATTGTAATTTTGAAAATACAATCTAAATTCTTTAATAAAAATGAGCAGGGACTTACTTATGAGCAGGAGAGATTGTAGATGCTGGAGAATCAACATTACTAAGCTGTAAATCAATCACCCTGGAGCGCCGTCTCTGTTTTCTTTCCCATTCATCATCATTACTTGTGAAGTTCTGAAGAGTGGGGGTGCCTGCTGCACTGACCGGCTGTGGCCTAGTAGCTGGAGACAAATAATCCCCAACGGGGGACAGTGGCTTATGGCGTGCCCCTGATTGAGGAGTTGAGGTGTTCATTTTGCCTGCAAAACACAGAAGTCATTGAGTATAGCGCATCAAAATCAACTACAGTTTTTTACCCTATACATAAGGCCCTACAGCGTCTACCGCACCGTAAACACATGTTATTCCATGCCATGGATGTAGGGGCCTTAGCGATTCTTAAAAATTACAGAAACTTGAATCAAATGAAAAGGGGCTGCAGCATGAACCAGGAACCATCTAAGAGGCCTGTGATGGCTCTTATTAATCCAGGTCATTGTGTATCTGTAGGGTTTAATTCAAATCAACTTATTTCTTGAAGACGTTTCGCTAGTCATCCGACTAGCTTTCTCAATTCACAGTGACTGTATACACGATCTTACTGGAAATATATACTCTGGGGTATAGCTTCAATCCACATAATCTGTAAACAACCATGGGGTCTGAGCCTCATGGAGGTAAGGTGTTGCTACATTAGCATGAGTGGAGCTGTGAGAGGTGTTAAAACACTTTTGCATGTGACAGACATTAGATATGCTGTTATGGGAACATAACAGTTGGAAAAAACAATCCTGCACACAGCAGTATGAACCTTCCACATCTAATTATCTGAGATTATTCACTGTAGTTCCATTTACCTTATGGGCGTTTAGCCCGAGTTAACTCAAGGCAAATTTTTTTTTTTACTAATAACCAACAATCATCCAGAGCCAACATCGGGCATGTTCACCAGCCCATAGGAAGCCTGTGGTGTCCCTCTGTATCAGTTTCTAGCACAGGATGTGTAGGGGGGACGGGACAAGGGAATGCTGAAGCTGAATTGACAAGGTGATAGCAATGTGATCCACCAAGATTGCCCATGGTGTGTTTTTATTAAAGGATGTTAACCAACAAGTCATTAAGTAGGACCCCACCTCTATGGCGTGATGTAGAATCACTGTGGGCTCGCTCAGTGTTTGCCTGATACCGAACAAACTGCGCACATACTGGGTTCAGGGCATAGCTCCAGGGAGGATAAAAACAGCTCTAAATGCAACTTTTTAATTTAAATTAAAGTAAGAAGCACTTTTCAGAAATCGTTTAACCTCCCAAAGCACATTATTGTGTCATTTATTGACTAAAAATACTGAATCCATGCGGAAATGCAGCGTTATTAAAAACGCAACGCATGCAGTGTGAATGGTAGCATTGTTAATTTTTCAGGAAGGATTTACGGTAAATTTGAATTGATTTAAAACACGATTTCAATCCCTAATGAGTAAGGCTTGATTTAAATCATAGTATTCCACATAAAGACTAACTCTTGCTGGTATAACTTTATTTTGCAAGAAGATGAAGATGTTTAGAATAACAACTTTTTCATATTAGTTTTTTTATCCACAGTTTAGGTTAATTATTCATATTTAGACAACTTTTCTGTTGTACTTAGGAAGTAGAAAAATAATCATCATTACCCAAAAAATAAAAATTTTAATAGATTGCGGATGGTGAGGGTTGTATATACAGTGTGTAAGGGTCAGTCTAGTGTAGAAGACCAATGCACTTTGCTTGTACACAGGACCAGGAGGGCAGCCGTGTATCTCACTATGGAGGCAGCAGGAGCTCCTCACACGGCTCGAGCGGGGAGCCGGAGTCTCTCCGGTCTCGTCATACTACCCGGTTACGGCCCGACCACCCATCCCCGGTACAGTGTTGCGTACGTACCTCCAGGCCAAGAGATTTCCGGCTACAGAGCTTTCAAAAATTCCGCGCTCTCCTGCAGCGTGATGACGTCACGCGGGGGACCGTTGATAGCTCTTCTACAGAAAAGCGGGCACGGCGGTGGGCGGGGCATAGTGACAGTTTCTGTGCGCGCGCGCGTCGAGGGAAAGCTCCGCGCCATATTGCTTTGGGGCGCGTGCCAGCAGTTATCGATTTATGACTGGAAGTTATAGTCAGTTCCTTTCCCTATGAACGTCTCTAATGTTAGCTTCAACGGCATTTACGTTTGTTGATATTTAAAAGGTTTCCAAAGATTACAGAAATGAAGTAAATTCGTTAAGTACAAACATGTATAACATTAAAATAAATACAATTTTTATTTGTAATGTTTACTGACATAGGGAGGTTTATAGTGGATTTATGTTTCCTATGTGGCCTTTAAATGAAATGTAAATTCGCCCATGAGCGTCCTGTTGCAGAAACAAAATGTCACAGCACAGAGTTCTGTAGCTCAAGCTAGGAAAATGGGAAAAAGTACAGAGCAACTAAATTAAATAGGCTATGGAGGTTTTTAATAAAGAATTGTAAAAAAAAAAAAAAGTAAATGCTATAAAGAACTTGCAATCAAATAAAAAAATAAATTTCATTCAGAGGAGTATTGTTCACTGGGCTGGGTAAATAATGTCCTGGTCAAAACAGGAGACTTGACCACTAAGCCAGTGACAAATAAAAATGTTACATGTTGAGCACAAGGTTATCAGACTGATGGACCAAAAAGGAGGATCTATGGTAGAGCTGGTCAGTAGCGTCCTCACAAAGCGATGACCCCAGGCATCTACAGATCAGCACAGACCAATGTCATGTAGGAGGTGCCGGAGAGAGGTTCTCATTTTGTCATTATAGTGTAAACATGTCCCCACCTTCATCAATGTCCCCTTGCAAATCATATGTAGGAACCTTTCACCGGCCTGCTGGGACTCGGAGAGCACTGCAGAAGAGGCACTGAACAATCACTGTACATGGCAAACAATTGCACTAAAGTAATACCAATTTCCATCAAAAAAATAGTATAAAAGCAGCAAACCCCCAACAGGGAACCAGAAGAACATCCCAGGAACAAGCTAACTCAGAAAGAAGGAAGTTGATTTCACAATTATCCTACAAGGATCAGAGAAATCTCTTAATTCCCATTAGAACAATAGAGGCTGTAACAAATCTCTTATCATCCGTGTTCTAATTTATGGTATGCAAAGAACAAAATAGACCTGGTGATGTCACTCTTTATATATTGCCTGGCCCCCCAAAAAAGTCACCACCAAAAAAAAAGGTGACACACTCTATTTGTTTGGACCACCTTCAGCTTTGATTATGGCATGCATTCGCTGTGGCTTTGTTTCGATAAGCTTCTGCAATGTCACAAGATTTATTTCCATCCAGTGTTGCATTCATTTTTCACCAAGATCTGGAATTGATGATGGTAGAGTCTGACAGCTGTGCAAAGCCTTCTCCAGCAGATCCCAGAGATGAATCCTGGCACTGTCCATCAAAACCAATGGGAGTATGAAGTGTTGGTTGCCGTGTTTTTTTTGTGCGAGGCGGCATGAACGCGATTTTGAGGTTTTTACTAAGTAAATAGAATAAGTGAGTATAGTTTTGCTTTAATTCCAAAAATGGCCATTCCTACCTTTAAGAATAATAATTGCAAACATGCCAATATACAAATACACAAAAAAGGAGGAAATGGGAGACAGGCCCAAGAAGAGGTGTGGGACTAACTACATAGTGACTTTGTACATTTTCATTTATGCTGAGAAAATCTTCTGATGAAGCCCAGTTGGGGCAAAATGCAGATTAGAGAATGATAAAACGTCAGCAAGAACTTTGTTAAACTACCATGTTTTTATGTATAATAATAATTGGCACCCCACCATTTTTTACTATGTACCAAATTTGTTATATGTTGTAAGAGTTTATAAACATACCGGTTAAATGTATAATTCTTGATAATGCTGAACATGACGTTAAATGTATTTGTTGCTGTTAACCTCCCTGGCATTGCAGATGTTGCCATTTTTTCAATGCCAAATGGAGCCCATTGTACTCTGCCAAGCTTCCCCCGCCTCGCCTCTACACATCGCTGTTGTCAGGGCCGGAAAAGATCAAGGAGCTTGCAGCGATACTGAGGATGGGTGGTTATGGCCGATCCCGACACAGCCCCAGTTTGTTCTAAGAACAAACTATGACTGTACTGAGTTCGGCCATAATGCCCAGGAGGTTAAAGTCCCAGAGTTCCACATCTCTTCTGCAAATGGAAAAGTTTTGGACAGATTTGGGTTTGTCTCCGGCTCCTCCTTTTGTATATAGAGGTAGTAACACAGAGGTGTGCAATTAACCCCCCTGCCGTTCCTGATGGTCCCAGCTCGTCCAGCTCTGACCTGTCAGAACTGCACTGGATGAGCTGGGTTCGTCAAGACCGGAAGCCACAGGAGAGCAAACTGACTGCTCCATGTGTCTCCGATCTAATGAAGAGGCAGCTTCACAGATCACTCCCCCCTCCCCCACATGCTGTCCTATGTAACCTGGCACATCTGCACTGCCATCTAGTGGTTGCAGTGCTAATTTATCTGATAAAGTGAATTATTGAAATATTCATTAACTGATTTTATGAGTTATTCACAAAGCATCTGAACATGTGTTTTATATTCAAGATGTCTACCAGACTCCTGTATGGACATACTTTGGGAAGTTACAAAGCGCATCATAGACTTCAACTTTTTTCCAATGGAGTCTATGATGCTCTTTTGGTAAAGAAAGCTCTAATTCAGCAGTGCACTGATTAGATTGTGAAATAATGTGGATGGTTGAAACATGTTTAACCCATGCATATCCAACATAACATTACTTTACATGCAATTACAATGTGTGGTGTTGGTACGTTTATCACTAACAATGAACACATCATTATCAATCATAATAATTCCACTGAATACAATGTGTACAATGTTTACATGTGATTCACAGCATTGTGGAACTAAAACAGCACCATCTAGTGGACAAATTGAGAACGACAAGCAGTGTGCGGTGTTTCCTACATAGCTTTGCCTTTACTGAACAGTTTTTTTTTTACTTTTGGGACATTTTCTCATACATCCTTTAGCTATTGCAGTGGCAATACCAAGTTCACCCATAGACTTCCCTATTTTTAAATCAGCCACATTGCTAGAAAACTGTTGCTATCGAATTGCTCCTATAGACACTTTGCCCTTTTTTTGTATTTTAACATTATAAATGTATCTTAAGCCAAAACCAATTTTATTGTATTATTGTATTATTTTTTTGTAATAAGTGTGGATAAACTGACAGTTTCTTTTCTTTCCTTGGTTTTTCCCTTCCTTTTTTCCTTCATCTAGAAAGTGTATGACATGGTAACTCAAATGGAATGTTAGAAAAACTAATTTGAAAAAAAAATATCCAAAATGTACTTAATAAACATTAATTAAAAGAATTGTGACTAAATAAAAAAGAACATGACATATCATTACTTAATGATACTGCCAGTAAGTCTTTTTTTCTATCTTTCTTACTAAACCCAAAAAAGCTGACATTAACATGGTTAACTTTTATTTATTTAGTTCAAATCTTTATCCTAGAAGGAAAAAGGACAGTTTTAAACTCTTTAGCAGAGAAAATGCAGCAAAACCGCAGTGGTCGCTGCCTTGGCACGCCCCCATTAATTTGTCAATGGGAACATACCTGCAATGTGCGCACGACCCATCATGTAGTGATTTTAAGGACGCGGTGTACTGTATTCTGAAAACCGCCACATAACAGGATGGGTACACGTTCAATAAAAATAAATGGGGGGTGCTAAAGACATCACCCCTATAGCTTTGCCACATTTTTAAATTAAAAAGAGGTTTTAGCCTTATAACTCTCCTAAGAATTGTTCTGCTGCTGTACAAGGGTGGCTTGTACACTAGTTTACATTATTGTGTTTAGATAAACTTGAAAAGTGCAATTCAATGTTTTTTTTATGAAGGCAGCTACACACTACTATACATTATGTGTGTTGCGAGTAGAGATGGTAAAATTTTTTGACTAGCTGATTTTGTGAGTTGATTGCAAAGTCAGTTGCAAAGATTGCAGAAGTGACGTCTAACCTCCCATATCCCCTTGTGCTTGGTAGTACCTCACTGGGAGGGTGTAGCATCGCTGCATTACTTACTTTTCTTCATTTCCAGCAAGTTTGGTGAGGATACCATGCTCAGGAGCTTTGCAATTAACTCCCAAATTTGAAAAAGTCGAATTTTCTAAAATAAATTCAACCATTTTCTAGTTGTGGTGCCCGGAAACAAGTGTCATAGCTTCTCTGGGTGTACATTGTGCACTTGTTTTTCCTGTATGAAACAGCACCCAACACACCTTATGTGCTCTGCTCTCTCCTTTGCATGTATTTCACCTCAAATGTTTGTATTTCGCAACAAATCATTTTATACATACGATTGATAAAATGAAGATCTGCATTTGCTCAGCAGGGACACAGACATACATTTAAACTCGGCTAGATAGAACTTTTTATTTATACCATTTAAATAGAAAATAACAGAAATGTGTATACACTGTTATTTTTTTAAATGTGACTTTTTCAGCTTGAATGTAGTTTGTCGAATAAATAAAGCTGTAGAAAAAAAGAAGCGGAAGTATTAGCTTCGTGTCCCGGAAGTGGATGTGTGGAGCGGAAGTGTCGTCTGAAGCGCGTTGTTCGCTCCTTCTGTGTGAGGTGTAGACCGGAGAAGGGACGGCAGCATGGCGGATGTAACTGCCCGTAGCCTGCAGTACGAGTACAAGGCGGTAAGTGGGGACGGCGTAACGTGGAGATTGGGAGGGGGGGGGGGAGCGCTGCGTGTCCGGGGCGTCGGGAGATTTCCCGGGGGGCACTCGGAACTCTGTCCCTCAGTGTTGGGAAACATTACAGAACTCATTGTGTCTATCAGACCCGACATGTTGCAATCTTCTCTCAGAGATATTTATAGATTCATCTCATATAAAGTGATTGGACGACTTTCTTCAGCCAGATTGTCAGATGTATGGAGGCTGTTTGTGAAGTGACCTTCCTTCTCAACTAAAAAGATCAGAACAACCAGCAGCCTGGTCCACCAAGTGATCAGTTTATTAGGACTTGCAAAGAGTTTTGGTCGCCAGAAATAAAAACTGAAATAAGAACTTATCAGGGTTCTAGAGATTAGAGTCATTATACTCCCTGTGAGCCTTTAGAATAACCCAGCTTCCCTATGTCTGTCCAGCACTGGTGCACTGTGCTGATCACTCCACAGTCTGGGAGTGCTGTGCGGATAGTAGACAGTTGACATTGTAAATTATTGTTCTACAAGACACAAACAAGGACCAGACCTCTGTGGTGTTCTGACGGTCCTGGACAGTTGGATGCTATCAGTTTCCCTCACCCCTACTTTCAGGTGAGCGTTTTCTTAAGGGGTGCCGTGTTAACCCCACCAATCATAAAAAGTGACACGTAAGGAAATTACTAGGACATGCAACGTTTTTTTCTTCCTTTATGATGTATTATAGCAGTGGTTCTCAATTTGGGTGTCCAACTACCTTTTCACAGGGGTCGACACTTAAACTGAAAGCATCAGAGTTGCTGCTAACAACATGCTCTGATTCCCACAAACGGGGTGGGAAGTTAGGAGGGAAAGTAATCCCCCTCCACACTAATTTAGTTACTCTCCCTCCTAACTTCCCATCGCACACATTATTTACACAAGCTGGGTGGGAAATAGGAGGGAAGGGATATTCCACTTACCTAATCATGTTGAAAGTGACGTTGCAGAGTGCCCAAGTATATGGAATGTGGAAATGACACTTCTCACTGGCACTTCTGCATTCCATATACAGGAAGTGATATTTTGTGACGTCACTTCCGGGGTCACGGCTCAAAAAAGGTTGAGATTCACTGTATTTTAGTGTGTATCACTCATATGTCTAAACTCCCCAATAATGATTATGCGTACATTTACATGGCCATTTCACAGGCTGCAGACTGTCTGCGAGCGCCTTCACAAGTTTTCCAAATTAGGGGGCCTTAAACTAACACCCTCGTGGTAGGTCTATAGAGCGGAAACCTTAAAACTGACTGGTGAGAGCCTCATGTTGCTTTTGCCGGCACATTGCAGTAATTTCTTGTTTATGATCGGTTAATAGCCTCCTTTGTGAATGAGCTCTATATGTATTTAAATAACATTCATGTTATTACAAAGCAGGCTTCTGTGTCACTTGATGCCTTAATAGTCCCACTAGAGTGCTATCCAGCACCCACATAGGGCAATTGCTCTATAGTTTGGTTATGTTTATGCAATCGAGGGATGTGGCATACTAACCATTCTTAACAAGACCCTACCAGCCATCCCAGCATATATTGTTGTTGTTCTACATGACCATGAATGAGTGCTATAGAGACTGGATTGAATCCATGCACTATTTCCACTTGATTACTAAACGACCTGTGCCAACTGCTTTATAGAAGCTACGTATACACCCAAGACATCAGAGAATAGTAAGTTTAGATTGAACTCCTCTTATTTAGATGCCTGATGTGAAATATTTAGAGATCCCGGTCCAGTTCATCTGCTGACAAAACATGTATTGGTTTTCTTCAATTGCAATCCTCTCCTCACCCAGAATTTATTAGAAAGATGGTGCATCACGTGTGTGAGAGGAGGACCCCCTGTACTCATGAGCATTTGATTGTACTGACACTTGACATTGAGGATTATGTAGACCTAGTAGTCTAAAGCAGATTTCTGGGTAAAGCATGAAATAACCCTTGTGTTGGTGGCTATCCTCTCAATTAATATGTTGCTTCGTCTGGCCATATCCGTTCTTGTGAAGTGTTCGGATATTTGTGATGTAACACCCTGGCCTTTTGGAGAGCAGGGAAAATGCTGGATAACCCATTCCAGAAGAAAGAAGGAAAAGCAGAACTACAAATGTTTTGTTGTTAAACCATAAAATGAATATAATTATTTCAATAAATGTTTTTGTCTGCAGTTACTCTTCTTTTTTTCTTGTAGGGATCAAAAGTTAAACAAAAAAGCGCTTTACTTTTTTGTGTTCCTTGTTTATTGTTAAAAAAATGTTGTTCTACTTGTCCAATATGAACAGTGGGTTTCAGCTCCCTATATAGTTATATAGGCCAGTGTGTAAGTATTGTATGTCAAATTAGATTTTTATACTAAAATTTTATTTTTTCACTTTTACAGAACTCCAATCTTGTACTTCAAGCAGATCGTTCTTTGATAGACCGCACACGTCGCGATGAGCCCACTGGGGAAGTATTATCATTGGTGGGGAAGTTGGAGGGGACCCGTATGGGTGACAAGGCTCAAAAAACTAAACCACAGATGCAGGAAGAAAGGCGGGCTAAGTAAGTTCTTTCACCACTGACTTTTAAAATAAATATGTGCATTGACCTCCTGAGATGATGAATTGTTAGGCCAGTTGTAAAATATACAAAATTCTATGGCAGGTTATTATTATTTTGTTGTATTTATATAGCACAGACATATTGCGCAGCATTAACAAAGCATATGTAGTCATATCACTAACTGTCTCTCAGAGGAGCTCATTATCTAATGTCCCTACCATGGTCATATATATATATGTATGTATGTATGTATGTATATATGTGTGTGTGTGTAACCAATTGTAGTGTGGGAGGGAGAGGACACAGAGTAAACCCACGTAGACACGGGGCGAAAATGCAAACCCCTTGCCGATATTGCACAGGCTGGGATTTGAACCTAGGACTCTAGTGCTGCATGGCCAGACTGCTAACCACCTGAGCCTCCAGGTTCATCAAAGCGGTTTTAAACTCAAATGACAAAAACAGACCTACATTAAACAGACACAATACTCACCTGTCAATTCAGATGCTGGAAAACTGCTACACAAAAAAACTCTCACTATACTCACTTCACTTGCTTGCTGTTCTCATGCTGGCATCTTACATCCTGGAGACCTGCTGACTTCCGCCCTCACTGCCCCCCTCCTCCCCCTTCACTCCATCTCCTCCTCCTGTCTCTTCTCTATCGGAGCTGCAGAGAGTCGTAGGTGTGTGTGAAGAGGGGGATCAGCTGCTGACGAGTCCCAGACACCACTTTGGCTGCCTAGGCGGGACGTAAGGCAGTGGGAGGGGTGAACTCGTAACAAGCTGCCCCAGCTGTCAAAAAAAGATTTGTTTTTAACAATTAAGGATGTCAGCAATATCGGCTGAGCTGCAGCCGATAATGCTGAGTGACCTCCAAGGTGGAAGGTCTGCTTTAAGTCCATAAGGAAAATTATCTGAAAACGGATATGCTAGATTCTGTTCTCAAACTATTATTTTTCCATAGTGTGCTCCTTATCTCTGGAGATATTTTCTATGTGTCGGCTTGTTAGAATTTCTAGCTTTAAGTGTGTCCTTTTCTTTTAACTGTACATTTTTGTTGCTGTTCTTGTCATTCAGTTTTAACCCTCTGGGCATTCTGCCCCTTTTTCCATTCTTTTTAAAAGAGTGGGAACCAAAATATATTACAGTGTTATCTCTTTGAATTATTATGAGTATCATATTGTATAGGTTGCTAGTTACGTGTAATAAACTTTACTCTGTTTTAATAACTCTGATAAACTGTTGTATGAGAACTTGTGCACTAAACAGACCCTATTCTGAATGTATCATTTTTTTTACAGGAGGAGAAAACGAGATGAAGACAGGCATGACATAAATAAGATGAAGGGATTTACTCTTTTGTCAGAAGGCATTGATGAGATGGTGGGAATTATATACAAACCTAAAACTAAAGAGACTCGTGAGACTTATGAAGTCCTACTCAGCTTCATTCAGGCTGCATTGGGAGACCAGGTATATAGGTTCTACTTGCTTGTCACTGTATCCATCTGTTGCTAGATACGAGGGACTTTAGTACTGTCATACTGCGCAACAGAAATTATAAAAAAAAATTTTTTTAGAGAGAACCAAAATTTTATTGCAAAGAAAAAGATAACTTTTTATTATATATTAGACTGCATATTAAGACTATTGCTTATTTACAGTAATGGTCAGAGGTATAGCAAGCACTATTTTCTAAGTCATGTGGTCAGTTTGGGCTGTGGATTATGGGAACTTAAGAAACTGATGTTTACCATTTTGTTTTCCCTAACCAGTGTGCACCTAGTTTAATACACCAGTACAAATACACAAACCTTTATGATTAAGGATTTTTATGAATAATAAATACCAACTGTACAGCCTGAATCTTATCAATTGTAAAGGATTATTAGGGTCAGAAAATATTGTATTTACCTATCTTTATTTTTAAGCCACGTGATATCCTATGTGGTGCAGCAGATGAAGTATTGGCTGTGCTAAAGAATGACAAACTGCGAGATAAAGAGAGGAGAAGAGAAGTAGACCAACTTCTAGGACAGACGGATGATACACGTTACCATGTGCTAGTAAACTTGGGCAAAAAGATTTCAGATTACGGAGGAGACAAAGAAATTCAGAATATGGGTACGTATGGTTTGCACTGCAGCAATAGATTGTGTATTTTCTTGAGTTGTGTGAAAAGTTATATGGACTTTTACATGTCAAGAGTGCCCTGGTTCTCTAGAGAGCGATACCGGGTGGACTAAAGCTAAGGTTTTTATCCCTGGTATTTTGCTAGAATTAAAATCTATTTGAATACCACATGGCACATTAACTTATTGGATCTGACATTGCTAAACCTTGTAGGCTATGGAGCTCCTATTATGTTTTTGGGATCTTCACCTAGTGATTTCATAATCACTACAAGACTGTCTATGCTGTGTTCTCCCTTAAAGCTTCTACTTTTTTGGAGCAAACAAATCTTGAACTTCGTGGTTTTGCACTAGGCACCAGGACCAAGCATGTCTTCATCTTTCGCTAGTTTCTTTAATATGCCAGATTTCCTCTTTTAATTATTGTCAGCATTACTGTTGAATACAAAAAGACCAATTCTTTATCAGAGGGCAATAGAGATATGCAGAAAGTCTTCCTCAATGTGACTAAGCTTGGGCCTTATGATTAGTGGTTCATAGACCTAGCAGGTCTGTGAGGTGAATGTTTATTTATATCTGGAATTTTATGTTTATAAATCTTTTTCAATTGTGTTCGATGGCTGAGGTGTGTATATTACTTGCATGCATGCATACATACGCCTCTACACTGTCAGTGTTTTTATGTTTCCTGCCTAAAATGTTTGGTTTTCTTCGCAGATGATAATATAGATGAGACATACGGAGTCAATGTGCAGTTTGAGTCTGATGAAGAGGTATGTGATATTAGGAATGCTTTTCCTTGTGCTAGTTATGCTGTGTGGATTCTATATTATTCTCTTTTATGTACAGGTTGGAGATGAAGATGTGTATGGGGAGGTGAGAGAAGAAGCTTCTGATGATGACATGGATGGTGATGAAGCTGTTGTGCATGGGACTCTCTCAGCCAATGTAAGTGGAGACAAATACATTATATTGTATAATTTTAGAATGGTGTCTTTGCTTCAGTTACCTCATGTCATTCTTCCTACAGCTTGTGACTTCTGGAGAGCTGATGAATACTAAGAAAAAGGATCTTCACCCTCGTGATATTGATGCTTTTTGGTTGCAAAGACAGCTTAGCCGATTCTATGATGATGCCATAGTCTCTCAAAAGAAGGCCGATGAGGTTTTAGAAATCTTAAAGGTAATGTATACTTTTTCTTTTATCTCTATATAGTTCTAAAATAACTTTATCAGTAGACCTAGTAGATTAGACCAGTAAGAACTGAACAGGATTATATGGTATCTAAAACAATTGTATGTGTTGGATATGATTTTTTAATTCAGAGCATCATTGCATAGAGCACCCTGCAAACCATTCTTGTTATTTAATAGCATGTTTCATCATAACCTAAGTATTTATTTATTTTTTTCTTAAGACTGCGGGAGATGACCGTGAATGTGAAAATCAGTTGGTCTTGCTACTGGGGTTCAACACTTTTGACTTCATTAAAATTTTGAGGCAGCACCGAATGATGAGTAAGTGGGGTTATTGCATTATTTATTTTTTAAGAAAACCTATGTTATCTGATTTTTTTTCTGAGTCCAATTACAATGGAAGTTCTTTTATCTTCTTTTAGACGCAGGTTACTTATCAGAAAACACAATAATTAGCAAAAAATAACAATGTATTAAGATTTTCTAGATGCTTTTGACCAATGCAAGAACTGGAAACATGGAATTTAAATTTCTCTCTTTTTCATCTGACTTTTCCTAACCGAGTACAGCTGGACCCCGTTTAATTTGTCTGAAGCAAAGACTAAGGGCCAGTTTGTATATAAGAAACAATTTTATAAAAAAAATGTTTGCTTTATTGCTTCATAAGTATTTAGGCTTGGCTGTATTTAATTATTCTGTTAAGATTTGATATCCATAAACGCTATGATCACTGCCCAAATCTCTAGCGGCTGATTGCAGCATGATAACGTCATCACGTTGCAGCCGCTTGTTATGAGAATCGGAGCAACCGGCTGGTTAATCGGTCCAGGTGGGCCAATCAATCGACTGTGTATCATAGCGTGTATGACTAGATTTACATTTTTCTTTGCTCCTATGACTCTAAATAGGATGTATTAATTGTTTCAATAGTACAAATCCTTTACAATTAACAAATCATGTTTGCAGTCACTAGCCCACATTTGTGGTGGTGTATCCCATTGAAAATTTTTATTCTAAAAGGAAACCTAAAGTGTACTCATTTATGCTGAGCACTGTATACATAATATAAACATGAACCATAATAAAGACATTTTACAAATCTACAGTGCTGTTCATATGATATTGCAGCCCAAAATGTTTTTCAATTTGTATGTTAGTTGTGCACTGTATGCATGACATGGTTATTTCCTGTTGAGCTATTCATTTTAAACCATCAGCACCATGGATATCCAAGAGAAATCTGCTCTAAGTTGCATGTCGATCTTGATTCTATGAAGTATACCATTGTAGCTTAACATTTTTTTTTGCGTTCACTTTTTATGATTTAAGCATTTGTTTGATTTTCATATCTACAGTTCTCTACTGTACACTCTTGGCCAGTGCTCAAAGTGAAGCAGAAAAAGAGAGGATTATGAATAAAATGGAGTCTGACTCAGAGCTGTCCAAATATCTGTACCAACTACAGGAGACTGAAAAGGAGGACCTGATTCGGGTAAGAGCTGGGCTCACCATTGGATGGTTCTAGATTGGACATTTAATTTTTGGTCCATCCTAATGGATTGTTTTATCTTGCAGGAGGAACGTACACGCCGTGAGAGGGTGCGACAGTCGCGTGTGGACACAGATTTGGAAAGTATGGAGCTGGAGAAAGATGTAAGCACACTTCAACAATTTCCTTTTACTAGGTAACCTTTCATGAACACCTCTGGGATTTTATTATACCAATTTCTTGTTTATTCTTTCACAGAACTTCACTCCTCGTCAAGTCTTGGATTTGGAAGATTTGGTCTTTGCTCAAGGTAGCCACTTCATGGCCAACAAACGCTGTCAGCTCCCTGATGGCTCCTTCAGGCGTCAGAGGAAAGGATATGAGGAAGTACATGTGCCCGCCCTCAAACCAAAACCATTTGCTTCTGATGAGGTTAGTGAAAGGTCCGTTTATCTAATATGGTTGTATTCCTAATATTGTTCTGACTACATTTTGTTTTTTTACCCAGCAACTTGTACCTGTTGAGAAACTTCCAAAGTATGCACAGGCTGGATTTGATGGTTTTAAGACTTTGAACAGAATACAGAGTAAGCTTTTCAAAGCTGCAATGGAAACTGATGAGAATCTGCTGCTGTGTGCCCCTACTGTAAGTTATTTTTCTTAAATAAAGAAATGGCATTAGTTATTGCTGTATAATAAAATTACTTGGTATTAAGATGTTGAATGCACAGGAGGTTTGCTTTGACAAAGTGATTTTGAACAGATCTGACACAAGCCTATAGATGATTTAACCATCTCTTCCCCCTTTGTTGTCTGATTTAGGGAGCTGGAAAAACAAATGTAGCTCTAATGTGTATGCTTCGAGAAATCGGCAAGCACATAAATGTGGATGGCACAATAAATGTGGACAACTTTAAAATCATTTACATTGCACCCATGCGATCCTTGGTACAGGAAATGGTGGGAAATTTTGGCAAGGTAAATAGTGTGTTTTTTGTAAAAAATTTTCTTATATAAACCTTTAGCTTGTTGTGTGTTTTTTTTTTTTTTTTTTTTTTTTGTATCCTAACTCCTTCATTTTGTGTTTCCAGAGATTGTCCACTTATGGTATCACAGTAGCTGAGCTGACTGGTGATCACCAGCTCTGTAAGGAAGAAATAAACGCCACCCAAATTATTGTGTGCACACCAGAGAAGTGGGACATCATCACCCGTAAAGGAGGAGAGCGAACTTACACTCAGCTTGTGCGTCTAATAATTCTGGTAAGATCAAGAAAACCTTTCTGCATCTATGGATTTGTAATTACATGTTAACATGAAAAGTTCTGCAGTAACTGAAAAAAACTTTATTATTCATTACATTTTTACAACAGGATGAAGTCCATCTTTTGCATGATGACCGTGGTCCTGTGTTGGAGTCCTTGGTTGCCAGAGCTATTCGAAATATAGAATTGACACAAGAAGATGTGAGGCTGGTTGGTCTTAGTGCCACTTTGCCGAACTATGAGGATGTAGCCACCTTTCTTCGTGTGGACCCCGCCAAAGGACTGTTTTACTTTGACAACAGGTACTGGTGTTATTTTGCTATTTTAAATCTTAAAACGTCGATAAACCTTTGTTTAGTGTTAAAGAAGGCTATATGATGAGTTAAGCTTGCATTTTCTTAATTATTGGACGAAACATTTGGCTGTATGCTCAAAATATACTAAGTTGTAATTTCTCTTCCTTTCTGATCAGTTTCCGACCAGTACCGCTGGAGCAGACTTATGTTGGAATTACAGAGAAGAAAGCTATAAAACGTTTCCAGATCATGAATGAAATTGTATACGAGAAGATCATGGAGCATGCTGGGAAAAATCAGGTGTTTATTTGTAGTTTTATATTTTATTTAAAGGAATAATGAATGTGGCTACATCCAGCACTGGCACTCGGCAAAATGTGGCACGCCTGTGTAGTTTTGCCTAAATGAGACTTGGAAGTTTATTTTAATCTGATGAGTGGCGTCAATGTGCTTTTTAGAATAAGAATCTAGTGTTGAATATGACAGTTGCTTGCCAGTTGTAATACTTCTGTCTATAGATCTAACCTAATCCAACCCTGTACAGAACTGTGAATAAATGCAAAACTTGATGCCAGGGTTACCCTGCCTTAAAGAGCAGGAATGTAGGTTGCATTGTGCTCCAACAACATCTATAAGTTGCATGAACAGAGTGTACAAGCAAGCAGATCCAAGACCATGTACAATTTTTACTTTAACAGTTTCGCTGAGAAGCCACACCTGTATCGAAATAATTATTTATGTGCCCTTGTTAAAGTAATCTCTTTTATTGGCAGGTACTGGTGTTTGTTCATTCTAGGAAAGAAACTGGTAAGACATCTAGAGCCATTAGAGACATGTGCCTGGAAAAGGATACATTGGGTCTTTTCCTGCGGGAGGGATCTGCATCAACTGAGGTGCTGCGTACAGAAGCTGAGCAATGCAAGGTAGGTTACCATTTAAGTCTTTTTATGTCTATTCTAATAGCTCCCTCTATTTTTATTTATATTTTAACTTTTTTTTCTTTTATAGAACCTGGAGTTGAAAGACCTTCTGCCATATGGTTTTGCCATTCACCATGCAGGAATGAGTCGTGTTGATAGGACTTTGGTAGAAGATCTGTTTGCTGACAAGCATATTCAGGTAACCTCAGATTTAACAATGTTTGGTGTACAGTACAACATAAAGAGTAGGATTTTCCAATTTCGAATTACTCATTGAGTTATAGAAGCCTTGTGTTTTGTGTGGTATGAAGGTGGCATTTCTTATGTTCCCCTTATTTTTTTTGTATGCAGGTTCTTGTTTCCACAGCTACATTGGCCTGGGGTGTGAATCTCCCAGCTCACACTGTCATCATTAAAGGGACCCAGGTTTACAGTCCTGAGAAGGGCAGATGGACCGAGCTGGGAGCCCTAGATATCCTGCAGGTCAGTAAAATTTAAAACTAGACACATTGTGTTATGTTTTTGTAACTTGGTATTATTGCAGATTCTTTATGTGCCTTATTGATGATATGCTGTAATATAATGGTCTTTAGATTGATCTCACAATATTATGTTTAATCTATATATACATATGGTCAATAATATACATGGACAGTAGGAAATGCAATGTTTCCAACCATCGACTTTCCGAAAACCGCTACAATGGCATTCTGCTGTCCCCAGTTGCCCGTTAGAATTACACAGGGGATGGTTGTTATGTGGCTGCCCACCTGCCTGCACACTGTATATGATACTGAGAGTGTGGAAGGGCTATGGTTTCAAAGGCACCTGCATTAATTTTTCCACTTGCAGATCACCCCTCTCCCTCCCTCCCCCATAATTAAAAACATATTCACTGTGCATGTGTACATTATTGCTCTTAAAAAAAAAAAAAAAAAAAAAAAAAAAAAAAAGTGTAGGGGGAAAGGCACATTTTAAGCATTTTTTCTGCAGATGTTTAAAATTTCATAATGTATGCCTGTAGTTCAGATTTTATTTCCCTTTGTGCAACATGTATAAAAGTTGTGTTTTCAATCTCTCAGATGCTGGGTAGAGCCGGGCGTCCTCAGTATGACACAAAGGGTGAAGGTATCCTCATCACATCTCATGGAGAACTCCAGTACTATTTGTCACTTCTTAACCAGCAGTTACCTATTGAGAGTCAGATGGTTGCCAGACTACCTGACATGCTGAATGCAGAGGTGGTCCTGGGAAATGTGCAGACTGCAAAGGTAACTCCCTTTTTATTTGTTGACCAAGGTAAATGTTGGTCATTCCTTTATATGGAAGAATGATAGGAAAGCTGTTTTATCATGTTATAACTAAAAGTTATCTGAAGTAGTATGTATATTATATTGTAAAGGATTATCACAATGGTATAATGTATGTTCTCTCTTGTAGGATGCTGTGAACTGGCTGGGTTACACTTACCTCTACATACGAATGCTACGTTCACCAAATCTTTACGGAATTTCCCATGATGATTTAAAATCTGACCCCTTACTGGAGCAAAGAAGACTGGATTTGATCCACACAGCAGCTCTTATGCTGGATAAGACTAATTTGGTGAAGTATGATAAGAAGACTGGAAACTTCCAGGTATAAATCATTTAAAATATATCAGTGAATTAATTGTCTCAGTATACATGTTCTATAGCGTATTCTCTGTTGTTCCATTTCTAGGTGACGGAGCTTGGCCGTATTGCCAGTCATTTCTACATTACCAACGAATCGATGCAAACGTATAATCAGCTTCTGAAGCCAACTCTCAGTGAGATAGAGCTGTTCCGTGTCTTCTCATTGTCTTCTGAGTTCAAGAATATTACAGTCAGAGAGGTGAGTAAATGACAGACATGTCATGTAAAAGGAATACTCTTAATATAATTGAAGATTATAGTTTTTCTTTTAGTTGGAGTAATTACCTTAATGGATGCAATCTGTTTGGCAGGAAGAGAAGTTGGAGCTACAAAAGTTGCTGGAAAGAGTACCAATACCTGTAAAGGAAAGCATAGAGGAGCCAAGCGCTAAGGTATGTCTAGTATTTCTTATATACTTGGAAACTGAGAACTGCATGTTCCTAGCTAAACCATCATTCTTCTTTTACAGATCAATGTCTTACTCCAGGCCTTCATCTCACAGCTAAAACTGGAAGGTTTTGCTCTAATGGCAGACATGGTTTATGTCACACAGGTATTGTAAACTTGTACATACTCCTAGTTTATTGGTTAAAAAAAGACGCTTATGCTGCAGACCATTACTACTTGACATATGACATGCAGGTGTCTTTATTTGTTTCCACTAGCCAATACTACTGTCTTGCGCATGCACTGCCTTTTACAGTATGCCCTAATAAAGACATCTCTACTTGCAAGATTGTGGGGAAGCAACAATTTGATTGGGATGGATGGTTACCAAATAGGGCAGGGGTGGTGATAGAGCTGTCTTTTAATGTGCTCCGCTGCTGTCGCTCGTGGTGCACCTTGTACAAAAAAGCGTTGCATGTGCAATGCTCAGGGGGTAAGGATACTTCTGGTTCATGTTTCATGATGGAAGGCCTGTAGCTGGGTGTATAGGTACCCTGTTTCCTCTAATATATACACCTCCCCCAAAAGACCTAGCTGCTATCCCCCCCCCCCCCCTGTGCTTCTAATAAAAGCCCTTTCTCAAAAATAAGACCTACCATGTCCCAGAGAAAGCTTCCATATTTAGAAAAGACATGGCAGGAGGCGTTTTGTCACCTCTTCTAAACCCAGAAACAAGCCCTAGTGCATTTTTTTTGCACCTAAAATGTATATAAGACAGTGTCTTCTATTAGGGGAAACACGGTAAGATGTGGCATGTTTCTGAACTTCACTATATTAAGGTATTTAAGCTATATAAAAAAAAAAAAATTCTTCAGTCTGCAGGTCGACTTATGCGTGCAATATTTGAAATCGTATTAAACAGAGGCTGGGCGCAGCTCACAGACAAGACTTTAAATCTCTGCAAAATGATTGATAAGAGAATGTAAGTACCAGAATTTTTTTAATCATTTTTTCCCACTTCTATATACAAATGATAGTTATACATTCGAACCTTTCTTGATAGGTGGCAGTCCATGTGTCCTCTTCGCCAGTTTAGGAAACTGCCAGAGGAAGTGGTAAAGAAAATTGAAAAGAAGAACTTCCCCTTTGAGCGTTTATATGATTTGAATCATAATGAAATAGGTAAGCATTTGTGGTCTGTCCTCATTGGTACAAGCTTCTGTCTAATTTATTAAAAGCCTTTTTTAAACAATTTTTGTTATCAAACCATTAGTTTTCACTGGAACATTCTCTCTTGCATGAGCTGCATTACTACATAAGGCAGTGTGTTAACAAATAAAGCATTGCTGTGCACATCATTTTCAGCACAAGCACTCCCCAAAATGCTAACAAACATGTGAGTTGTGCAATATGAGCGTTACTGCTAACGTATGCGTTGTAGGTACACAAAGTATCCTTTAGTGTGAAAGGCACCTTAGTGGGTTTCCATTTTTTAGCAAGAATACTTCCCAGGCCCCAGTATTTCGCCGAACAGAGATTTTGAGACCAATGCTATGCCAAAGCTATGGCTAATTGTGCTTATTGCCTGTGTCACGCTGATGCTATTGCCTTACAATGTTGGCCTGCATCTTAAAGGCTGGCAGGGTAGTATTTTTGCTCAAAACCTTGTTCTCAATGTAGGTATTTAATAATACTTTCAATTGTACGGCATATGGTGCTAAAATGTGCATTTACTCTCTTCCTTAATCTCCACAATTGACCTGTTGAAATTGTAAAATTTTTAGTCTATACCAAATACTAGTATTCGCAAGCCTTAAGTCATGTAGGGGATTTTTTTATGACGTTCTCTCTCAACCATCATTAAGTTCTCCTCTTCAAATTAGCCTGACCACCCGTGTGACCTTATAGCTATTGGTCAATCCTGCCCCTGTCCACGTCGCTGGTGTACTTAATGACGCCGGTGACGTGGGCGGATGGGAAATTCAACTCCATGCCGCGCTGTTAAAAATGGCAGGGGCTGACCGTAAGGGACGTTTAGTTGACAGATGGTTTCTTAATCTTTCCTTGACTTCAATGCATGTTCTTATTTGCTGAATATAATTGTTCATTGCTTTTTGCATTCTACAGGTGAGCTGATCCGAATGCCTAAAATGGGAAAGACCATCCACAAATACGTTCACTTATTCCCAAAGCTGGATCTCTCAGTGCACTTACAACCCATCACCCGATCCACTCTTAAAGTTGAGCTGACAATCACCCCAGATTTCCAGTGGGATGACAAGGTAAGCTTTAAAGAACTGATATTTGTACTTTTCTGGAGTTAGGCTGGGTTTACCAATACACCAATGGCACCATAGCCATCAGATTGATGTAAATAGTGCATTAGCATAACATTATGAGCTGAACCCCATACTGTAACATTGTAAATTACTACTTTCTTACAAGTTTCTTGCATTTTTATTTACTAAAACATAATTTTTTCCTTTATTCTAAGTCCCTTCCTCTATCTTCCTGTGGAAAGGCTAGCCCAGAATTTCCTGTATGTGGGGTAGCATCCCCTTCTGTCAATGTAGCAGCTCCTTCTCTAGGACTGCCCCATGCACACAAACCTTTTAAGGGAGGCATACACATGTTTATTGAAGGGCATCTATTTCCCAGCCCACATTGCCGGCATCCTTGCCACCAATGTGAACGGGGGAGGGTGGGAAATTGATAGATAATCAATACATAGTATAATAATTAATACATAGTACTTTATACTCTGTTTATACTTTATACTCTGTTGCGAACATTTTAATTTTTAAAGAAACACACATATCACTAACTTGGTAGTCTAATACCTGGCCCTGCATACCCTATACTGTAATATCCTACTATTTGTGTTTATGGGTTTCATAGAAAACCAACTACCAACAGTAAATAATAAAGGCAGAATCAGTTTTTGAGTAGTTTATTTTAAATAGCATTTGTTTGGTCAGCATAAATGAACATACATCCAGTGAAAAGATAAATGCTTGCTGCTGTATGAGTAGAACATTGGTTATTGCAGCTTTATATATTTAGAAGGTATCTTTTTATTATCTCTGGAACTTTGTCTTTTAGGTTCATGGATCCTCTGAAGCTTTTTGGATTCTGGTGGAAGATGTGGACAGTGAAGTGATTCTGCACCATGAGTATTTTCTTCTCAAAGCTAAATATGCCCAGGATGAGCATCTTGTAACATTCTTTGTGCCAGTATTTGAGCCTCTTCCTCCTCAGTACTTCATCAGAGTTGTGTCTGACCGCTGGCTATGTGAGTATCCCATAGAACTTTTTTTTACAGCCTTATTAGACTTGGAAGTATTATCTAGTTGGAGTGAATCTACAAATAAAGTGAAATATCAGGAGCATGTTTCCATATAGAATTAGAGGTTATGTAAATGTCAGAGGGTTCAGGAACCGGCAACAAAAAATACATTTGTGTTAAATGTGAAATTTCTGAACAATGCAACTAGTTTGTGTAGACCACAGGAACTTAATGCGGAAAGAATTGCTGTTCGGAGAACTCTAAATCCAAAACAACTCTAAATCCAAAACAAGTGTAAATAGGTTCAGGAGGTGGGAGTGTTTTTAATATTGGTTCTAAATTTAACATGTGTCTCAATCAAGCAGAATGAAAATTGAAACCTAACCCTAAAAAGTTTGTTTTAAAGAGTAGTTGATTCTTGAACAACAGACGTTGGAAGTGTGATAACAATAACAGACTGGGTTCCGGAACGGCAAACAATAAATCATTCATTGCTTAGGAATATTTCTCTTTTATATGGTATAGTAGTCAGATGTATCTTATAAAACTGCAGCTGAAATCATACAAATTATTTTTCTGCTTATTCTTAAAGCCTGTGAAACTCAACTGCCGGTGTCTTTCCGCCACTTGATCCTGCCTGAGAAGTACCCACCACCTACAGAACTGCTAGACCTTCAGCCTTTGCCTGTCTCTGCTTTGAGGAACAGTGCATTTGAGAGTCTTTATCAGGACAAATTCCCATTCTTTAACCCCATACAAACACAAGGTTAGTCATGTATAATACCATTGCAATCCAGTTACCGTCTGTTTACAGAATACTTTTTATAACTTTTTTGCGTTTCTTTTTGTTATGTATTTGCATTCCGTTTACTTAACATCGGACTTGCCTACGCCTTTTATATTTGCATTCCATCTTATTGTTGCATACAGTACTTAGTGTTACAGTAATGTTTCTGTGGTGATAAAATTGAGATGTGCACATGGTTTTAAAATAATACAAGAACAGGCTTTTGCATTTTTGTTTTGTTTCTTTTATAAGTAATTGAGTAACTTAGCAATTGCACAATAATAGCTTATCTGACAAACATTAACTTTAGAGTTGTACACTGTTTAAAGCAAAGAATAACTTTTGTGATATCCTATGTAATTCCAACATTAAAGCCCCCCCATAGACTTTGATCAACCGCCGTGCAAAATTTGGTTGCTGATCGAAGCCACCCACCTAGAGTGACTGATCCTGGCTGCTCCAAAGATCAATTGGCCTAAGAACGGACATGTCCATTTTTATTTGATCGATCGCATTACTTTGGATGGGGTCGCCATCCAAAGCATAGGCCGGTGCACAAAGGGTGCGCGCCAATTCTTGGAACGAGCAGCTGTGCATCAGGTTGTCTAGTGAGGGCTTAACACACAAACATTCCCAAAAAAATAAGTTCTTTCCAGTCCTATGTGGGCTATGGGTTGCCGAACATACAACAGAAAAGCGACCATTCACTTGTTTTCTGGGGCTAGATGGTGATGTGTTGGATGTTGAACATTGTTTCATGTAATCTAAAACAAATCGTTTTTAACCTCCCTAGCGCACTGCTGAGGTCCAGATTTCTGTACCAAAAGCGCACCATAGACACCATATTTTTTTTGTGTTGTAGGCATGTAACTTCCAAAAATCTGTCCGTACAAGGGTCTAATAGACATCCTGACTATAATAGTGTTTGAAACACACAATTCTTATTAAAAAAAAATACATTAAAAAATTATAACATTTATCATTTGAATGCTTAAATCTCTTGAATACTTATTTGGTATGAAAGATTTCAAAACAGTATTTATTGATTTCAAAACAGTATTTATTGATTTCAAAACAGTATTTATTGATTTCAAAACAGTATTTGTTTGTTTATAATAAAAAAAAAATTTTTGTTTTGAATTGTATTGGATATAGTTATCACTGTATCCAATACAATGGCATTTGGCAACCCTCTAAAAGGGTTAACTTCAAAGATCACGTCTGGAATGACAATGGGGGTGATATTCCAGGTGTGCTCTTTGAAGATATCCCAATTTGCATATGAATATCTGACTGATGGTGTGTCTTTTTGGGCAAAAAATACGTATATGTGTATATGTATGTATGTACATATATGTGTATATATATATATATATATATATATGTGTGTGTGTGTATATATGTGTATATGTATATATATAATTTCAGTTGTATGTCATTCTACTTTTGTTTTGGAAGTATAGACTGTCCTTCACAGGTCAAGTTGACAGTCTTTGTTAACTAGATATCTTGTATGATTCATTTATGAATCTTTTTGATGTCTAAACAATCATATGATCATTTTATTGTGTACTTGTGGCTGCAGATTGTGAAGTCCAATGTCATATATGCTTGATATGCAGGACTGGATTATTGTATGTGTCTTATGTTATCTTTTTTTTTTTATTTAGTCTTTAACACCATATATAACAGTGATGACAATGTATTTGTTGGAGCTCCTACTGGCAGTGGGAAGACTATTTGTGCAGAATTTGCCATCCTTCGAATGCTGCTGCAGAACTCTGAGGGACGCTGTGTATACATCACTCCAATGGAGGCTTTGGCTGAGCAGGTATTTTCTATCACAAGATAACATCCTTTTAACAACACTCTGGCAATGTGGGCCATGCCTCAATAGACTCAATAACATGGAGGTCTATGGCTTCACTTCTGTCAGTGCCAGTAGTGATCGGTGGGTCCCCGTGCAATTCAGGATAGACAAGGATGTCTGAAGAGGTTAAAAGTAAAATATTTTTTACTTTTTAATAAACATGCCACATTTATAAAGCCCCCCCCCCCTTACACCTTTACATCACTCCATACAATTTCATTTGCATCAACCAATAACCATGTAGTGCCGGGTCCTCCCTGATAGAATACATAGTGATTAGAAGGTCCTCATATTACATGGTTTTGGTAGAAGAAAGGTTGATTGTACAGAAACTGTCCTTTTTTTGGATTTTATTTTTAGTGTGTTTGATTTAATGTAGAATATACATAATTTTTTGTCATTTGCTTATCGACAGGGGACTGTTCATTGTTAATGTAAAGCAAATTTAAATACTAAACAGACTTTTGTTCTCTTTTCTATCCCCCCTACCCATTACCCAAAAGTTGCTACTTTCTGTGCTGACCTATTGTTCTAACTCTTTCTAAAATCCGCCTCCATATAGCTGTACTTGAAAGTTTTCCCCAATCTTCTTCTTCTAAGTAACGAAAGTAGTTTTTGTTGTGCTTAGGTATTGTGATTTTACAATTGTCGTGCGGGTTTTTTGAGCGAGGTTAGTAATTGTCAGCACGTTTTGAACATAAAGTTCTTTTTGCTCTCCCACTCCAATTCCCAGCATAGATTTATCTTCAGCATATCAGACATGTTAATCAGCCTAATCTTCTGCCTTCCTTTTCATAAATTGTCTGATGTTTTAAGGACACAGAATTTCTTGCTTAG
>CM070034.1:114724771-114737849 GCA_036250615.1 Ptychadena robeensis
TGGTGCACTTTTGGTACAGAAATCTGGACCTCAGCAGTGCGCTAGGGAGGTTAATGAGTAGAGCTTAGAGAACAAGAATTGCTCCGTTCAACAGCAAAGTCCACTTCATTCCCTCAAAATCCTCAGACTAGTTTTGTCATCCAACAAACTTTCTGGAGTTGAAAGTAGAGATGGTCAATGAGATGCGGCAGAAGTGTCAGCAAAAAGATACGATTGAGTTACCACTAATTGGTTCGTTACTGAAGCATCTGCGGGCATGCCAATGCGTAGAATCACCGGGGGATTTTGACAGGTGAGTTTTCTTTTAGTTAACTCAGGGTGAGTTCTATCAGCTGAGAAACTCACACCAAGTTAAAGCACACCTAAACTCAAAAATAAAAAAGCACTATAAAAAGTTATTACTTTTTTTTACATTTATTAATTATTTTACATTTTTTTTACATTTTTATTGTCCCAATAGCTTAAAGCTGCTCAAAAACCAAAAAATATTTATTTAGCAATCATGCTGATGCCTGTGGGAGCCGCCATTTTAGATTCAGTGTTTGATACCAGGCTTGCATGAGTTGAGGCTGCAATATCGCCGGGGGCCACCAGATACAATGTGTGTCAATGGACACAAACTGAAAGTAAAATAAATAAATCAATGTGAATAGCTCCAAAACGCCACGGCGTCTGAGGAGATGCTCACACAGGGGATGAGGGGGAGGGGACAACTATACAGATATCTCCACACAGGTAACAATTTTTTATTTACATATTGCCCCAATAGTCGGGTTGGCTAGCTAGGGGGAAAAGTTTGGGTTTAGGCGCGCTTTAACCCCAGCAGAATGCCCAGGAGGTTAACCTCCCTAGTGCAATGCTGAGGTCCAGATTTCTGTACCAGAAGCGCACCATAGACTTTAATGGAATTTTTTGTGTTGTAGGCTTGTAACTTCCAAAAATCTGTCCGTACAAGGGTCTAATAGACATCCTGATTATAATAATGTTTGAAACACTCAATTATTATAAAAAAAGTACATAAAAAAATTATGAAATGTATCATTTGAATGCTTAAATCGCTTGAATACTTATTTGGTATGAAAGATTTCAAAACAGTATTTATTGATTTCAAAACAGTATTTATGTTTGTTCATAATAACATTTTTATTTTGTTTTGAATTGTATTGGATACAGTTATCCCTGTATCCAATGCAATGGCATTCTCTGAAAGGGTTAACTTCCAAGACCACATCTGCAATGACAATGGGGGTGATATTCCAGTTGGTCCACTGATATTCCGATTTGCATATAAATGACCCAATTTGCACATGAATGACATTCATGCGCAAATTGCGATATTCATATGCAAATCGGGACATTCATTTGCAGATTTGGCTTGAAGAGAGGTGTCACAGCCTGCTTGCATAACATCGCACACACAGACAGCAGAGTGAGCAGCTGGAGGATCTAAACTGGACAGCTCCCTCTCGTCAGCTGCAATAGTGCATTAGCAAGTGCAGGACGAGGTACTGCCGTCAGAAACGCTAGGAAGGTTAAGTCACATGAAACGAACTCAGAGGATTAAAACAGCAGCCAGGCAAGCAGTATTTTTATAATCAGGTCAGCGAGGTCAAAAAGTCCACTGTTAACAGAATGGTATTGGAATTCGCCCTCCCTTAAATGCCAATATAATAGGCCAGTGGTTCCCAAACTTTCTCTGCAAGGCCCCCCTTTTCTTGGAACATTATCGAGCCCCTCCCCCATTCAAACTACACAGTTTCAGACTGAGGGTCATTTCACACTATTCATGTTTGTGTTGCAGTATTGTGTACTAGTGTAAATTGGACCTCATACTTCATTTAAAATACAACTCATACATCTTTATACAGTGGGTACGCAAACTATTCAGACCCATATTGCAGCCATTTGCTAAAATATGTTAAGTTCTCTTTTTCCCTCATGAATGTACACACAGCACCCCATAATTTCAGAAAAACCACAGAATTGTAGACATTTTTGCAGATTTGTTAAACTGAAATATCACATGGTGCCAAGTATTCAGACCCTTTGCTGGGACACTCATATATTTAACTCCGGTGCAGTCCATTTCTTCAGATCATCCTTGGGATGGTTCTACACCTTCATTTGAGTCCAGCTGTGTTTGCTTATATTGATTGGACTTGATTAGGAAATATTAGACCTTACAGCTCACAGTGCATGTCAGAAAATCATGAAGGAGAATCATGAGGTCAAAGGAACTGCCTGAAGAGCTCAGAGACAGAATTGTGGCAAGGCACTGATCTGGCCAAGGTTACACAAAAATTTCTGCAGCACTTAAGGTTCTTAAGAGCACAGTGGCTTGAACGTGGAAGATGTAGAAAACTGTATCTGGCAGCAGATTTAAATAGGAAGGGCAGTTTGTTTATTGACATTCAAATAGCATACTGTAATACATAATTCATAAGCTTGACATTTACATTAACTAAACAGAAACAAAATGTAAGGGCATGTTTCCACTGTGCTTGACGTAGGAGGTCCCCACGGTTCACATACACTTTACCTGCCCGGTGGATGCAGCTAAAGTATGTGATCCGTCATGTGATCAAAATATTTGAAAGTTTTTGTGTTTAGCTTTGTATACAGTTCTGTCACTTCTGGAAACGTGGTAAAGCAGAATCATTGGGAACAATGTAGAACGGTACTAAGAGGAAATGCTTTTTAACCCATCAAGTGTATTCCAAACACAAGTACCCTATCATCACTATCACAAGGAAACCAGACAGCGGGTGTAAAAGAATAAAACTAACCATCTAAATGTGATTTTGCATTATTCCGGGCGCTGGTACTGCCAGAACGCCATCTCTCCATCGTCACTACAGGATGCCAAGAGAGTCGGTTCTTTGGGATGCCATGCTACACAATTGACATCCTGGGAGTGAGCTCGTGGCATGTGGGCTGTAAGAGAAAAAGTTGGCTGCATGGGGTCAGACCCTGGGTCTTCTTCAAATACACGGATGGCATCATCTCCACAGGCCGAGGCAAGAGAACCTGTCAGATGATTCCTGTGGGGGGAGAAATGAAAAGGTGAAGAGCCAAAATGTTTGAAAGTTTTTGTGTTGCAGTAACTGTTGCATGTATTCTTACCAGCTAACGTCGTAGATTGTTCTAGTGTGGTATCCCGTCAGTGTGCACACACATTTCCAGCTAGGATCTTTTTTACTTCCACCTAGAAAAAATGAAAAGACAAAAGTCATTAGTATAGCTTCCACGTGAATAAAAATCTACCCAGTGCCCGCTTTTTTCTGCTTGTTTACGTCATAAAGGCTCAGTATCTTACATCATGCAGCTTAATACCCCCTAAAATGTTTATTTTATCTGATAGTGGAGGCAGTAATGTCCTCACTTATAATGCAGAGTTCCTGGTATTGGGAGGATACAAGCAAGTGAGGAAATCTTTGTCTACCCCCCTTCTTATTCACATTCTACCCGCTAGCATTAAACTACCATATTTTTATTAATTATAAGACGCAGCCCTCCCCCCAGATTGGGGGGAAAAAATTTGAGCGCAGGTGATCGTGCCTTCACATTCCTCGCCAACGCTGAGCACTGAGCTTAGTATGTACGGCTCTGTATGAGATCAGACCATAGACGGATCATCCGTCTGCAGATCTGTGAGCTGCAGCTGCTTACGTACTAAAGCAGGGGCGATCCTCCCTGCTCATAGCTGTATGTGAGCAGAGTGAAGCTGTAGCTTTCACACAGATCTGCAGACAGGTGAGCCGTCCATGGATGGGTCAACCCTTTGCAGATGTCTGTATGAGAGCAGCTGCTTAAGTCCGCTCCCATACAGCTCTGCAGAACGGGACCAGGAACAGGGGGAAGACACCAACAGCTTCCTTATCTCTTAACTACAGCTTTGCCAGTTGAAACAAAGAGCTCTAACTTGCAGAACTGCAGTTACCAGGACACTCCGCTGTATAGGAGTTCACCCTATAGAGCAGAGCTTCTTATTAGCCAAAAAATACCTTAACTGTACCTGCAACAGATGTTCAAATGCACTGCAACAAACTCTGTATTAAATGGCAACATATGTGGTCAGTGTGCCCCTGCGCCTCGAATACAAGAAATGGCAAATGGTAGATGGTCCTCTACGTATACACAAGCAAAGCCACATGTCAGGCAGAGTTCTCCCTCCTACCTGGCTCGTCTCCAGTCTTTATTTGCCTCCATATGCGTATTGTTTTATCATCGCTGCAGGTTGCCAGCTGTTCTCCACTTTGATCAAAAGCCAGGCTCCAAACTGTAGATGTGTGACCCTCCAAGGTGGCACAACACACCCAGTCATCCTCCTCCTCACGATACAACTTAACAGTATCATCATAGCTGGCGGATGCCAACAGCTGGAAAACGACAGAGGAAAATGAGATGTGCACATATATGGTATATGTATAGAGAACATGGGATCTAAACAGGTTTTCGTACAAAATCGCAGCACCAATAATTCAGAACCCCCAGTAGGGAGGATGCCACCTTAAACTGTCAGCATTAGGCTCTATTTCCAATAATATGCTCAATAATGGATGCATTTACAGTGCGTTATAATGTAAGGTATTGGACAGCATGGATAAAGAGCCCAAATTACAAATGATATCTAGGAATTTAGGGGAAATCGGAGATAGGAAAGCCATGGATTACCATCTAAGTATTATACACCTACAAATCCTGCACTGGGCTACAAGACTATAACCAAGCAGCTTGGTGAGAAGATGTCGTTGGCACAATCATTTGGAAATGGAAGAAACAAAAAATAACTGTCACTGTCCTTCAGTCTGAGGCTCTATGAAAGATCTCGCCTCATGGAGTTGCAATAAACATGAAAATGGTGATGAAGCAGCGCCCAACTACACATGATGAACTCTGCAATGATCCGAGTACAGCAGGGATCAGAGTCACCAAGAAAACAGTTGGTAACACAATCCTGTGAAGGACAAATCTCAGAGAACCCTCGAGGTCTCCCCTGACCAACATGTTCATGAAGAGGACCATCTGCAATCTGCCAATAAACATCTCGATGACCCAGAGGAGTACTGTGTGAAAATGTTGTGGTCGGATGGAGACCAAAATCGTGCTCTTTGGCATCATATCAACTCCTCGTGTTTAAAGGAGGATTTGCCAAAGACCCCAAGAACACCATCCCAACCGTCATACATGAAGGTGGAAACATTATGCTTAAGGGATGTTTTTCCTGCTAAGGGCACCTATACGGCATAGAAGATACGATGGATGGGACCATGTACTGTCAAAGTCTTGGGTGAGCATCTCCTTCCCTCAGCCAGAACATTAAAAATGGGTCGGTATTGGATAATGGATGGGTACTCCAGCATGACAATGACCAAAATCACATGGGCAAGGAAACAAGAGTGCCTCAAGAAGAAGCACATGAAGGTCCTGGAGTGGCCTTGCCAATCTCCAGACCTTAATCCCATAGTAAATCTGTGTAAGGAGCTAAAGGCTGGGTTGGCAAACATCAGCCTCTAAACTTTACTGGCTTCAAGATCTGCAAAGAGCCCCTGAGATATTGCAAAGCTAGTGGCCCACTACAAGAAATGTCTGACCTCTAAAAGTCATCTTATGCAAAGGGATCAAATACTAACTTTTTTCATTTCAATGAACATCCATTTCTGACTTTGGGGTTGCAAGTTTTTTTGTTGCTAATCTGTGTCTCACAGCTATAATACAACTCCCATAACAGTCATTTCTGTGTCAGAGGGCAAATGTACAGAATCATCCAGGGATAACAGATTTATTTCCCTCACTTTATAAAATCACATATCCAAAACATTTCTTGTTCTCCTTCCTGGTCTGTAGGAAGCAGATTGCAGGCAAGCTAAAAGACATCAAAGCAACATTCACACTGGCCTGAATTTGCCATGACGGATCTCAAAAACAGATTAAACTAAAATAAAGGCTAGAAGGTTTTAAAAGCTACGTTGTCTGGATATTTTTATACTGTAGATATTATTGATCACTCACCTCCTGAAGCGGGTGCCACACCACATGTTTCACGTCCTGTGTATGTGAGTTAAGAACACTGACACACTCATATTCCTCTTCTTCATCCACTGGAGTGAACACAAATATAAAAACATATTGTTATTAAAAATATGTAAATCAGTGCTTCACATGGCAGCTTGCGAATGCAGACATTTACACGATGCTGCACAAGATGATTTGCTGATGTATAAAACAAGGATCAATATTGGAAAGAAAAGGGGATTGAGGTAACCCAAAAAATATGACAGTAGTTGGTGACAAAAATGGCTCGCCAAGAAGATACAGAAATCAAGTCCAAGGATTTTGTTATTGTATATATCCAATGCGTTTCAGGCGCTCAGCAGTCCCCCTTCATCAAATAAAAGAACCAATTAACCTAATTCAGGGTCCCTTCACACTAGCCACGCTTGCATTGTAGTACCGCAACACAGTGCGGCTAGCGTTTACACAAGGTACACAGGTTTTCAGAGGAAAACGAGTACCTTTCACACTGACCCCAGGACAAATGCCCCATACGTGCAAACCGGCTGTTGTCTGCATTTATGCAGGTGCAGCACAAGTCTCCCTTACACTTAAATGGAAGACGCAAGTGCAGTGCAAATATTTAGTATGTGTCGGTAGCGGACGCAGTAGCGTTAACGCATCCTTTATTGACAAAAAACACCTTGGTGTGAAAGGGCCCTTAACCTCCCTAGCGGTTGAGACGAGTCCAGCTCGTCCAGTGCTGACGTGCAGAGAAAGTGCACTGGACTCTTCGTGATGGAGAGATCCATCTGCCCCAACCCCCCCACCCCAAAGCGGCCGTGACGTGAGACGTCCCCATCCGCCGGGGACGGAGCGGAGAGGAGACCGGAAGTGGTTAATGGGGTCGGGAGGGAAGGAAGAGGGGGGGGGGGAGGATCAGCGGGGAAGAAGAAGCCTCCGACACACAACACAGACCAATCAGCGCTGCGGGGCCTCCGGGCTTTTGGTGTAGAGCGACCTGTTTTCAAGGATCTACACCTAAAGCCCGAGCCCGCCAGCCGCTACACTTACTGTCTGGTGTCGCATCGGCGGCTCGAGGCTCTTATGGTGGAAATCACGGACTGCCTCAGTTGCTCCCTCCGCCCCTACCGGTGTTGTGGGGTGTGATGTGATGACGTCACATCGGGCCGGCAGGAATTCAAATGGACTGCAACCGTAGATGACAGATCAATATGAGCAGCGGGATGGATTCTGTCAAAAAGCCTCCGAGCCGCCGCTGCCCGACACAAACACAGAAAAGGTGAGAGCTGCGGGGGCTCCGGGCTTTAGGTTGTAGATCGCCGTGTGTTCCTCCGTGGGGCTCATTGTGTGTGTTACTCTAGCCATTCTGAAACACCCCATCCCTCACCACAAGTAGCAGTCCGTGCTGGCTAAGTGTTGTGTGTTCCTCTAGCGAATTGCGACCCCATCCTCCCCATCCCTCCCCACACAGTAAGTGTTATGTGGGGGGTGTTGGAGGAATTTTTTTTGCGTAGCAGAAAGGAAAAAAATGGGAACCCTAACAGTTTAGACTAGATTTTAAAAAACGCAGCATACACCATAGAAAAGTGTCAGTTTCAGGGCCTATAAAAAAAAAAAAAAAAAAAAAAAAAAAAAAAAAAAAAAAAGGACTCAAATGGGGAATTTGAAAGAAATATTGTTGAACGATTTTACAATGTTATAAAGATGCAATAATCTGGTCTTTGCTATGCAAAGGCTTTGCAGCCTGCTGATATTCAAGCACTGCATCAGAATGCAGCCGCAGGTTATTTTTTATATCTGACAACAATGCATAAAGATACAGTTTAACAGAAATATGCTACGAGCTATTCTAGAACAGAACTTTCTTGACCGCACATTAATAAATTGACTAAATATGCCTTTTAGAAGTTATCATGCTGTCCTATCCGTTTCATATTGCCGTCTTTATACTTATTCCTTAGTGTGGACGGACGTGTAAGGCCATTGGTCTCACTGCCCTGCAGTAACCCATTAACCACTCTAAAAATTCCATTAAAGTCTATGGTGCGCTTTTGGTACAGAAATCTGTACCTATGCAGTGCGCTAGGGAGGTTAAGGTAGCCACAGACGGGTCGATTCGATCATATTGTGCAACAAAAAATATCGATTGTCAGTTGAACATTAATCGTTTGTACCACAACACAGTCGATCACCAGGTGGCCAGTAATCGATTCCCATCGAAGGGAATATTGACCTGTGTATGGCTAGCCATGTGGTTGTTTGTGTTGTGAACTTTTGTTTGTAAAAAGAACAAAATAGGTTCTGAATCTAAGGTGCCATAACATGCTGACCCAAAAAGACTAACACCTAAAGGTGCAAGTTAAGGAAAAAAGGGATTGAAAGATGATGTCCTTTGCCAAAATGAAAACTTGTACAAAGTCGAAGACCAACAACATGTTATAAAATTGACACAGTAACATCAAAATCGGCCTGTTTTTCGTACATGTTTTTGCCACATTTCTGCCATAGGACACAATGTTTCTTCTCAACCTGCCTTAATGCCACGATTAACATCTGTGGCACATATGGACTACACACACACACACCATGTGTGTCCCATCCAGTGTATATACACAGGGGTCCAACTGCACTCAGCGCTCCACCTTCCTCCCTTAACAGATGTGTTTCTCCAAAGCCTCTCTGCCTGCATGCTACACACTACACTGCTTCCAGATCTGCCATGTCTACAGCAGGCCAGAAATATCTAGTCCTCGGGTCAAATTTGGCCCCCGGGTCAGAGTTTGTCATCTATGTTCTAGATAATTAATTTGGCACACTAAAGTACTAGTCAAAAGGCCATGCTTACCCTCCCACATCCAGACACTCTTGTCGCGGCTACACGTGGCCAGAAGATTTCCAGAAGGTGCCCAGGCCACAGATTTGACCTCGTTTTCATGCCCTTCAAGTGTCGTAACAACCTAAAATGGGAAGAAGATGTCATATTTAAACAGGAGTAAAAATGAGTTATACTTTAATCAGGTATTTAGTCCGCCTTTTGTTCAGCCCCAACTTTTACCTCAAAGTCATCTTTTTTCTTCAGCCAGATGCAGGTGGTGGCATCAAAACTGGCAGAAGCAAGGTAGTTACCACAAGGTGACCATGCTACCTTCCTTACTGTACGCTGGTGCCCTTCACCAAGGACTGACTTGCATACCCAGGTACCATCTGTAGAATACAAAACAACAAAACCAAAAGCTGCAGCAGTTCCGATTGATTTATTATCAACATCTTTCCATCTAAGTAACTTAAAACATGGGCAGACCACGGGCCATATCCGGCCTGTTTAATCTTTTTGTCTGCGTTGTGTGATCAGTCAGGACCCTCTACGTTAAACACAGGGGTCCCGATGGAGCACATACACATTACCTGCTCGGCATATCCTCTGGCTCTGGTGTTGTGTGGATCCAACAATGCAGGTTAATGTAGTGCAGTACGTTAAACCCTGCATTGGTGGATGTGTGAACAGAGCATGCGCCGGGCAGGTAGTGTGTATGTGCTCCATCGGGACCCCACCAAGCACTGCGCTTTACGTAGGGGGTTCCGACTGATCACACAGCGCAGTGGAGATATAGCCTTTTTTTTACTTTGGTGTCAAGCCACTCTGGCTACCCTTCACCCATTTGCTGTAATAAGTGGAGATAATGCCTAGATGATTGTTATAATCTCCTTCTAGAGGCCAAAGTTTGCCCATGCCTGCAATCCCATGTTAAGCTGTACTATCCAAAGCCACCTTTAGTATATTTATTAACTTTTTTTAAAATATATATTTCTTTTACTACCTCCCTGGCAGTGTCATTTTTTTAAGCAGGTCAGAAAACCTATTCATTTATCAAGAGGACTTGGGACTGGGCAGCCCGTACAGGGCTGGCCCCTGTGTCCAATTACACTTGTTGTGGCCAAGTCAAAAAGTCTAGTCTTGTAAGTGGTCCGCCAGTACGCAAAAGTGATGAAAATCCAGCTATGCAGGGCATATGCGTATCAATGCTGCTGAGGAGTCAGACACCGGCAGCTCCCCCTCCCCCTCAACTCCCTCTCTCGCTCCTCGATGTGTGAAGGAAGCCGACGTGCTCACTAGAGGCTGTGGCTCCAGTAGCTGAAACTGGAATTGCAGCTCAAACACATTCACTAGCTGTGCAAACACCTTCACTGTATCACTGTTACATTTTTTGCCTAAATTCTTTGAGTTTTTATCATTAAATGTATACAATTTATGTTGGATAACTGCAGGGAAACATTAATAACCATGAAAGTTTGCAGGTGGGGTGTGAAGAAGATTGGACTTTTAAGGGTGTTGGAGATCTGGGGGTTGAAAGCAAGGTTTGGCATATGTAAGGCCATGTATCCACTGCCGTTTCCCTGCGCTGGACGAAAAAAGATGCCCGCCGACACACCTGCCGGTGGATTTCCTGCGACTTGCTGGCAGTTTGCCCGTGGCTCCTGCCACATCAAAGCTGCAATGATCACGCTGCTATGAAGACGCAGCATTCCACAGCTTCATAACACATAGCACTGCAGGCACGCCGCTCATTAGAATAGAGTTTCCTCTCTGCATCTTTTTTCCTGCTGCGGACGCGCGTCCGACACGGTGAAAAAGAAGCAGTGGTCACAAGCCCAAAGGGTAAAATCTGTCAAGAGAAAAGTTGGAATGTTGGACAGCAGGTAGTCTCAGGGGTTAGTTACTTACCCAGAACATTTCAGGGTTGCACTACTTAGGTATAAGATCTGGGGGTTCAAACAGTGTTGTACTGTAGTTAAAGATAATGGGTGAGCTGGAGGTTAGCCCCTGTTAGTCTCCTGCCTCTCTTGTATCACTGATCTGTTCAGATGGTGCTCTAGCACCATCTGAACGGATCAGTGATACAAGAGAGGCAGGAGACATGCAAAGACCGTGACTGGGATTACTTAGACTCCCATCTAAACCATCTAAAAGCGCTTATTCTTAACAGGGGCTAACCTCCAGCTCACCCATTATCTTTAACTATATGACTGAAATATACAACGGGAACCAATTTTCCAGTAAATACTGGCTCCAACATACACCGCCTTAGGAGACATAAGGCGTGATGACATCATGCTATCACTGTGACTCATGGGCAGGTGCCTAGGACTAACTGACTGTATGACCATTGATAAAAGATATCACTCTTCCCTGAAGAAGCCCCGAAAAATTGGGGGGAAACGCGTCGGATTGGCGGGTTCCGCCAGGAGTGATGTATTTTTTTCTAATTAATCTATATACCTCTGACTGAGACAACTGACTTTGACTTCACTTGATCTTAATCTAGTGTTACTCTATCTTGCTGACCAAACTGTATGTTTTTTTAACTATGTTGATACAATAAAATGATGCTTTTTTATATATAAAAGATTTCTTTCTCTTGTCTGTGCCGTTAAAAGTCCCGGTGATCTGACATCCACATTAGAACCAGCCTTGTGGACTCTATGGGATCTCAGTAAACCATTCCCTCTTTTTTGTTGTATATATTTTGGGATGTGGCACAATACTTTAAACTATTTCTACTTATAGGGCCTCCTTTACCATATTTTTTTATCGTTGTGCAAGAGGCAGGAGCTGTAGCACATCCAATATTTTGCATGGAGATTTGAATGGGGTTTTCCAACATGGGTGCCAAGGAAGCCACACACGGGTAGATTTGTAAACAGATTAGAGTACAATCAAGCTCCTTGACTGCGCACGTTGCTTGATTGTACTCGAATCTATTTACAGATCTACCCGTGTGTGCCTAGCTTAACACTTGCTGAGTTTTGTAGCTGTTGTGGTATCCGGTATACTGAGAGCTATCACTGACATTAGTGCCAGGGGTTATTATTGCAGCAATAGGTGAACAAAAGGGTTTTTTACTTCCACCCTTAGAACCTATTCTGTTAAAATAATTAGCACATAAAAGAGATGAACACAAGCCATACACCACAAACCAACACATTGCTTGACAATGCCAAAGGTGGTACAATTAGGTAGGAAAGTAGCATACAGACTAGAGAAAAGAGTGGTATGGAGTGTATAATGTTGACTGTAAAAAGGTCAGGAGTATACATACCGATTATCGGACAAATGGTTAGATACCCTTGTCTCTACTAGCATGGGCGATTGTCCCTCCAGCTTTCCAAAATTACTATGATGTGACCAGAACCAGCAAAGGAAGGGTTCCATTACTTTCTTCCTCTGCCTCATTTCCCCAGTATCATGTCATCCCTAATAACAGAGGGCACGAGAAGCTGAAAATTTCCTTTTCAGTCTCTGTTTTTCAGGGATGGGTGTGAGGGTTATGTTGAATATCCTAATGTGAATAAGTGCTACAATTTCAACAAATAAAGGGAAAGAAATAGTTTCCACCTAAAAAAGAAACTTTCAGTGACCAATGCTATTAGATTGTACAATGTAAATCACCTTCTTTTCCCCAGATACGGATAGTTTTATCCCCTCCGCAGGATGCCAGGAGTGTTCCAGATGGGTTCCATGCTAGGAACCAGCAACGGGAGTCAGGGTGGGCAGTTACTCGAGTCAGTAGGGTCAGCGCGTCCTTCATCCTGAGTTACACCTGCAGAAGGAAAGATGGAACTGTACATTACTTAATGATTAAGTGCAATAAATATTAATAAAGAAGTCAATCATTATCTTTTCTGCATTTTAACATGATAGCTGTTCCTATTATAATTTCCCATCTACCAATGCCCATGCACAGGGGCTGAGGTAAGCACTTTTTCTCCCTGTCATATTACCATATTTTTCTCACCCACCCCATATGACGCACCCCATTGTTTAGAAGAAAAAATTAGGGGGAAAAGGAGATGCAGCCATTTACATATATATTGAATTTACATCATGTTCCGGCAAAGTAGACAAAGATGGGCTATACAGAATTAACTCTATATTCCTCCAGCCAAGCCAAAAGGCCAGTGCCAGGAGGCAAGGCATTGTTCTATTCCCTCCGGCCAAGCCAAAAGGCCAGTGCCAGGAGGCAAGGCTTTGTTCTCCTGCCTCCGGCTAAGCCAGCAGGTC
>CM070034.1:114744832-114758305 GCA_036250615.1 Ptychadena robeensis
CTTATAGCAGAGAAGTCATTATGTTCCTTATGACTGTTTGTTAATTGCGACATTTGAAGTCATTATTTTTTACTTTAAAAAAATAAAAAATTTATTCCCATTTAAATTTAGTCGGAGTCGGTCCATTTTTTGCCGACTCCGATTCCATGGACCTCGACTCCGACTCCACAGCCCTGCATTTCATGACACAGACACATATTTCCTCCCATATTTAAATAGCTGCTCCTTGGTAAGTTGTTCAGTGCCAGATTATTAAATGTGTCTCATCATAAGTTGCTGAGTGTGTTCAGACAATGGGTACTGCTAGTGTACAGACACATGCTAAAGTTTAAGCCCTGACACTCTGCTGCAGCCAAGACCTCCCTCTTGGCACTAGTCTTTTGGCTGGAGTGAATGCTGCATGATCCAGTTCTGCCTACTTTTCTGGAACATTCTGTATATTCACATGATATCTGAATGGCTGTGTCTGTTTTTTTACCTAATTTTCTCTCTAAAACTTTGGAATGCATCTTATGGTCCGGTGTGTCTTAAAGTGTGGAAAATACAGTATTTGATAAACAGTCTTTTTTTATAGTGTTTTTCATGCTTTGTCTGGCTTGCACTGGACAGTATCGCTTGAGGATATGTTTGTGTATTCTATATATGTAACAAAAGATTTGTTTCTTTTTATCTAATTGCAGAGTTCTGTATGAACCGTCAGACTATACTTCTCCTTCGTGTCATTGCTGGCTTCTGCTTCCTGGGCATTGCCTGTAGTATGACTGCCTTCTTGCTTGATGTTTTTGGGCCCAAACACCCTGCTCTGAAAATCACACGTCGCTACGCCTTTGCACACATTCTTACAGGTATGATAATTTTTTTTTATAATTCAAGTAACACAGTTTTTTACCAATCCCTCTACTACAGATTCATTACCTTAACCCCAGGATCCTGTCCCTCCATCACTGACCACACCATTTTCTCCTGGGTCCCACAATACAGCATACAGAGCCTTGTAAAAGATTTTTCTTAACCTTTTTGGGGTTATGCACGAAGCCAGTACGGGCATAGTTTGATCGTGATCGGGCACACAGCCTTTCCGGCCCCATGTCCTTGGCGACATCGGTGACGCCAAAATGGCATTGTGTAGAGGGCTGGGGGGAGAGCCAGCAATTGCCCAGGCAGCGGCTTTTCGTGCCATAATAAATGGTCTAGGGCCTAGTTTCTACTGTGTTCTGGTAAATGCGTGGATTGTAACATGTTCATTGATATTAAATGGACTCCTACACACAGAAGGGTCAGCAACGTGTCGTGTCAATAGCCACATAGATCTCTGCATTGACATTGATACCCATGTATAGTAGCGTTACCGCATGCATTGAAAAAGTTGACGTGTTAACTAAAGCGTCCATATTGTTAAACGTAAACTAGGCCTTAGGAGTAAATTTTTAAAGGTGCAAACTATTTTGCTAATCAGACTATTCTGTAACAGCTTTACAGAGATTCACTAGATTAAAAAGAGTGCTGGACTGCTGCATTGTTTAATCATTTGTCATTTTTCAGCTATTTTCAGGCGGGGATGCAGTAGGAATTTCCACATTTATTACCTATTGGATTGTTTGGGGGGAAACTCCATGTTATTTCTTCACTAACTGCTCAGTTATTTGATATTTGCTCTTGACTCTGGAATGATGTTGAAAAAATGTGTAATAGTTACTCCACTGAAGTGAACAGTTTCCGCTCAACCTTTAAGTGGAATTCCAGTACTTCTATAAATTAGGCAGCAACAGTTCAAGCTCCACAGAAAAGATCTTTATGTTTGGAGGACAGAAGTCATGGTTGTGATGGGTCACATGATGGGCTCTGCTGCAATTAAGAGAGCTATTCCTTCACTGAGAATATGTCTTGGATGTCATCAACTGTAACTTTGCACCAGTTATAGCCATATCACTAAAGCCCCTATACACCTTTATATTACTCCATACAATTTCCTTTAGATCTCCCAACAACTATGTAGTATAGGGGCCTCCCTGATAGAATACATCTTTATTTTCCAGACCTTTGTCACCTTGTTGAAAAGATGCTCCCCTCCACTTATTCTCTGTGATGGGTTCACATAGTACCTAGAGGTGTCCAAACATTGCCTTGGGGAAAATGCAGTTGTGGGATCATCTTCATGGCAACAACAGGCAATCTCTAGGAATTCACTTTTTTTTTTTTTAATTTTAAGTGCAGGAAATTTAAAAAGATAATACCACGCCTATAACACATTACCGTCTTTATTAGTGATGCCGGCGATGCATGGAATTAGCCCACCTATAGATGTTCGGCCATTGCAGGCTCTTGAACGGCCCCTTGATCAAATTTAGGAAGCCAATGTGGCCAACGAGTCAAAAAGTTTGCCCACCCCTCCCCTAAGCACTCATTAGCTAAATGATCATCAATCATTCATTATATATTTTTTACCAAATTGTGATAGATACATTTAGCTCTTAACTCTAGTTAGACCATTTGTTTTTAACTAATAGGGTACATACATTGTTCAGACACAACATTATCAGCTCCCGTTTGCTACCAAAACACCACTGACCCATCAGGGCAGGGGCTTCACAAGGCTTCTTATGGTGTGCTGTGATCTCTGGTGCCAATACATTAGCTGTAGTTCCTTTAAGTAGTGTAAGTTAGCAACAGAGGTCTCTATGGATTAGAAATGTTCTTTGCACATCCGTACTAAATAAAATACACATTTACCTGGCCATCAAGTATTTCATGTTTGTGCTACAGTAGTTTTTTTGTGTCATTAGACCAAACCAGCTTCCCTACATGCATTAGTCTTGGGCATCTGTGACATTGTTGCTCTTTCTCTGATTGTTCTGTATTGTGACACTTTTGTCTATAGCCCCAGTCATCTAGCCATCACAATTAGTTCTTTTGCCAAAGTTGCTTAGATCCTGAGGTAATTTTTTCCTGCTCCCAACACATCACCACCTCTAGGACCAGACTGTATACTTGCTGGAAAATGTATCCAACCCCTTGACAGTTACCATTTTGATAACAATGAATGTCCTTCACTTTATCCGTCAGTGGTATGTGTTGTGCTTGATTGGTCTTTCTAAAGGTGGGCACATGATCACCACGCTGCGCTTGAGTATTTCTTCGATTGAACGGAGAATCATTGCGCACCCTTTGTGCAATCAATCCAGTTCAATACTTTGGATGGGACCAAGTTGTTTACCAACAAGTTGGTTCCCTGTTTGATCGAAAGATTGACTGCAATTGATTCCCGCAAACGGTCATGTTGATTGATTGCTCGGGAATCGATTGAAAAATCGGCTTGTGTATTCCCACCTTAATATTGTAAGCCTGAAAGGTGCCCTACTACAGGCATCTCCATTACCAGTAGTAAAAGTGAGCAGATGTAAACTTTTTGGTGCATTGTTTTTGCCTACATGCCGAATGGCCAACCCTTTAAATGTTGTGTAAAAACTGCATAAAGTAATGTTTCTCTCATTTCCTACTTTCAGTTTTGCAATGTGCTACAGTGATTGGCTTCTGCTACTGGGCCTCAGAACTTATACTCGCCCTTCAGCAGCAGCACAAGCAGTACCATGGTTCTCAAGTCTACGTCACCTTTGCCGTTAGTTTCTACCTGGTGGCTGGAGCTGGAGGAGCATCCATCTTGGCCACTGCGGCAAACCTCTTGCGCCACTACCCTACAGAAGAGGAAGAGCAAGCTCTGGAGCTGCTGTCAGAGATGGAAGCTGATTCTTACCCTGCGGAGTATGATGTCATGAATCCTTTCCAGCCTCCACCGGCCTATACTCCCTAATGAAGCTCTATGGAAGAGAGCTGGGATATTATCCATTACTCTGTCTCCACATAACGGGAGATAGCACCTCCTGCCTGATGCAAAAAAAGAGGACATTTCAGCCAAATTGCTGTAAATATGTAAACAGGCAGTTTGTTCATCTAACCTCGCAGATAGGTCATCATTGCCGACTTCATATTTAGCTTCCCTTGCCCTTTGTTATGTAAGTTTTGTTTTTCTGGGATCGATCACAATTCCCATGATGCTTTTCCCATTCAGTACTTTCTCCTTATGCTTGTCCAGAGAACACCCTCTAGTCTAAAAAGAAAACCTTCATTTGTAGACCTTCTTCAGAAAAGCGAATTCTGAAAGCGTGGTCATTCTGTGATTGCTTACAATTGTAAGCTTTTTATTTCCAATCATATTCTTAGACACAATAAATGTTTTTCATCATGGATGTTTAGGGAAAAGGAGGGGACTAGAAATGTGTGCCAGGTAGGCCAAAGGCTAAAAGTCACCATTGCTGACATGCTAGAGATGTTAAAGTGACCCTACCATCCATACAAAGTGCTGGCAGCCATTTTTATAAATCAAACAAGAACCAATGGCATCTTTAAGCAGTGAGGCACTCCTTGCCTTGTACCTCAGTAATGTTTGATATGCTGCATTTCCTGAAATATCAGCCCAGCCCCTCACATGGCTGCCTTCACAGGGTATGGCTGATGGGCATGCTGTTGAAATGGGAGAATGTATTTCGCCTGAGGAAGGCTTGTTCGTCTAAAGTTTGGGTTGCAATATTTTGGCGTGATTGGTAAAAAAATAATGTGTGTGCTTTGTTTCGTTTTGCGCCCTCACTTAATATATGGGTGATATTTATATACCTGTGGTGTATATATTTTTTTTTAAAACTGCTTCTAAAATGTATATTTTCTTGTGGTTTTATGAGGCACAGTAGATAGACTGTAAGTGGTTAAATACCAGGCAGGCTCTTGGAAAGCATTATCAAAGCATTATTTAACCATCCCGCATCCCAGCCCCAGATGACCATTATTTACGTATTTATATAGTACAAAATGGACAGATGTGTCCGTTGCTTCCCTGAGACTAACAATTTAATATTTAAAGGTATTTTATCACTCGCAAAACAGCAGTTTGCAGCGGTCAGAGCTTTTAAGTAAGTTTACTGGATGTAACCCAGAAGTCATTTCAAGAAGTCATCTGACAAGGATAAAGGAAGATGCAAATATTTGCTTCTATTCAGCTTGTTAGCACATGCAGATCGACCTGTTCTTTGACTAAATAGAAGCGGTCCTATCCGATTGGGGGTTTCAGATTTCTTTACTTTGTGATTGGCTGATTATGAATAAAAGTTCACTAGAAGGCACACGTGTGCCTATTACCCTGACTGGGTTGTCACCGCAGTTAAAAAAAAAAATAATGTCTGGGATCTAAAAATGGGGTTCTTTACGGATCATTGGAATAGCTCATGATCAACTTACCAAATAAGTGCTTGTGCACACGGTTATATACGTTGTTTCATTCCTTTGCATTTCTGTTTGAAAACCATAGCTCACTGAACTTTCTATGTGTCCTGTTTCTTTTCTTTGCATTTAAATGTATAGAAAGTGAAGTCCGTTTCCATTACAATTTCTAATCTGTTTTTCAGTCTGTTTTAGATAGGTTTTTGTATTAACAAGGTGAAAATCATCTGGAAAAAAATGACAATAAAACCGAATGGAATGAAAACTTGAAGCTTCCTGTATAAATCATTCAGAACCAATCTCAGTGGGATGGGACTACAGTAAAATAACCAGATTTATGTTATAGGGGCAGGAAAGGAAGACCGGGCAGTTAGGCTGTATATTCGTTCATAAATGTGTGTATGTCCTGATTATCTCACAATGTCTTTATCATTCCTTTTTTATTTTTTTAAATCATTTTTGTTGAGCAAACACAATATACAATAAATACACAAAATAGATACAAAAGTTTCCATCTTTCACTCTACTAATATCCAGTATCCATGTGTGATACAAATATAAAAAGGAAGGTGCCCCAAAGGCCAACATGAATTGACAATAGAGTAAATTCAATGCATGCAAACTGTTTTTTTACAATAAAAGTAAAAGAAAGGGGGGAAAAAAGAAAGAGAAAAAAATGGGCAAGGGAGAGGAAACCGTTATGCAGGTAGAGTTGTGTTCAAAATTATTCAATCCCCACTGAAATTGAGTGTTACATAGCTGTCTCTAAAGAATAAGAAGAGTCGACTGCAGTATGCCAAAAGTCATGTGGACAAACCACAGATGTTTTGGGATAGTGTTCTGTGGACTGATGAAACAAAATTAGAACTGCTTGGGCCCATGGATCAACTTGGAGGAGGAAAAACAAGGCCTATGAAGAAAAGAACACCTTGCCTATTGTGAAGCATGGTGGGGGGTCAATCATGCTTTGTGGCTGTTTTGCTTCTGCAGGTACAGGGAAGCTTCAGCATGTGCAATGTACCATGAATTCTCTTCAGTACCAGGAGATATTGGAAAGAAATATGATGCAGTCTGTCACAAACCTGAGGCTTGGGAGACGTTGGACTTTTTCAACAGGACAATAATCCCAAGCATACCTCCAAGTCCACTAGAGCATGGTTGCAGAGTAAAGGCTGGAACATTTTGGAGTGGCCATCGCAGTCACCAGACTTAAATCCGATTGAGAACCTCTGGTGGGACTTGAAGAAAGCAGTTGCAGCGTGCAAGCCTAATAATGTGACTGAACTGGAGGCTTTTGCCCATGAAGAATGGGCTAAGATACCCGTAGATTGCTGCAAGACACTTGTGTCACACTATGCTTCACGTTTAAAAGCTGTTATAACTGGAAAAGGATGTTGTACTAAGCACTAAGAATGAATGTCACTTGGGGGTTGAATAAAACTGAGAATGATGTGAGCACAGAAAAGAAATTTTTCATTATTAATGTTATGTTATATTTGTCTGACTTACAAGCGTCTCTTTGATTTCATTGTAAACAAGATGACTGAAATTATCAAAATCAATGTCAAAATGGCCAAAACACTCAATTTTAGTGGGGGTTGAATCTTTTTGAACACAACTGTATCTTAAATGTGGGGAGTATATTACCAATTGCCTGCACATCAGGTAGTGTAGGTGCAGAAGGGAGTGGAGATTGTCCACATTGCCTTGTATTCTGAACTCGTAATATTGGATTCAGTAGAACCAGTTTTTTTTTAATCTTCTGTGGTTCCCTTTATGGTTGCTGTCAGGTCTTCCATAGTCATAATGTCATTTGTTCTGTCTAACCATTGTCTGATCGTGGAAGTGAAGAGCGGTTTCCAATTGTCAGGTATGCATGCCTTGTCTGCATTCAGAAGGTGTTTGGTGAGGGATTTCTTGTATTTGGTCGTGGAGAGGCTCGCTAAGTGGAGTAGGTAAGTGGCTGGGTCGTCCCCTAAATTCATATCAGTCAACTGGTGAACAATAGCACACACCTGTTCCCAGAATGGAGCAATTTTGGGGCAGTGCCAAAAAATGTGAAGCAAAGTCCCCTTAGTGTCAACACAGCACCAGCAGGTCTCCAGTGTGCCTGGGTACATCTTGGCTTTATGTCAGGAGTATAGTACCAATGCGTGAGTTTTATGATACCTTCTGCCCTAATCCTAGACACCATGGTTCATCTTCTGTAGGCTCTGAAGGTGGGAAGGGGTAAAAGCTCACTAATGGTCCTAGCGCCATCTTATCTTAAGGGAAATAGTAGTTTGGTCAAGTGAGTCCAACCTGGCTAATTTGTCCTTCATAAATGCGATCCAAGGAGTATATCACATAAACTTAAGATTATTACTTAATATAATAAAAAATGTCAGTACTGGAAGACTGGCTTATAACGTCTACGAACACTTCTAACAATATAGGACAGGATGAGGCCATGTTAAACAGTTTTTAATATATTGTGATCTACTTCTTAAAAATGATATCAGGAATATGACCTCTTTTTATTTTCCTTTAGTCATTTATAGGATCCTAATATGGCTGATCTGCAATATTTTCTGAAACTCCTATAATTAAATAGCAGGCCACCACATTTTAGGTCATGAGGGCCATACTAGCAAGAATCTTATAACAGAAGTTAATGTATGACCCCAAACTAGAAGCATGTACCACATGTAACCCAGGGCCAGCCAAGGAAAGCATTTATTATAAATTGGCTTACAAGATTAGTCAAGGTCCATCAAATTTAACAGCAGAGCAACAGAAATAAACACTTTCTCACTTGAAAATCTATAGCTGCATGCTACTATTTTCCATTGATAAGGTCTGGCAAATCAAACACATGTAGTGTCCCCCTTTTTTGGTCCACACTTTCTGGTTTGGGGTAAATGTAATAATGCCCCAAAACTGCCACAATAGTAAGACAACAACAAAGTGATTATTTAACCAATGCATTGTCATATTTTCACATTGTATGGCTATCTACAAGGATAATGAAGAGTAGGTAAGACAATTTGCTGGAAATATAAGTAATTTTAGGCATTATGAAATATGATCCTTGCAATGATGTAAGACATTTAAACAAAAGCTTATAGGGTATGGGAACTAAGCTTCTATCATTTTTGGCCTTCATCACCTAAGTATAGTTAACCAAATTGACTCCTATTTATCGAACTAGTGGGGTTTTACATAGCTCAAGTGGTCATCATGTCACAAATCCTAAAGGATGTGAACACCTTGTTTTTGACCTCTGTGGTTGGTGAGGACTTGGTAAGTATTCAGCTTTATACAGAAAGGAAGAAGACGACACACAATGTTCAACACAAGTAGAGTACCGTATCTTTCAGTCTAAAATGCACTGGACTATAAGACGCACCCTGTTTTTAGAGCAGGAAAAACAGAAACAAAATGTGAAATGTTCAATCAGTTGGAAAATTGCCTGCAGTACCCAATTTCAGCCACAAAAATGGTGTCGCTAGAGAACACACATCATGCAGAAGGGGTAAAGGGAGCGGTGGATTCTGCACTGTTCGTCTCTCTTCCTGCCAGCTGTGAATGCAACGGTGATTGTAGGCAGCTTCCATGTATAACCCTCTGCTGTACTGCTTCTATCCTCTGCGCTACAGATGAGGGATCTCTCATCTAACAGCTCAGGAGAGCTTTCTTTTATGTAGTATACCTTTTCTAGACCTCCAGCAAGTTTGGTGATGATGCCATGCTCAGGGGCTTTGCATTAACCTTCTTAGTGTTCATGACGAGCCCAAACTCTGGACGAGCTGTGCTCCCATGAAAGCTGCATATCCCCGGAAAGCTACGGCGATGCTGCTTCCAGTCGCAGCATATCCGGCTTCACTGATCGTGTCGCGGAAGGGGGCGAGGGTGAGCAGTGCCATAGACCTCCATGTTAATGGAGGGGCCTCTGCTTTCCAGCCCTCCCAGCTGGTGTCATGAATGACACTGGCTGTATGGAGAGGGGAGGGGGGAAATGGCAGGCAGTGTACCTCGTACACTGCTGCCATTGCCTGTACCACACTGTTAAAAACGGTGCGGTACAGGCAGTGCGCTAGGGAGGTTAAATCCTGCAAATCATGTCTAAATATTCCATTTGATAACAATTCTAAAATGTCGGGAACCAGACAAAAGTGGGGAAGAAAATTGAACAAAATACTTACAATGACCAGGCCTGATCCTACAAACGTGCTCAATAATCTTAATCTAAGACATACCGTATTTCCGGACTAAAAGACCCACTTTTTCTCCCCCAAAATGGGGGGGGGGGGTGCCTGCATCCCAATGTGCAACCACCTGTGGCCGATCACACCTTGCTCTACTGGCAGATGGGAGATCTGCACACTGCCGGATCTCCCATGTGAACTGTATTGGTTATATTTCTAGAGCCCCGCAGATATAACCAATGCAGAGTGTATGAGGAAAGCTGCACTCATGCTGCCTGACACACGCACAGCGTAGACCAGACCCCCTCCCTCTCCATGTGTAAGGAAGGGATGCCATTAAGTGTGCTCTCTAGTGACACCATTTTTGTGGCTGAATTGGGTATTGCAGGGGATTTTTTCCCTAATTCATTTAAACACATGAAATATAATTTTTTTCTGGTTTCCCTGCTCTAAAAACTGGGTGGGTCTTAGGATATGTTTCCATTATACGTCGGGACCCCCTCCACTAAGCGTATTGCTTGGCGGGGTTCCCGGCGTTTCCTGCTCAGCTCTGTCTTCACTGCGCCCAGCCACTTCGCAGATGCAAGTAAGTGAAGGTGCTACATAGGCATCCCCGCCAAGCAATACGCTTAGCGGAGGGGGTGTAGATGCATAATGGAAACAAGCCCTTATGGTCCGAAAAATACAGTATTTACCCGATCTTCACTTGTTGCCACCTCGGTATTGGGAAGGACTACTCTTTCCTCCAGTCATTTCTATACCCTGGCAATCTTGGGCAAACTAAGGAAGGGTGCCACCGTTCCTGTCCCAAGTCTCTTTGCACCATGCCATGGCATGACGTCATGTAGGGATCATTATCTGACACAGGTGCACAGATGAAGAATACAGGAGAGTCATTAACGGAACATTTATAAGGTTATAGCCTTTACTCGTGTAAAGAACAATGCTTGTGACTATTAGCAGCCAGGACTTGTGTGTACAATGTGCCATTCAGCGCTCGCCCTGCCTGTCACGTGGCCGGGTCACGTTATCCGCTCTATCTCATTGCCCTTGACCAGCTTCGCACTACACGCCGGAAAGCTGTTTTCTGACAGACAGAATTTTCCACCAATTACCGCTCCCACTCAGTCTCTCTAGACCAATCTCTAGAGGAGTAGGCGTGGTTCGGGCCTCGCTGTGCCAGGCGTGCTTCAGGCTGCTGTCTGCGTCTCGGGATGTGGCAGCGGGTGGTACGCGGTGTGTCGGCGGGTCTGGCGGGATGGCTGCGGGCATGTCGGCCTCCGGTGTGCCACCATGGGAGCTCTCAGCAGCGGGAAAGCAGAGCTCTCATTCGGGGCCTCTGCTACAGGAACAGGCCGGGGAGGACGGGCAGACTGATGGCTGCTCTGACAGGGGCCTTCCTGTGGGAAGAAGAGCGGGTGAGAGAGGAGGAGATCCTGAGGTAAGTTCTGGACGGCTGTGCTGTCATTGCTGCTGACTTACCTGCAGGTATGGAAAGATGTGGCACATCATAGGGTCAGGGTGCTTCCTCTGCAGTGTGGAGGTCAGCCTGACCCCATTAGGGAGCCTGCAGAGGATATTGGAGTTCCTGGACGAACCATTCATTTAAATGTTATTCTTCTTCCAGCTGCCCTGCAGTCTAGAGGTGAGGGCCCCTGTCCTGCTGTCTTTACATGCGAGGCCCCTGTCTTGCTGACCATAAACACAAGGGCCCCTTAAGGTAGCCATACACAGGTCGATTTTCCACTCGATTTTTGACCGATTGATCACTATGCACGTTCACAAGATCGATTGGTGATCAATCAGATTCTGCCCACCCTGAACGATCGACCAAACAAAATCGTAATCAACTAAAAATCGGACATTGAACCGACATGTTGGTTTTTTTGATCGTTTGGCAATCGGAGTACGTTGGTGGACCTAAAGCTCCCTATGCAGCAGCCTTTCCGATCGATGGATTTTGTAGAATCGGCCATTTTGGAGATTGGCTCATGTCCAAATGGGATTCACAAGGTGGTGTTGCATCAATTCCCGATCCGATCAATCGCCGATTCCTGATCGCCTGGAATGATCGGATCGGAAATCGATCTGTAACAAATAGGCCCGTGTATGGCTACCTTTAAATAGGAAACACACAGAAACAAGAATTCACTTATTAAATCATCTGACACTGACAATGCAGTCTGATACACCGCGCAGGGAACGTCATGGGCTGGCACATTTGCCAGCTGATTACATGCAGCTTGCCTGTGGCTTAAGGTGCACTCTTGCCGCACCCTATTGATTTAGCTGAGCCAAAATGCAGAAAAACTGAGTCCGAACTGCATTTATACATGCAGTACGGGCGCTGTTTTTCCGCGTCTTGGGACATCTCCATTGATCTCTGGTGATCTGAGGTGTCTCTGGCAGCAATGTGCGGTGCTGCAATGAAGACGCGGCATTCCACAGCTTCATATCATCACCGCATGGGCCCCACTCAAATAGTGCAGAGTGGACACTGCCATTCATTCGAATGGGAAGTGTTCTCTCTGCGTAATTTTCCCCGCAGCGGACGTACATCCACTTTAGGGAAAAAGCAAGCCCATGAAAGAAAACTCAAAATAAGCAAATACATGTTTTTTTCCATATTGAATTGGATACAAAATCAATGTCCCGAGTTAACTTGGGCTTACCACCCAGGAGGGTAATATGTAAGAAAGTGATAGATCACACCTATTTGCAAGACATTTGTTATCAGGAAAGCCTATTGGATGAATAATACCCATCAGTAATTGCAGTTAATTTGCTGCAGATTAGCGCGCCATGTACATTAGTGCCTCGTCTCTGTGTGGAGGTGGACATCTTGGTAGAGGCATGGGTTTGTATTTCTATCTTGGATCCTCCAGAAGGGAGATTACGATGATGTCAGGCCAGGGACATCACTAAACCAGTAGCTGTGATCTCTAGATAATGTGTTCAGCAGTGGGAATACAGAGAACCCACACACGTAGGGATTTTGTTTTGTCTGGACACGTGTTATTTGTACTGCTGATATATTTAATAGAAATAAAATTATGTAAGAGAGGTTGTGTTGTCTCACAGACTAAATATAGTATGTTTAAATAGTAATGATAACTTAAATAAAAGATCTTGCCGCACCCTTACGCCAAGGACAAGGGAGAGTCACTGACTCAGATTCAATTATATCTCAGACTCACATGCTTTATTTTAAAAAAAATCTTGTTATCTTTCCAGGCCTGCTGAAGAGATGCAGAAAGTCCAGTCTGCAGCCCGAAAATCTCAGTGTCAGAGTCTGACATGTGAGGAGGATGGAGGATGGGAACTGGTCATGGATAAGAAAGACTTTAGGCTTTGGCGGCGGCCTATAGAAGGGACCCACCTATATCAATACCGAGGTAAGGGGTACTTACCAGCTTATGCGGTCTAGATGTTCTCCTGGAACCCAGAACCAAATATCTGAATGCCTGGCAGGCAACTGGGGGAAGACTCATTTTGTGTCTTCCTGGCTCAATTTCTGGCTTTTTGGGTGTCTGGGCGCTGGAAACTCTGCAGATGCCCATGTGAATGTCCTACAGTTTTGCAAGCAGTACATTGACTACTTTCTATTGTATGAAAGTGTCAGATCTTTAATGTTGTCCCAAGAAAAGATATTATAAACTACCGCAACTTTTGTCAGATGCTGCATATGTTTAATTGTAATTGTATCAGGGTGGATTTGATTTTAAATCAAACTGATTTAAATCAATAATTTTTGGCGGTATAACTTTAAAATGCGAGAAGGTGAAGATTTTTAGAACAACAACTTTTCATATTAGTTTTTTTTTTTATCCCCAGTTTAGGTTAATCATGGTGGACAACTTTTCTGTTGCACTTAGTTTTGAGAACTGAGAAAGTAAACCCAGCATCTGTGATAATATCTTGTAGCAGAGAAACTGCCCGATAATCTTACGGAAACAGGCAGAAGTTGATGGCATAAGCACATCACCCAAAATCTACATTGAATAGACACGGTTGAGGG
>CM070034.1:114760632-114776087 GCA_036250615.1 Ptychadena robeensis
CTCTGCTATAATTGGCCATTACAGTGCAGTGTTGGTTTCCTAGCCAGTAGTTCTGTGGTTTAATGCATGATGCCTTCCATTCATTCAATGGATGGATACAATACATTAGCATATTACATACAGAGGAGTCGGATGAATTTGAAACTGAGGAGTCGGGGAATTTATCGACCGACTCCACAGCCCTGGTGTGTATCATAGATATTGTGAAGCATGATTCAATGCTTTTGGCCTAGTAAACATAAGAGGAAGTGGGGTAGCACTGGAGTGTTGAGGGCTGGCTGTTTATCTAAATAGAAAAATTGACAGAGTCTAATTGAACTTTGGGTGGAGAATTGTTTCATAAGCAGTCTTAAGTGGTTTGGTAAAGTGAAATAGTTATAAGTCCAGGAAACCTCTGTTAAACAGTGTTTGTACTTGAGCTATTTTATTAAAGGCATTTCTATCCTTCATCAAATGTAAATGTAACTGTTTCCATAAATGTTGAAATTCTTTATAATTACATAGTTTACTGTTTCTTGCAGTATCCCATGTATTCCCGGGACTATTTGTATGTCAGGAAGTATCATGTCGATCAGGAGAACAACATCATGGTCTTGGTCTCTCGGTAATATACTTTCACTGCCCTGTACATCCTGAATAGCTTGGCTCATGTAACTTGCTGTCTTCCTTATTTTACTGGTTTTATGCTGCTAGAATTGCATGTAAACCCATTGAATGTACCAGCTTTTTTGTGCAGCGATATTAAATATTGTGACCCTCCTGGGTTGTTGCGCAGGTAGCATGCTTTTTTTAAGAGCCTGCCATGGGAGATTGCGGTCGATTACAATGAAATTCACTGCAATTTCCTGCCCTTCAGGAGACCAGTAACAAGTCACTGTTGGAGGTCAGTGGCGTTAATACCTAGTGAAATTTTGGTGCTAATTATTTTGTGTTTTCTTGCCTTACAGAGCAGTGGAGCACCCAGAGGTGCCGGAGTCTCCGGAGTATGTTAGAGTGCGTAACTACCAGTCTCAGATGGTGATCAGGCCGCACACAACATTTGATGAGGTATGGTGCCAGTATCTACTAAACCTATGGTGGTTGGGGGACCTAGTATTATATTGCATTAGTAGTCAAGCACTGGCCATGCTGTGAATGATGGGTTCAGTCCAGTAGAGCCAGCAGGCCTTTTTATAAAAAGAACTAAATTCTAGAAGCTGTGTAGAATTTATACTAAAAACTGGTCACCCAACAGTCTTAAGTAATTCTTGGGCCTCTGCAGCTTTTCCCAAATACTGTCTTACAATGCCCATTTTCCACTGTGGTGGTGTGTATATTTATTTATATTCATGCAGCAAGTCATATTCATGAAGTTATTAGAGAAGCAAGCTTTCGGGATGTCTGAGATCCCTACTTCAGTCTGATATTGGCAAACTTTCTGGATGTCTCAGATCCCTTCTTCAGTCTGATATCAGCCTGAAAAAGGAATCTGAGACCTCCCAAAAGCTTGCTACTCTAATGACTTCAATAAAAGGGATCCCTTAAGCCCCCCCATACACCTTTTAGATTCCTCCATACAATTTCCATCAGATCTACCAACAACTATGTAGTATAGGGTCCTCCCTGATAGAATACATAGTGATTGGAAGGTGTAGAAAGGTCCTCATATTACATTGTTTTGGTAGAAGAAAAGTTGATTGCACAGAAATTGCATGGTAATTATATGTGGTGTATGGGGGGCTTTAAACTCCAAATTTTCTGTATTGATAAAGTATTGAAAGAAGCTGTTGTAATGAATGTTGACAATAGCTATTTCTAACTTTTTCCTTTTTAGAATGGCTTTGACTACTTGTTGACCTATAGTGACAACCCACAGACTGTATTTCCTCGCTATTGTGTAAATTGGATGGTGTCCAGTGGTAAGTTATTTTGGACCTTTTTTATTATTGGAGCAGATTGAGCTACCATCTTCCTGTTCTGTATGTTTCAATAAAACAGAGGCATATATACAAAGACTGATTGCTGTACCCTGACAGATTAGGTGTTAATTTAACAACCTCTGTAATTGTTTTGTCATCAGTGAAATAAAGTGAAATAAAAGGGGTAAATGCACAATTTGAAGCAGGTGAATGGTAGCAATACCTGCATTTGTGCCTCTCTTAGTACAGCAAAACTCTTGCCTTGTGTTTATGGGACAGAAAGTTCTATTGCAGAGCAAAAAAACACCCCCAAGGTGGTGTGCTGCGATTGTCGTACGATCGATTATCGATTTTGTGATTGCAAGTGAAATTGCAATGTGTATGGCTAGCTTTAGAGCATATTTTCTATTTGTAGTATACCTAGGTCCTTTATCTACATCTACAGCAAGTTTGGTAATGCCTTTGCAATTAACTCACTAGTCGAATAAAAAAAATTGTCCATCTCTATTTACAAGTCCTCATGTGGGAAGAATAAACTAGTAGTGGCAATTCAGTATCTTTACTGTGTACCTTATATTTTACTGTGTTGTTTCAGGGATGCCTGATTTCCTGGAGAAGCTGCACTTGGCAACACTCCGTGCCAGAAACATGGAGATCAAAGTGAGGGATTACATATCCATCCGTCCTCAAGACTGCAGCAGTGAAGCCCGTGCCAGCCCTGAGCGGAAGCCTGCAGCTGCGCACAGTCCACCCCAAATGGATTATGCTTAACAGATTTACTAGAAACCCCACATTGCTTCACAGACCTGCATGAGGGGCAAGCGCTGCTCGGACAATGTGAAGGCCACATGTGCAGATCCTGAATGCGTGATCACTGCCAGTCAGTACTGTATTTCTGCCGCCTAAAGAACTGGCCTTTTAAGCAGACTCGCTGCTTGCACCAGGTGCCTACTTCAAAGCAGCTTATTTAGGGACCTTTATCAGATGATGAGGTAATGGGCATTTGAATGCAAATGAAACTGTCGTAGTGTCCATGTTAGAAGCTGGTTGGCATCGGCTTTCAGTTCTTCGTTTGAATGTTTAGCTTTTGTCCGTCAAGAACAACAGTGGATTCCTGACTCATAATCATCAGCTTAACAGCAGTGGCTAACCTTCTTAATGGATTAACACTGATATGGAGAACCAGAATATACCATCATAAGCCATGGAGAGCAGTCCGACATGTCTGTTTCTCTGGAAAGACCTTGACTGAACACCCACCCTTTGTTCAAATGAAGGAACCTCATTCTTGTGATTACCTGAGACTGCAGAGGAGCGGTGATAATGTGACTATTTGAACTTGCATGATTTAACTATATTAATGCAGATCAAGCAATTCAAGATCCCTGGTTTTATGGTGCAAGGCAAGTTAAGTGCTGTTCATCTACCCAAGGTTAATTAATTAGTTTTTTTTTTTTTTCTTACAACCCTTCAAAAACTGGTGGTGAGGATTTCAAATGTATGTTGGAAATTGTATTTAATCTTTACTTAAAATGGATCTGTGAGTCAGGAAACTTGATCAACTTTTGTTTTTAAATATCAGAAGTAAAGTTAAGGCCTCAAAGGAAAATCGAAAAGCTGCCTTCTAGTTTCCTGACATGTCTATCATATGAACACGCTGCCTTACTGGACTTGTCCAGGCCGCCTTGTGTGATTGGGCTTTTGAAGGGACAGTGACAAATTTGGGAGGGTGCAGTGATTTTTTTTATTCATTATGTAAAATTTAAGTTGTAACTAGTATTTTGGACCTGTGCATTCAGTAAGGTTTACTGAAGGTAACTTCTTATTCCTTCTGGCTTTGTACCAAGGGTGGTCATTGGCTACAGGACTAGTCTGCAAAGTGGTAAGCCATCACTCCTAGGTGTGACATTGTTTAATGTTATTCAGTAAGATACTTCACATAGGAGACTACAATTTCAGATCTCACTATATTCAGCCCTTTCCTGCTCCAATAGGTGCCTTACCCTGCAAATCAGGGGAAAATATTACCTTTGTACTCCCATAATGATAGCATTCCTACGCTGCAATCATATCTGTACCAGTTCTATGTTTTAGGAGGGAGCATCTAGTTAATGTCAATTGTTTTTTTAAAGCTGTTGGCAGGTGTTCAGGCACTCCAGTTTTGGCTGATGGATATAATGATAGCAGGAGCCACCATACAAAGGGCTTTTTTGTATAACAAATCTTCCTGTGTGTTGGATTTTGTAACAGTAGGTGGATCCATTCATGGCACTTGTTCTGTATGCACAGTATGTAGAGAGCTAATAATGCATATTGAAAGGGTTTGCTTACGTCTTCACTCCTTGAGCTCCGAGCTAAGCACTGCAGTGGAGGTTGAGTTGCTTAAACACAACTCGATCTGGAAATCACTCCAGGATGAAAGATTTTTTTCTCCAGAAGCTCCACTGAAACTTGCCACTTTCTCTGGCTGCAGTGAACTAAAGGAGCATCACTTTCAGGCAGCGAGTGAAACAATTTTACTAAAAGGTGCAATTTTCTTCCCCAAAAAGCATTTTAAGAGTGCAATAATAATACATGGAGACAGAAAAAACACTGGAAATCACAGCACTTAAATTCAGGCTTTTAGCTCTCTCACTCTCTAAGTTTCAAATTGTTAAAAGTGCATTATGAAGACATAAACCAATTACTTCCTGCGCAGCCACTGATAATGCGTAATGGACCAACCTACAGGAGAATACAATGCACCAGTGTTCTGGTTTTTGTTTAAGGGGTATTCCAGACTTTATAACCCCCTCAATATTTACGTATGTAATGATGATGGGGGTGCTGCAGTGTAGCTGACAGAAGGCCAGTGTAATAAAAATATTGAGTATTCCTACGTGTAAGGTTGTTAGGGGGGGGTGTTCCTTTTTAAGATTCCTTTTTTGAGAATGAAAACTTTCAGTGACTTGTCTAAAAACTTTTTTTTGCTCATTTTTATAGCCCAAATTTCCAGTCCTGTAAACCAGTCTCCCAGAATGTTTCCACGTAAATAGTGGGAGTCTGTAATCTATGCTTTGTCTGTGCAAAATGTAAGTGAATGGCATGCTGTTAGAGAAGGGTGACTACGAGGAGCTCTTCAACTCTTTTTTCTTATTTGTGTGTTCTGACTGTTAGCACTATAGGAACCTCATAAACTGCAAATGTGTGTGGTGTCTTTTTTTCTCTTTTCTTAAAAATTTTGTGGTTGTTGTGTTTTCAAATGCAAACAGCAAGCTGTTTAACGTTTACCTCCCGAGTTCCACATAACATGCTCCAGGCATGTTAAATCATTAATTACAGTTAAATATTATATGGGAAATGATCAGATTCACTTATAAACCTACTTGTGAATCTTACTTTTAAAAACACAAGATCAGTACACTGTATTGGAGGTAAGTATCCTATATTGCTTTTATGTGGTTCATGAATTGTTTGGGACATTTAGCAAAACATTCTTTGGTTCTAACTTAAGCATTGGGGAATCTGTGATCCCAGGTCCGCCCCTATGTCCTAATTATATTGTGTTAGGGAGATTTACACTTTAGGTTATATGTACATGGTCGTGTCCTGCAGACTGACAGGAGCTCGGAAAATGACCGGGTGTTCCTGTATTTGAAAAACAACCCTGTGCGTTTGTTGGTCAGTTGCACTTGCTATATATATATATATTGCTGTCTGTTTTCCTATACTGGCCAGTGCAAACTTTTTGTTATAGTGGAACACAAAATGGCTGTACATTTCAAAGTGTGGAAAACATAACTGGAATATATCATTGTTAATTGCAATACAAAAGTAAGTACGGTATTTTTCAGTTCATATGACTCTGCTGTACAGCTTCACCCTATGTGGTGGAGCATCTTATCCCGGTAAAATAGCGGAAGTTAAAGGTAGTGGGAAAGCTGTCAGAGGCTTCCCCACCTCCTGGTCTGTGGGTGGAGTGTTCTTCGGTAATACTTAGTTAACTGTTGGTCAGGTTGGGTCTTTCCACATCAAGCATACAGTTTCCAGTGTACCAATTATGTGCTGATACACATTTAGGACCCATTCACATTAATCTGGTCTGATTCAGTGCATCAGTATGGGCTGTTACTGCACCAATCACCTTTACCCTCCCCAGCGTTATGGTCTACACTGTATCTGCCGTGATTCCCTGGGCTCCCCTCTACACATTGATGACGCCTGCAATGTGGGTTTGGAAAATATGTCCCTCCCACAGCACTCGTCGAGCATAGGCGAGTATGCCTGACCCCAGCTCGGGCACACTTTTTTTCGGGCATACCACCAAGGAGGTTTATGGATCTTAACTTAGACTGACAATTATTCTTAACCTGGTTGTCTACAGCACATCATCTGGAGTTTTACTGAACCTACAACAAAAGTGATTTGTGATGCCAATAATAAAATGCAGAGGGTAGCCATGGCGGTTATATTTGCCATATCGGTGACTTGAAGCATGTATGCAGAAAAGATCTATTGAGTCACTGGTTTACAAAATTACCAAATGAATAAGTGTATAGCAGGGAGTCCACTATCCGATCAATGACTGCTGCATGCAATGGGTTTCTGATAAGTGTCAGCCAAGGAAGACCTTCCTGTGTGGTGATCCATTGAATGTTATCAATAGCCGGGACAGTGTCCTTCTGCTGTTACATTTTTCTTGGGGCTAAATAAATAATGAGAACATGATGATGTATTACAAATCATTCACCTCTTAAATTTGCACTGCTTCTACACGGTAGGAGCTCCAACTGCTGTGATGTTACATTTCTTTTTAATTCATATGTATAATTAAATGTAAACATTGGTTCCTATAATGTATGTCCCGTGTCTGAATTATTTTCTTCTTTGTCTATATGTTCTATATAAATACTATTACAAGGATAGGCATTGTTACCAGCATTTCTGTAAAAACATAGTGGATATCAGCTAGGTTATACATAGAAATCCATTCTACAGCACATACGTACTCCCAGCTAGTGATGCTCCGATTGATCGGCCGATATTGGCTTAAATAGCATGATCGGCGCAAAAAACCGATCAACGGGGGCGTGGCCTGACGCCGAGCTGCAGGAAGCCTGCTCTGGAGCTCCTCCCCTGGCACCGCGTAGCCAGCCAATCCAGCTGTGCCGCTAACCGAGCGCGTGCGCCAATGAACGCAGGGAGGGGCGGGAACACGGTGCCAGCTTTCCAGCTTGGAGAGCGTGGAAACATGGCCGCCGAACCAACAATGCTCTTGGGGAGTTGTAGTCCGACCTGCGAACTGTCCCACGAGCAGATCCGTGAGGAGACTGAAGAAGTGGCCATTGCCAAGCGCCAAGGAGGGTTCCGTGCCACAGAGAGTTCTCCTAACCACCACTGGAGTACTGACATTACACGACGGTGTGTCTAGAAACTAACGATATCATTACAGAATATGGGCCGTCATATTACATTAGTATCTCGCCGGGAGAACGTAATCCTGTACTTTATCACCACAATTCCAGACATTGAGATACTTTATAGTGGCACTAGTGTTCTAAGGTGCGCACAAAACAAGCATATCCCACCAGAGACGCAACGTGATTCTATTTGACAATTAAGAATGATCCACCCGTTATCCTTTGTCAACTTATTGTGTTAAAACCTAAAACTCAACAAAAAAAAGTTAATGAAAAGCGCTAGCCCGATCCCACAGTGCTGTACAAGAAGAACCGACCCTCATACAGTAGTCAACTGGGCTATAGGAGCTTACACCTCGAATAGCCGCAGTTGCCAATGCTGTTTTATGATACATAATCCACGGACATGCCTGTACAAGCGCATCGAGCTATTCACATCAGTAATTGCAAAACCAAGGGAGCGTTAAATAAGAAGGATTAATGTAGACGTTTTCCATCAAGTACAAGTTCTCTGCCCCCCCCCCCCTCTGCCAATAAACTGGGCCACGAATACAGAGATCCAAGCTTCATCATGTAGTCATCCTGTCTGAACTCGGAGACTGGAACACTACAAAATGGCTCCATCTCCCTATAGAGGGACTACACTGCCACTCCACAGCCATAGAGCTCCGTATAGATCATGTCCTACAGGAGTGTAGGTCATCTCTCTTTCTAAAGCTAGGCATACACGGCTCAATGTTCCATTTTGCATGTACTTTCTAAGTGTATATACAGTGTAATATACAGTGTACCTGTGCCTCCCACACCCCCCCATATATACAGCACACACCTCGCCCCCATATAACAGCGCATTCCCCTGCCATTGTGATCGGCAGATCATGATCTTGGTGATCGGGATCGGCCCCAAAATGCTGATCGGAGCATCTCTACTCCCAGCGCATCACTTTCCACATTTGGTTATGGTTACAGCCTTATCCAAAATGGATTAAATATTATATATAAATTCTTTCTACACACAACAACACCCTATAATGACAGTGTGAAAACAGTTTTACTTGGTTTTTGCAAATTTATGAAACAAAAAAATCCTATGTACATACTGGTATTATAGTATTAACAATCTTTGCTATGAAGTTGAGGTCAGGTGCATTCTCTTTCCCCTGATCATCCTTGTGATCTCACTGTAGCTCCGAGCCCCCCACCACAGACCCGATTTATTTTTTTTTAATTACCTAACGATTGATCACCTTGCCTCGTTTGCAAGGAGTGATTGATCGTGGGAATAGAAGGTGGAAACCTTTGTGTCATCGATTGCATTTGAAGAAATGGTGATACAAACAGGAAAACTGACATTTTGGTAAATCCCTGTTCAGTCCCCATCCAAAGTAGCGACGGTAATCGATTGCCCAAAAGTGGTGTGCATCAATTCGCTGGCACGATCATTTGGCGATCCGTGTGCTTCACTATGCTATGTGAGTTGAGTCCAATAGACAGATGAAGGAGCAGTTGTTTTTTTTTTTGAGTAGGAGTTAAAGAGCCTGTAACTCGGGGGAGTACATGTGAATGATTGGCAGCACTGACTGAAAAACACGGATCCTTGAGATGCTGAAATAAACTAACTTAGCTCCCCATATAGAACCTGGGACACAACCTATTCACGCAACAGTTTCATTATGTGCTCGGTTCTGCCAAGGGAGGTATAATATCATAATATATATATATATATATATATTATATTGGAATATTGTAGACTTAAGCAGATGCAAACATACAATATATTTGCAATTCCCAAAATGTACATAACTTTGTAACCCAGTTTCAATTGAATTGAGACTGTAGGTTTGCTCGGGGGACAATGAGGTAGATTTTTCAAGAAGTAGCCAACCTCCATCCAAACTTATCCAGTGATGCTTTGAACCAGTTGGCTGTGCCATCCTGAGCTGCACTTTTATATCGATTTATTAGTACTACAACTTTTCTGTTGTCTATCAAAAAAAAATTGAAGAACTAACATAACCATAGACAACTGTCACCCAACAGGGAAATATTTTGGATGCTTGGGATTTTCTCCTTCTGCAGATCAAATGCAAATTAATAATGTGAAAGCAATGAGAGATGTGGTCCAGTAATCGGTTTTTCAACATTTTTCGCAAAACGTCCCCCACCACATTTTTCTTCCTTTGCAAAATTTTAAAAAAGTTTGAGCTTTAGATAAACAGTGAGAGTATAAAAGGTAGTATAAAGGCTTTGTTCATCCTGCATACAATTTGCATACTAGTGTAAAAATGTTGGCCTCACATTGACCATCTCTATCAAACACTATATCTCAGCGCCACCACAGTTTTTACTGGCAAACTGGTCAGCGTTATGTTACCCACAAACGGGTCAGTTACCAGTAAGAAACCATGCACTTACACTTGTATGGGAGGTACAAGATAAGTAGTGAGACATTTGTGTTAACACATTGGCCCGTTTTGTGGCAACGTGAATGCTATGTGGTTTTCTATGGATACCTGTTACCTTGTATAATCCCCCCCCCCCCCCCCCCCCGCGCAAAAAATGTAACCAAAAGAGGTACATAGGTGAATTAACTTGCAAGTCGATAGTGGATATGAAATTTTCTTTTACAGAAATTTTATTAATTTTCGAAGTACATAGTGCAAAGTATAAAAAAAAGAATAGGAAACATAAAAGCATGTGAAACGACCATAGGCAGAATGTTTGTCACAAGGAACAACTAGTGCAGAAAAAGAAAAGAGCAAGCACAAGAGGGGGAAGAAAGGGAGGGGAGGGAGGATGATCAGGGTAAAGGAAGAGAGGACTCGGGACCATTAGAAACGCTCAAAATCTGGATGAAATTTTTAAAAAGCATTTATGTATATCAATAGGACCGAGGTAAGATGTTCTTATCAGAATGCTGCCAAGTGTTGCTTTACTTCAGAAAATGACAGGGTTGGTTGCTTCCAGGACTTTGCAATCACTAGCCGAGTGGCAGAAACACATATGACCCAGTTTTAGCAGCTGAACGATGCAGTTGAGGCGGGCGCCTATTGAGCAGGGCTTCCCAGGACTTTTAAGGCGATGGAGAGTGCACAAGTGTGCAAGAGGTTGTAGCTCCTTATCCATAGTTTACGCACCTAGGCAGTCCTACCACCACTGGAGAACGAGCCTGCGTCCCAGAACAAATAGGAGAGGGTGAGAACTTGCAATGGGGGTGAGGTACCAACGCATTAGGACTTTAAAACGAGTTTTCAAGGGACCTTACATTATGGGAACCGCTTGCAATGTTTTGACAAATTCGTATCCAGTCAGCTGCATCAAGCGATTGGCCGAGGTCAGGTTCCAAGCGAGCATATAGGGCAGCTAACAATGGAGATGAGGAAGAAAGTTGCCATAAAGGGATCTGAATGTAGCGGAACATAGTGGAGATGGCAATGCCATTGGTTCCCTCAGGCTCTGAAAGGAGCAAAATCCCGGTATGTTATAGAGCTGGTAGGCGAAGGCAGAGTGTTGCCTGGCACAGGGTGCGAAGGCAGCAGGCTCAGTGAAAGCAGGGGGGAACGACGTGTTGCCCAAAACCCTAACTGGGGGGAGTGAGGGGAACATTAATTTCCAATGGTCCACTGGTGACCTGAACGCGCACAGTGTGGGGGAGGGGTCCAAAGAAAGGACAAGAGAACGGGGTGTGAAGGGGGTGCAGGTCCACACATCAGGATTTATAGCTGATGTGGTGTAGACGGGGGGGGGGGGAACAAAGAGGCGTACTGGGACAGAAGATGTGACCCAGATGATTGGACACAGAAAAATGTCAAACGACTCACGAGGTTGAGTTGGGGAGAGGGTACTATAGGATGTCAGTTAAACTAACTGGCAATAAGGGTATAAATGCGTGGTATCTAGCTGGACATGGACAAGCGCGAGCCACTTGGTGCTGCTCCTGTAGTAGACAGACTATTGTAGGAACACCTTATCCTCCAATCTACATCTGTGGCCTCCCGACTACGTGAGAGCGAACACGAGATAATATACGGACTGCTTGCTTGGCCGCAATGAATGCTAGTATGCGCCCTTGCAACTCTTGCATCACTAATCCCAGGACTACTGGTGTGGTGTGTGTTGGGGGTAGCAGGCACTAGGTGCAATAACGCCTATAAAACCTAGATAATACCAGTTCATAGGTGTGTACGATAACTCCACTCTTGATGCGCGCATATGGTCGTGTGCGCCTATCCTGAACGGCAAGTCATCAAGCCGGTCAGCTTGCAAGACTAAAGTTGCCTGGGAAATTAAGGGACCCCTCACTCACCCAGTTAGGTGGTTGGGGCACACGATGTTCCCCCCTGCTTTCACTGAGCCTGCTGACTTCGCACCCTGTGTCCCAGGCAACACTCTGACTTCGCCTACCACTCTATAACATGACAGGTTTTTGCTAGTCCGAGTACTCAGTTGTGAGGGCTTTCTGATTAAGAGAGCACTTGAACCTCTTCAGCCCTGCGATCATCGCCGAACTGGTAATGTAGTCTAAATCTGCATCAATCGAGCTGAGATGGTTGCGGGGTACGGCGTCACAGACATAATGTCTTCTCTCTCACAGCAGGGCCTTATGGACTATACCGTCGGATGCCATCATCATTAGTCTGAATCGCATGTCTGTCCTCATGGGGCGCATCTGGAGTACCAGATATGTCAGGACAAGGCGTCTTTCGCCGTCGAGTGTGCGCCCCAACGACTAGGGAATCAAGTCGTAGGAAGTGTAACCACCATACGTGAAGGACCCGCCTATAAGTAGATGAGCGTATCAGGCCTCACTTGACCAGTGCAGAGTAAGCTCGTCACGCGGGAATGCCCATTCCTTTTGTCAGGAGAGGATGCTATCACTGAAAGCTATTACGGATGTCCAGGCTATAAGCATTAGCAGCTTCCATGGAGTTAGCGAGTCGCCGTGATAAAGTGTGTCACAATGCGTGGATTGTGTACCATATCGACCTGACATTCGAAGTCGACGTGTTGGCTCATCTCGACGGTCTAGCGGCGCACAACGATTGCAGTTGATCCGCATCTGCTGCATCTATGCACTGGACTATGATAAAGTTCATGGGCCTGTAGGCCGAGCGATTTTCGTCTACAGGATTCACTTAATCGTGTCGCGAATTACAGGGCATCATGCTGTCGGCATAGACGTGGCATCATGAGCCCTTGGTGACTCTGTCGTATAACATGGTATGTAGCGTAGTGCGCGGGATCATACCACTCACCGATGCGTTGAGCACGTAGCGGCTACATTTCAACTGGCAGACGTACACACAAGATCTCTCTTGGGAGCAGGGCCTGTCAAGCGATGTAGTGGCGCTAGGCCTGAGGCTGCATCAACGCTGTGCATCTCAAAAGAAGGTTCTACCTGCTAGAATAAAAGAGAACTCATGAGTAGCCGCATAGGGCCATGTGTCTTCTTTTCTGCCAGCGGCGCTCAAATGTCGGTACCTAGCAGCTTAGAAACCCATCCATGTACCTGAGAAAAATCAACCAATCTCTGGGGCGCGGTGTGTGAAAACCTGGAAGTGCAGGTGAAACATTACTACACGCATGGCCTGCGAGATATCGTGACTGTCACAGAACTGTACACAGCTTAAGCCGTTAGCGTGATGAACCTCACATGGGTCTGCAGACGTACACTATAATAGCTGCGTTTAAAAAAATTGACAAGACATGCATGCGCGATAGGCATTAGCTTGAGCGTTTCACATTGGCATCCGCCAAAGAGTACCAGCCCCGGTACACTCGGTACAGGGTGGTCACGGCGTTGGTTTGTACACGGTGAGGGTCAGGTGATTCAGAGGGGCGTGCGCGGCGGGGTCCTCCTGCGTTGAGGAGCCAATTTCTTTATCACCAGCTTCCTCTGGTGCTTGTGGCGCGTGCGGGAGGTGGTGGAGTTGGTCAGGATTGTTTGTGGTGGCGGGGAGGGGGGTGCGAACACAGAGAAAGAGGTGGGGTATTGACCATGTTTTCGGGTTTATTGCTCCGATAGAAGTATTGCAGAGATCGTGGCGTTCATCCACCATCACATTCAGCATACAGTTTTGTTCAAAAAACATTATTCATACCCCCACGAAAATGCTGGAGTGTTTTGGCCACTATTAAGGCGGAGAATGACTTCTGATCATTTCAGTCATTATGTGTCTTTACAATTACATGAAAAGTCGCTGTACGCGATGCTTTTTTATACGTTGCACTATGCACTACATATATAACATAACTTAATAATGAAAAACACAAGATGTCTTTCTGTGCTCACATCATTATCAGTTCGACAAATTAACTAAACCCAAGTCGTACTACTTGCATAAAAGCATTATGTGCGTAGTATACGACGCTACTATCACGGTACGGTTATCTAGTAGCGCGCATTTTCAAAGGCATCGCCCAGCAGGAGTGTGCACCGCATCAGGTGTGTCAATGTTCGTGGGCAGCCTCGGTGTCAGCGTGGGCAGGTGGCGGATAGAAGGTAATACCACATGCGCCGTGCATGTGAACAAAAGAACCTCAGATATCAGTGGCACATAGAATCTTAGGGGGCTTGGGGAAAGGGGAGGGAAGTCGTGGGCATGTCACTGCTTGCAGATTCAAGTCCCACGCGAGAGAAGGTTCTCCATGCAGCGGAAAATGGTAAATATACGACCCTAGGCCGTGTTAGTGTCTAAGCACCCTGCGCAGATTGTGACGGGGTATGTAAGGGTATGCGTGTATGAGAGAAGTATGTCCTTGTTGGAAAAAGATGTGCCAAGGTCGGGTCTACTAAGCGCTGCGATTGATTGTGGGGGACATAACGGGGTGGCATGCACAAAATTTTATCCTTCCTGAAGTGGATCAAAGTGCTGGGAGTAGGCGTTAAGAATCATGTCAAAAAGTGTGTAAACCAAGGTGGGGGGGTATTCACAAGGCTGAACGAGCGGTATCGCCGTGTACTTCATAAAGCGAAAGACAACCCCAAGAGACATAGTTGGAACCAACGAACACCGGCCATGTGCTTCACAGGTAGGCAAGGGGTTGCGGTTTTCTTCAAGGCCTATGTTCATTGGATCTAAATGTGCGTGGTCAAATCCGTGGAATGTAGGGTGGTGGGGGATCTGGGGGTGGGGTCCGCCCGCAGAACAGGTAGCAATGATCCATGGCCCAAACTGTTCTAATTTTTGTTTTCATCAGTCCACAGAACACTATCCAAAACTTTTGGCATACGCAGTTGATCAACGTTGGGTGACCAATGCTATGTTTGGAGGAGGAAGACCAAACTTGTAAAACATTTTTTATGAAATAATAAAATAACCGCACTATAGCTAGAAGTCCATTATTTTATATTTTTTTAAATAACAAAACTGTTTTTTAATGATACTTCAAGCATTAGGGAACACCCTGTATGTGGTAATTCACATGTGTGTCATCTAAATCGTCATAGGTATGTGCCGCTCAATATAATATTATACAATCGACCCCTGTTCTTTGGTGGAATATGGTAGCAAGGCCAACTTACCTGCGGCCAATCCCCGTCAAAACTATAGGGAGAGGCAAGGGGACTTGCACATACGCATCTGGGTCACTGAATTTGGCTTTACTTACGCCTATCACCAGGGCGTTGCTGAGGGTTGAGAAGATCGGGGCAGCTCTGGGCACCTTCGCGTTCGCGGCAATGTGCGTGTCCGCAACCTTTGTAAGCTTACAAATATGAAAATGCATAAGGGGGGAAAAAAAAAAATCTATCTAACAATAAGGTACATCAACTTTCATTTAAAAGTTCTTTTTTATTGGTCCAAACACAAACATACAACCGTATTCAATCAATCTTAGATATTAATAGAGTATTGAAAAACATTTTTGAGAAATCACATTGTATGTTTTAAGAATTTTTTTGTAAATGTAACAAGGCTTCTGTACAAATATTAACACTATTTTCTCAGGTATTCAAATACTTAATGTGCTGGCAAAACAAATTCCTTAAGAATCATCAATGTGTTTTCCTGAATTTTTGTTGCATCAACACTGCTCTCACAGTGGTAACTATGGTGCTATCACTCAAGATAAGTGCTAGAGTTAGAGTATTGATAACTGTATTGTCTTTTTAATCCTATATCTATAAAGTTTACAAATTTCTTGAGAAAATACTAAA
>CM070034.1:114800373-114815719 GCA_036250615.1 Ptychadena robeensis
GTTGTTGGTTTAAATTTAACATGTAAAGGTAGGGCTAAGGGTAGGAAATAGTGATGAGTGAGCACCAATGTGTTCCACCCAAACACATGTTCTACTGAACATAATGTAAGTCAATGGGAGACAACCAGGCCCCCCCCCCCCACTCGGAAGAGGGGAGGGGATGCCTGGTCCATTGGAAAAGGTCAAAAAGTGGACTGTAAACCGCATGGGGACCATGTCTGACTGCACCTTGGACTCCCAAGTTGCTGCTGGGAACCAGTTGAATTAAGGGCCTGCACTTAAGCTGACCCGATTTAAAAAAAATAAAAAAATTGTGCAAAGAATATATACACTCTGGATGAGTAGGAGAAAATCAGTGGACTGAATACCTTGTGTGGTGCATTTTAAAGTCCATTAAAAAAAGATACTTTGAAATGGCCTTCATCAGCTCAGCTCTCCTGTGGTGGTGTTGAGGAATCAGAAGCAATCCAGGCCTTGTAAATTTTTCTGAGTCAACCTGTCAGCATTGCCAGTGGACAAGCAGATATGCTTATCTGTTATAATGCCACCAGCATCATTTTAAGATGGTCTGCCATGTAATTTCACTATCTTCCACAACTTCCCCTCCTTGTAACACTTTCAGGATGAGGTTGCTGGTGGGGTGTCATGAAACTGTCCCATGCCTTGGATAATGTTGCCCTTGTTACAACTGCAGTGTGTTCTCCTTGTCTCCCTTCTCGGTTGCCCAAGAAAGTACGGACTGTGTCAGATGGAAAACTTTTGAGCAATCACTCCACAAGTACCTCTGTTAATGCACCATCTTAGTCGTCCTCCTCTCTCATTCCTGTGGCAGAGAGAAGTTCTCTTTGTAGTGGGGGTCAAGAAGGGTGAACACCCATTAATCTGTTATCTAAAACATGTTAAACGCGAGGGTCACAGGAGAAGCAGCTTAACATGAAGTCAGCCATGTGTGCCAGAGTATCAACAGTCAAGATGTCGATGTTGACATCTGGATGACTCTCCTCCTCTTCCCATCCATGCTGAACAGATGTCATTAAACCTACATGGGTACTACTACCCTACTACTACTTTTGCAGAAGCAACAGTCTCCAGCAGCTCCTCCTCCACTTCATCAGGTTGTCATCTCCTACCAGATTACCTCGTCTGCCATATTAAGAGTGTCCTCCCTTAATTGTGAGCTGTGGGTGACTTTCTGAAATGGGCACACAAGCAGCACACCTTAACTTGTAGCTCTTGCAAATAAGGGTAGGTTTTGAGAAATCGCTGAACTAAATTTAAAACATGGGCTAGACATGGAATGTGGGTCAGGTTGCTGAGCTCCAAAGCCACCACCGCCAAGTTTTGGCCATGGTCCGCCACAACCATGCCTGGTTGTAGGTTGAGTGGCAAGCGGCACAGCTTGGTCTGGTCCCTTGTACCCTGCCACAGCTCTGTGGTGGGGTAAAGCAGACCAGCTTCAGCACGGCCTGTTGGTGCTTCCCCACAGTAGTGCTACACTGCTTCCAGCTAGTCCCTGACTGCATACTGGTGTTGGAGGTAGTGGAGGAGAAGTGGAGGTTGGCACCAGTTGCTGGTGGATTTAGGGCCTGCAATCCTACGTGTGGGTAGCACCTGTGCCATCCCAGGGTACGACTCGCTCCTGGCCTCCAACATTCACCCAGTGTGCCGTCCAGGAAATGTAGCATCCCTAGCCATCAGCAATTGTCCATGGCAAGGCCCATTTGCCAGAAGTGCAGAATACAAGGAAAAACTAGGCAATGGTTTGACATTCAGACACAGATTGTGAACCCAGACATTCGGCCCACTGATTAGGGTGCTTGGATGCCATGTGGAAGATCATACTGGTGGTGTTGATGTTGCTAGTGTTTACACCCTGGCTCATTTTGGTACTGCACAGGTTGCAAGCTACCACTCTTTTGTCATCTGCACATTCATTAAAAAAGCCCCATACTGCGGAACACCTATCCTGATTTCCGCATGGGGGGGTGCTTGGTGTCACGGTGGACAGACTTGGCCAATGTTCTGCGCTGCCCAGCTAACTTGGACATGAAGCTGGGTAAAGTATTTATTTATTTTTGATGTGCACTAGCAGCAGCAGGGACCCAGGGACATGGCCTGTGCATGCACCATTGGCATCATGCCCACTTCCCAACCCCTTATTGCTCACCTTCATGTTAAAGTCCAGAAAAAGCAAGACTTTTTGGTCAGATTACTTTCAAAGTCCAAAAATGGTTTCTTTCGGCAACAACAAAACCAGTATATAGTGCCCAGGTGAATGTGTGTCCAGTACAAGTCACTGTTGTGGAGCAGTATATAGATACAAAAAAGCCCTGAAACTTGTATAATGCCTAGATCAATGTGTGAAATCGAAATCACTGTTTTACAACCCAACAATAGAATCTTGTCCCAAATAAAGAAATCTTCACTGCATTAACACTAGAGTCCTTAAAATGACTTTTGGGTCTTTGTTGTAGTATGGATCGACCAATCACTGTCTGAGCCGAACATACAGCATTGAATGTTATATAACACAATGACCTTTTCTGGCCAGCCAATCACTGTAATGCCAGCACCCAAGATGGCTACTGGCATTAGTCAGGGCAGTACTTACCTTTTAGTCTTTTACTCGCAAAACATGCAGGGTGGAGACTTGTGCCCTGCTTGGAGCATAACACGTGTTTGGCAGAGCATGCTCACTTATCACTAGTAGTAAACTCTCATGGGTAGGAAAGTATCTTGCAACAAATGGTGAACACTGGAGCTTGGTAAATCTAGATTTCTGGTAAGTGAATGGGTCAGCGTTGCTGAAGTCCTCAGCTGTCTTCTGTTACAGCTGATACAACTGTATGACCAGGCTAAAATCTAGGTCAAGTAAAGTGTTATTTATAGGTAACTCTTCTGCAAGGGCTGGGGATTTGCAATGCTAATTGACTAACATTTTTTACACATGTAGTTTTATTTTCTCTCCTCAGGATATAAACAGAACTTTTGCAAATATGAAACCACGAACATGATTGTACCATATGGCTTCAATTCCCTCCTTCACTATTCTAAGTATGCACCATTGTCTTTATATTGAAATAGCTTTGCTACCGTTGGTTTTATGAAGGGCGAACATTGGGCAAATAGTCATTGATGTGTATGTTGAAACTGTGCCAATCATGTACACTAGTTTCTGTGCCTGATCAATTTAGATACACTTTGCATGCTAAGGTCAACAATTTGGCATTTAATTGACCATCTCTAATTGATGCATACATGGCGTATAGAAGCACATTCAAGTCACTGTTATATAACCCTGGTTGCTGTCATCCTGGTTATTAGAACAAGAATGGAATTCGCACCTACATCCATCTCCCTGTTCACCAGGGGTAGAGTAGAAGGATTTTTAAGGGAACAAATATTCAGCTTCAAATATATTATATCTAATTTTTTTTATTTTTGTGATGCAAATTCAGCAATGCGTCTAACTTGATGTCGTCAGCTAGACAGTAAGCAAATTAACATTCAGAAAATGCATGTGAAAAAGATTGTATCAGTCAATACATGCACATTTAGATTAGTTTTACAGCTAGAAGTTGCTTCTTCAGGAAAAAGGAAGCATGTATTGTTCCACTCGTCAGTCTTGAGTTGGTGTCCAATTGTGTAGATGGCATCAATCAAGCTGTAATTGCCCTTTTTTTATAATTGCCCTGGGAAACCATATGGAATGCCATCTCACCATGGTTAATCCTAAAGTAGAAATGTCTGGGTTAATTGATCTTGGTGGTGGTTGTATGTAACTTGTGTAGCCCAACAAGGTGTAATCGGTTGTGTATTAAGTATTATTTAGGGTTCAACCAATGTCGGATGCGTGCTGGTTTCGCCATCACACAAGAGGATCCCCTTGCTTAATGTATAGCTGATGTAAAGTTAAACACGTTACTATTTGATGCTGAATTTGCATCACAAAAATAAAAGTATTTATGCATGTTATCTAGGTACAAACCTCATTGTGTTTGGTTTACACAGCCCAGTTTCCTGACTGTATTGATTAGAACAAGAACACATGGTGCATGGAGCACAAGTGCTCAATTATTGTTCTTGATGGTGTCTTATAGAAAGATGACCAGATCCTTAATTATGTAGGCCATTTATTAAATATCTGTAACTAATGTGTACACGAGTTGTGATGTTACCAGAGTCTCCCTAATCACCTCCCTTGTAGATTTGCTTTTGGCAATGAAGTAGGAGACATCACTATTCAGCCATATTCAGGAGAAATAATTGGTCAAAGGGAGAAACTATCGGAGAATGACATAAAAAGAATCAACCTATTGTACTGCACAAACGGTAAGGTGTTTCCTGGAAAAAGCAAGTAAACCTGTTTTGACAGAATATATCGTAATCATTGGATCAATCCCTTAATGCTAATTACATGAACTATTATATGCAAATGGAAAGGTAAATCTAATCCCAACTCTTGTGCGGCCTCTGCAAATGTATTGGTCACATGTACTGATGCATAGTTTCCTCTTTAAAACCTTACCAAATGAAATTGGATCTTCTGATCTTTTTCCAGGTAAAACCCCCTCTCCCATACACCTTTTTTTAGATCACTTCTTACAATTTCCTTTAGATCTAATTGTATGGCAAGATTGAGAAGTAGATGGGGGGGCCTTTTGTTGCTCTGTGGGTGGTTAGGCCACTGTAGCAAACATGCCTTCTAGATTTTCATCTCTTAATATTTTGGGATTTACCGTATACAGTGGGTATGGAAAGCGTTCAGACATCCTTAAATTTTTCACTTTGTTATATTGCAGCCATTTTAATGTACACACAGCACCTCATATTGACAGAAAAACACAGAATTGTAGACCTTTTTGCAGATTTATTAAAAAAGAAAAACTGAAATATCACATGGTTCGTATTCAGACCCTTTGCTCAGTATTTAGGAAAAGCACTCTTTTGATTTAATATAGTCATGAGTCTTTTTTTTGGGAAAAAAGCAACAAGTTTTTCACACCTGGATTTAGGGATCCTCTGCCATTCCTCCTTGCAGATCCTCTCCAGTTCTGTCAGGTTGGATCGTGAAAGTTGGAGGACAGCCATTTTTGGGTCTCGCCAGGGCTCTGGATGTATGTTGTTGTGGAGCCACCCCTTCTGTTATTTTAGTTGTGTGCTTAGGGTCATTGTCTTGTTGGAAGGTAAACCTTCGTCCAGTCTGAGGTCCTGGGCACTCTGGAGAAGGATTTGGACAGGTGATGAGCAGTGCCTAGTTTTCTCCACACATACAGCTACAATTAAGGCCAAAAAGTGCTATCTTGGTCTCATCAGACCAGAGAATCTGATTTCTCACCTTCTCTTGGAGTTCTTCAGGTGTTTGTTAGCAAACTCCATGCAGGCTTTCATGTGTCTTGAACTAAGGAGAGGCTTCCTTTGGGCCACTCTGCTATAAAGCCAGACTGGTGGAGGGCTGCAGCGGTGGTTGACTACAACTTTCTCCCGACTGCATCTCTGGAGCTCTGCCAGTGATCTTTGGGTTCTTTACCTCTCACCAAGGCCACTCTAGTAAGGGTTCTGGTCATCCCAAACCCTTTTAAGGATTATGGAGGCCACTGTGCTCTTAGCAACCTTAAGTGCAGCAGAAATTGTTACCATGGCCAGATCTGTTTCTTGCCACAATTCTGTCTCTGAGCTCTTCAGTTGGTTCATTTGACCTCATGATTCTCATTTGCTTTGACATGCACTGTGGTAAGTAAGTAAGGTCTTGTATAGACAGGTATGTGGTTTTCCTAATCAAGTCCAAGCAGTAGTGATGGCTGAACTTCGGCCAGGTCCGTCCGCGGATCAGACTTTTAAAGAAGTCCGCCTGTTCATGGGCAGATTAAAATTTGAATCTGGGAAACCGAAAGTGATGTCACATCCGGTACCTGGACCGCATAGTTCCTGGTTCGATTGCCGGACCGGAGTTAAATATGAGTGTCGGAGCAAAGGGTCTGAATACTTAGGACCATGTGATATTTCTGTTTTTCTTATTTAATAAATCTGCAAAAGTCTACAATTCTGTGTTTTCCTGTCAATATAGGGTGCTGTGTGTACATTAATATAAGGGGAGAGAGAGATTTTAGCAAATGGCTGCAATAGACCCCTTTAATTTTTTCACTTATTGTTCTGAATATTTTCTGTGCCCACTGTATATGTGAATAAAAGATGAGGTTTTTAGCACCTGAAACTTGCTCAAAATTCAATTCGAATTACACTTGGGTAAAGAAATGAAAATGTGGGCATTGTGATTGAATTGATGGTATATCCAAAATTGCTAGGAAAGTACAGAAGCATTGTAGGAACATTTGAAAAAGAAACACTATTGCTCTAGCATATGTAGTTCTTGAATAAATTAGGTTCAAATTAAAGTAATTTTGAACTTTTATTCAAAAACCATTTACAAGAGCAATATAGTGTTCCAACAGCTCTCTCGCAATTTGGGTAAAATCCTGCTTAGGGGATTTGCCAGTCAACTAGTTGACATATCAAAAGAAAAGCACATTTGCCCCCCCCCACCAAGTCATTTCATTTTATATTTTTTTTTTCAAATTGGGTACCTCCTCCATTGCTTGATACATGGAAGAAATATGTTTGACACGTGCCAATGGAAGATGAATAAAACCATACTCCTGTGTCAAAAGGAGTCAGGGAAGGGACCATTGTATGAAGCCTGATACAGGCATCCAACACTTAATGATTTATGCAGACACTGTTTTTGTACTTTGACCGCTAAATTGAACCATGTGTGGCTAGCTTTAATAGCACAATGGAGGTTCGATTGTAGTTCGATCCAAAAAATCGAAACTCTATTTTAATTTAATCAATGTACACCACATGGGGAGTACGATTATTGTTCAATTTCGATTTTAATTGAAGTAATCCAAAATTGTCGCTTTGAATTCCTCTTACAATTTTTTAGTTTCAATCGAAAGTTAAAGGAAAGTAGCTACACAAATAAAGCCAAAGAAATAGAGACAAAAAAATCGCCCAATCGAGCAAAATTTTCCAACCTGTCCGATCACTTTTCAATCGCCGATTTGACAAAAATCCATTAATGATCGTCGACTGTACTATGTGGGCAGCACATCGATTTGAAAGCCAAAATCGAACCATGTGTGGCTAGCTTAAGTGTGCTAAGTGCCAATAATAGGGTGGTGTTGAAAGTACCTGTGTAATGTAAAATATGCAGATTCTTTTTCCATTGAAAACTGTTTTGGGTCTCCCCCAGTGGTTACTTGGGATATTGCACTGCATTAAACCCAGATAAAATATGGAATCTTAAATGATTTGGAGATACCATCAATTCAAAATAGCAGGTAAGTATATTCTCCACCACCATAATTCTGTCTCAGCGGTAAGTTAAAGCTTTATATTTAAGAAATTTGTTAAAAGAATTGCTTTCTGATATTTATTTCTATTTCTATTTATTTTTCAAAAATGTGACTATTTTGAGTTAATTGCAAAGCCCCTTAACATGGTATCTACCCCCAACCCTTCTCTACATCAAGTTTGGTGATTACTACAAAAAAGTATGGCTCTTACACAAATGTTTTCATCAGTGAAGTTGAAAATAATTAATGCAAAAACTACATACATTTCCAATGTTCCCACAGGCCTTTACATCTCCAGCAATTTTAGAGATGATACCATTTTCAGAGACTTTACAATTGTCTCACAAAGTCAGCTAGTCGAAAGGTAAAGGCACTAGAGATGGTCAAATTCATGACCATAACAGAACTGATTTGAGATTTTTGGTGTGGAGTTATGGGCAACTTTTATAGATGGGTACATTTTTATCATCTTATACCTTTTTTAAGTAATTGGTTGAGTCGCCCTTATACCCAGTAGTTTTACCTATAATTATTTATATATATTTTTTTCTTTTTTTGGAAACCGAAGAGGCCGTTGTATTTCCACCTGGAGAAATCTATAAATGTGGTTCAGAAGGTCTAAAGCTAAATGCAGACAGTGAATTTGACCCTCGTCCAGCTTCTACTGCCACCCCTGGCACCGAAGTGTACAGTGCGGTTTCTTCTGCCACTTTGTCCACAGAGTTGTTGACCTCGTCTCTGGAAATGGTCACTGATGAATTGATGATTGTAACAGAAACCCAGACACCATATACACAAGGGCATGGCAAAATTAAAACCATTCCATTTATAGAGAAAAAACCTGTCTTGGAAACGACTATGCCAGATTTCACTCTCCTACAAACTAGAACACCTGAGCAGAGCGGCAATGAAAATGTTGGATACGCTAAAGAAGTAAGTTGCAAAGCTGGAATTAATCCTGCACATCCCAAAATGGACAACTTTAAGCAGGACCTCCTAAAATTGCACTTGCCTGTCTTTTAAAAGGAATCTTTTGGTTTTCAGAAGGAAATGGCTCAAAGAAAAGGTGTCTTAAAGTCTCTTCATGAAGCATTCCTTGGTAGATTTTCATCGGGTACATTGGACCTTGAATCCCTCTGTGGCTTTGAAGATGGATTGTGTGGTTGGAAGCAAAGTACTGACAATGACTTGGACTGGTGTCCATATTGGGGAAGTGTGAATGTTCACAATGGCCATCTAACCTTGGATGGTAAGTGTGTGTGTGTTTATTATCATAATTCTCTCTTCACTTGATGTAACCCAAATACCTGACAAAGCTAAAGTAAATGTGCTGAAACCTGCATAGAACTGGTTGTTTTGTGGCACACACTATTCCATGCAGGACTTTCTTACTTCCCTCACTAGAGATGCTTAAGATCAGGGTTGCTTCTAGCCTGTAGGGGGGCATATGCAAGTTCTTGCTTGGATAGGTTGTGGGGGAGCTAGTGGCAAATTTGTTGAGCAGGTGTGCTAGGCTTACTATTGGAGAAAATGAGAACATGTGCTCCTCCATTCTCTCCTTCACGTGCAACCACCACCACCCACAGCAGCTCAGATCAGGACCTAACTTTTTTGTTCAGGTAGAGAGCCTGTGTTTGGGAGGGTGCCGAATTTGCGTGCAGGGGAGGGGACCAGCTGAGGCCCTATGCGCACACATTCCACATAGCGGGAGAAACAGCCCTGCTTAAGATTTGGTAAATAGCATGCAGTGCTTGATTGGCTCAACTTCAGTGTGTATCCAATTTGCACATGTCAAATGCCAAAATTCTGAATCTCTATCCCCTTCCTCAACAACTCAGAATCGATAAAAAGCAGCCTGGCTCAAGAATTTCTGAACATGTTTAATGAAGTGGACCAACAGGTTATCTTTGGACTTTCTGGGAGACCTTCAAGCAGTCTTTAAATGATCTCATCTTGCATGATCATCCATAATAGAATATTTTATGTCCTCTTTCAAGGTGTTGTCTCCTCTTTCCTGAAGGTTGTGGTGTCTGTCTTATAGGGGCTGCCATATTTCTTTGCACATGTCTCAAAGCTGTCTTTATTTGTCCTTGTTATCCTCCTTTTTATTTGACTTTTAGGGTTCCACTTAGCCTTAAAGAACAACCAAAGAAAACCAGTTCCAAGACAGACCGCAAAACTCACCAGGTCTATCGTACATCCCTTTGGTTGTATCTCTCTGTGGTATGGCTTCAGACAGAACAAGAAGGGTAAGTCACTTGATGGCTATCATTTAATTTTTAAGAAACCTGCCAAGAAGTTGGTTATTATACAGGATTTGTGTTGACTGACGTTACATGTGATTTCAAACTTATTTATTAATTTTTTTTGCCCACCTTGGTCTCCTCACACTTAATACATGAATTCAAAACGTTAAATACAAAACATTTAAACACCTTGTGTTACCACTTCTGTCTGGCCATTAAAGTCCCCTAGCCCCCACTTTGTGGAGGGGGAGACCCCCTGTGTGGAGCAGGTGATTTTCCTACTTTCAACACACACTATCTTTATAGTGGGTTGTCTAATCTGTACTGCCCAAATTGAATGGAAAAATGCTAACATAATTTTTGAATGTGTAGATTTTATTCTCTTCTGTTATTCATTACATAGGTTACCTGAAAATATATGTAGTATCTGCTAGAGGGAAAAAGATCCTGTATTGGTCAGCTCGAGGGCAAAATAATCTTGGATGGACTAAAGAGCAAATAGACTTGCGACGCCTCTATCGGTACAGCAACGTGCAGGCAAGTATTCTAGATCCTGAACTGCAAAAAAATCCTACATTCTTATTGAGTACAGTAAGTTTTATCACTATATGTTGCTATACATGTATTTGGATGCTTTGTGCACTTTAATATCGGCGCAGTTTTTTTCTCTTAGAACTAGGAAGCTATGGCAGCCATTAAACCCAAATTCTGAAACGTTATTCTCCACTAAAATAAGTATTTTGTATACCTGTCTTGGAGCTTTACAGGGCTATTCAGATTGGAAAGGTGTCAGACACTTACCATAGCTATTTTCTGCTTGATCTAAAGGACTGTCACACAAGTTGATGGTTCACAATTTGGTCCAACAGCTCAATTATCAGCCAACAGGTTTGGGGTAGTCCTTTTAGAAAGGGTTTCTGGGCAGGGTTTCACTTAAGTTGGATGAAGAGGGCCAGCTATGGTATGGGGGCTGACCATTTATTGTAACTCATTATCCGATCACTGACTTTGGAGCAACCATTTTGGCAAAGGCTGCCCCTGGGCATGCTGGAACTTTTAGCTGTTTAGTCAGTTTACCACAAAGGTATTGCTCTAGCTATGACTTGAGAAGATTCCCCAACAGAGTACCCTGATTCTATGCCTGACATCGGGCTTTGGACATGGCTGGGTTAGATAAATCTTGTAATTGCTAAAAAGCATATTTTTAAACTGGTGCTTAGATGGGGGGGGGGGGGCTGGGGGGTCAACATTCTCATTTACGTGTAATGACTTTTTATTTATTTTTTATTTTTTTTCAGGTGGTGCTTGAAGGTGTTCTGGGTCCAATGAACAGCAGCAAAATTTTTATTGATAACCTTTTTTTTGGAGAGTGCAGCTAACCATCTATGTTCCGTGTTGTCTAATGTAATAAAAATAAATGTTCTGTCTGGATTTGGATATGTCTGGTTTTTAGAAGTTTTGTTGCCATAAATGGCCAGTAGAGGGAACTGGAGCAGTAATTATGCTTGAGCTTTCCTTGGTGCTGAATGTTGAGCCCAGTAAAGGGAAGAGTTAAACACATTTCATTTAACTAAGTTTTTCTAGCAATAAGGCACATTATTATATATTTTTTTGGGGGTGGCTATTAATGTCTCCACATTGTACTCTAAAGGAGGAGTGGGTGCTTAGTTCCCTTGTCTAAAGGGCTGCCAAATCTGAAATGTTTGTTCCTGGAGAATGTATCCCTAAGGCAGCAAAATTAATGCCTGTGTGGTCAATCTGAAGCACATCTGCAGCAGGAAATTGGTCATGGTTCCCTAGCTGGTCTACTAAAATCTTCTTGGATGGCATGCAGAAGATATGAGCAGCTGTCTTCAGGAAATCTATGGAGCGAAGAGGATCTAGCCTGTACCTCCCTCTTCTCCCCCCTCTTTAGAAAGAGGCTGAGCTGTTGCGTTTCTGACATCACTCTGGGGTTGTGGAAAGTAAACATTCACTACTTTAAAAGCCGACTATCTCTATTTCTTACCTCCATTGAGAGAGATGTGAGACAAGGATCACTCGTTTCCTAGCTTGGCACAGAGAAAGTCTCTTTTTACAAGGGAAAGATGTTCGTAAGGCTTGGCTGAATCTCTACCAAATGCAGAATCAGGATTTTTTTTTTTTTTTATCTTTGAGTGAGCGTCTTCAAAGTTTTGTTCGTGTTGAACATCATTGTGGACTGATGGAGCCTAGAGATCTGGATTCATCTCTTTAAAGTGGACACTTTGTGTTTTATTGGAACAGCTGACTTTTCTTTCTGGATATGGCGCTACCACTGTCATACTCTATCCAAGCCACCGCTGTCATAGCCGCAATTATCACCTTTCTCATTCTTTTCACTATATTTGGCAATGTACTTGTGGTTATAGCAGTGCTAACAAGCCGCTCGCTGAAGGCTCCTCAAAATCTTTTTCTGGTGTCGCTGGCTGCAGCAGATATCCTCGTTGCCACTCTCATTATTCCCTTCTCCTTGGCTAATGAGCTCATGGGATACTGGTACTTCGGTAAGACTTGGTGTGAGATGTACTTGGCGTTGGATGTTCTCTTTTGCACTTCATCCATAGTGCACCTTTGTGCCATAAGTTTGGACAGATACTGGTCGGTCAGCCAAGCGATTGAATACAACTCTAAGAGGACTCCTAAGAGGATAAAGTGTATTATCCTTCTAGTTTGGACTTTGGCAGCCCTGATCTCACTGCCACCCTTAATTTACAAGGGGAAAAAGGAAGACAGCAACAAAGACAAGCCTCAGTGTAAGTTGAATGAGGAGCCCTGGTACATTCTTTCCTCCAGCATCTGCTCTTTCTTTGCTCCATGTCTGATCATGATTTTAGTGTACCTCAGAATTTATCTTATAGCCAAACGTCGAAGCAGAAAGAACACTGCCAACAGACCTAACGAGAGGACATGTACGTTATTTGGCCACTGTGCTGGACACAAAGTGGAGGACTCGCTAGGGCATGCCTGTTCTAATCCAGAGGAGAAGCAGAACTCTGTACCACCTAGTCATTTGTGTGCCGTCAAAGTTGCCCATGCTGTAACAAACAAGAATAATGCTCACCCAGAGCATGAAGGCCTTAAAGAGGCTAATGGTCATGGGCCTTCAATGATGGACAGTGTTGTCACAACCAAAGGTGTTCTGCTGCTCAAAAAGCCAGCAGACTCTGTGTCTGCCGTGTCCAAAAAGAAAAGCCATATCAACCGCGAGAAGAGATTCACCTTTGTTCTAGCTGTGGTCATTGGTGTTTTTGTGTTGTGTTGGTTCCCCTTCTTTTTTACCTACAGCCTTCAAGCCATATGCCCTGACCTGTGTTACATCCCACAAAGTATGTTTCAGTTCTTTTTCTGGATAGGGTATTGTAACAGCTCCCTCAACCCTGTTATATATACAATATTCAACCAGGACTTCAGAAAGGCTTTCCGTCGGATTCTGTGCAACCACTGGACACATTCTGTGTGGTGAGAAAGTTCTCTTCTACAAACTTTCTATTTATTATATGAGGGAGAGCGCTTTACATTCTCTAGTAAACCAAATCCATCACTGCTAGCATCTTCATTGTGTTTTGGTGATGATGAGGAATATCACCTGCTTTACACAATATTGCTGTCCCAAGCTGCGCTTGGTTTAAATAAATGTTTATATTTGTGTTTCGACTGTGTTATTGTGTATTCCTGGCTTTGTGTTTCAATTGTACTCTTATTTAAAACTTGATTTCTTTCTTTATTGAGGTAATCAAACAATTAAGAGACAAGCAAATATTTCCTTCTTAAATCTATTAATTACTTTTTTTTAGATTCTGTGGAGGAGTGAGAAACAAAAGTTCATACTAATGTGAACTGATTTACTGTGAAATTGCAATTGTATGGTATGGGGAATGCTGGAAATTTGCAGAGAGTTGTCAGACATCTAGAGATCAAAAACTCTTTAACCAACTTCTAACAAAAGTTCTAACAATTGAAGTAACATTTGTCCTTCAATAAGCTAACGTTAATCTGCTTCTTGTGCTTAGGGAATTTTCAGATCATCTCTTTTCATTTGATTATGGATAGGATTACCTGCACACGCCAAACAAAAGTTTTCTGTCAGTGGTTCCATTCCAGATGTCCTCTTTATGTTTATTACTTTTGCAGCTTGCTTCTGTTGCTTTCCTCCTTTATGGTTATGGTCCAGATCAACCTCCAAAATGTGTGTGCCAAAGAAGGTTATATTTATATGGCATAGGCATGACATTATTGCCACTAATGATTAACATGTAGAGATTGATGTCCTGCAGCAGCACACACTGGACTATCTGGACATCACATGTTTAATATATGCATGGGAACTTCTAACTGAATACATACTACAATGGTCACATCTTTTATTTTTGTGTTTTCAATAGGGCAAAGCCTAGCAGCCAGTCAGCATTTATCTCCAATTAACACATTTATAACTGTGGGTTATTACACATCCTACATAAGAACTGCTCTCTACCTTACTTTTCAGGCACTTTAGGTCAATGTGCCCTTGTGTGGGACTTGGGTACCAGTTTCTTTGACCATAACATGAATCCTAGTGTTGCCAAGGTAGGTGGTTTACCTCATGGAAGTCAGTAGCCCCTGTATTGGATATAGGTTACTGCCAGCCATGCCTTCTCAAGCTGGTGTATATCTTGCTGGCAGTAACAAAGCTTGATACCCATTTTAAATGTAATGGTAGGTAAAAAATATTAGGGCAGTTAATTTGGCAGACATTCTTTAATACATTCAATACAACAGGTATTCTTCATTTTGGTGAACAGATATCCCTGTTAGGACAGCAGTTTCTAATATATACATAAACAAAAATTGGGTTTCTGTGTTTCCTAAGAAAATATTAATGATATATCACAACTTCAGACAACAAATGCCTGTATTTTCTAAGAGAGGACAAGTAGAGAGGATTATGTGTCCTATTTTCCCATGTTTTGTTGTTTTTGTCCTTGGGAATTAGATTTTATTCTAGTTCAAAATAGGTCACATACTTGGAGAGGGATTTTTATTCAGACAGAGATCATGGGAACTGATCTTTGTAAAACAGTAATAGCAGCTTGCTAATCATGAGAAGGTAATGGGACTAATGTACTGGAAGGAGAGCAGAATGAAAGTATTGCTCATAGCAACAAAACATTTTTCTAGCTACTCTTTTAGCTTTTTTGCCCGTGGCTACTGTGGTTCCATTGGACTTGTAATAAATGTATTCTTACTTTCAGTGAATATGGAAGGTTTGTGAGATTTTTGCAAAATAAACTGCATTATGATCTTCAGAAAACAACTCCAAGCAATATAAGATAACTGCATAAAATATTATCATTGTTTTCCTAGAGAAACTACAACACGTGATGTTTTTACGGCTCTAATAGAACAGGGGTACCTCTGAGAGCAACACACAGCACAGGATAAGGACTGCTAAATGTCAAATCTGAGACAAACACAATTTATCAAAATGGTATGAAAATTGTGATGTCACATGAACATAATTACAGCAAAGTTAAATATATTAACACTGCATAGATTAAAAATAGTTCTAAAATGTTCATAAACATTTTTTTATGCATAAAATGAACATTGTCTATGCAGCAAAAGACACTAATTGGAAGTTCTGGGTCACATTCCCTACATGCCAAGATGAATCATTTTAAAGCAGAACTCCAGGCAAGCCTTTCAGTACTCTTTCTCCCCCCCCCCCCCCCCCCCCCCCCC
>CM070034.1:114848155-114864302 GCA_036250615.1 Ptychadena robeensis
GGCCCCCCTCCCCGTGTGTGAGGTATTCGGTGCCGGTCATACACACTACATATCTCTTACCCTGGGTGTCGTCTACTCTCCGGTCTCGGTCTCAGACAGCGAGTGAAGCGGCGGCCACGTCTCCCGTCAACACGCAGCGCGGCGCCGCTCCTTCCACCAATCAGACCGCGACTCGTTTCCGAACCAATCACGTCGCAGCTCTCCGCCTGTCTTTCTCTACACCCAGTGAGAAAACAGTGCAATGCCGGGTTCCAGACAAATCCAGAAGCGGCGCGGAGTTGAGGTAAACAGTCGGTGGCCGATCAATCGGAGCATCACTAGCGGGACCTCTACACCCCATACACATAAAACTGCCGGGTGGGGACTAAAATCTGCCGGGCGGCCCGCCAGGCCAATCTGCCCTGGGGAGAACACTGTGAACATTTTACAATCTGGCACTGAACAACCTACCCATTAGCAGCTATTTACTTATGGGAGGAGATATGAGTCTTTGTCATAAAATGTATTTATTACAGAATGTTTGTGTAAATAAACAATGCCGACTCTCCTCAAACCTGCTGGTTTTTGTTGGGTCCTGTTATCCAAAGTTCTGCTCTCCTATTCCTTGCACAATGTGTTTTCCTGGCTCCTCTTGGCCCTAACTGAGATTTGTCCCTGTTCTTCCACGTTTTGGCCCTGCTCGCATAACTCCTGCTGGGTCCTGTTTTCCTGACCCTAGCTAGGTCCTACAAACCTGACCCCTGCTGGCATAGGTTCGACACTCTTCTGCTATACTGCCACCATACAACGGACCACTTGTGGACAAAGTTGGGGTCCTGCTACCCTGCCCCTTGCACACCTGACCATTGTTTGCAGTAAACAAAGTTGGGGTCCTGCCGCCCTGACCTTACACACCTAACCATTGGTAGACAACGTTGGGGTCCTGCCACCCTGACCTTACACACCTAACCATTGGTAGACAACGTTGGGGTCCTGCCACCCTGACACTACACACCTGTACATTGGTGGTCATGGTTATACCTCTCCTCCGTAGGCCTGCTCTTAAAGCCCTAGCACCACCTTTCTCTCTCCACCTCCAGTCTGTATATCACTGCGCGCTGTAAACCCCGCCCAGGCCGTCCTGCCCGCGCATCCAGCTGCTCACATCACGTGTCTCACAGGCCCTCCGTAGACTAGACTTTTCCTGGAGAGTCTCCGCTCTCGTGCTCGGTAGGTACGCAGGTTTGTACTTTCTACGCTGTGCTGCCGGCTTTCTTCGTATTTATTAGTAACGCATGTTCAACCCGGTGTGTTATTTTACAGGACGCCTATCACGTGACCCCCAGGATGGGTTCGCAGGGAGCACCGGCTCAGCGTCCTGCCCGTTCTCAGACCGGAGTGAGTGATTCCATGGAGGTTCCGTGTGCACTGTGTGGGCTGCTTCTGCTGAGTGACGTGTGTGTGGGACTTGCATGGAGCCCGACACCTAGGACATAGTTATAGAGGAGTGAATGTGACATTCGCCATACAGTCACTGCATATGTGCTGTAAACCATAGTAAATATCCACTTAAAGTGAATGGTGAAAGTTATAAATATATTGTAAATGTACCTTATGCTGTGACGTTTCCACTACATGAATAGTTCCCAAATGGGGGGCAGGTGTGGAGGTATTTCAAGGGGGCACTCTGAGACCTCAGCCAGATAGGGGAGAAAGTGCTCTTTAGAACTCACATTGTACACCCACCCTTACCACTGCCAGCCAATCAGAAGTCTGAGGGAGAAGCAGAAAGTCACCCATGGGGGTACTAGCTGAAGATAATAAAGCTATGTTCCCACTTGGGGCGGACGCAATTGACCAGGTGATTTTTACACCCCCCATCCACATCAAAAATCATGTCCATTCATGTCTATGGGCGTGATCTGGGCATAAAAATCGAGGCCTTTAGTTGAAGTGCGGACAAGCCCATTTATGTCATGAACGATGAATGTTTCTTCAATACAAATGCAGCTGGTGTGAAATGGTTCTCAATCTGAACCTGTGTCATTTGAAGCTTGAATACTGTTTAATAACAGTTATACCATACTGATTAGGTTATTTTGAAAAATATGGTTTACTGTATGTACAATTGAATATATAATGGAATATGAGGGATAAATTACTTTTGTTACTACTGTGTATACTGGAGTATAACCTGAGCATTGATTTTGTGCTCTCTGGGTGGTCCGGACCACGATTCCGATCACCGGCTGGGAAAAAGTGATGTCCTCCATACTTGGCACCGCCAAGTAAAAAAAGCCTCAAAAAGCAGTGGAAACCTGTCTCATTGTGACCTACCACTTGGTGTTTGAGCTGCTTCCTTTCCCAATTGCTTCCACTTTGTAATAAATCCACTAAGGTGGTCCGCAAACTGTTCAGGTGCGTCTATATAGACATGCCTTTTGAAAACAATGGGTGTGGATCAGAAGTGTTTCAAATTTTTTAGACGCATGCATGCCAATCAATGAAATCAATGGAAGGAAAATAGACGCATCCAAAAAACGCGTCTGATCCGCGCATGAACATCACCTTGAGGCCAAGGCTCCATTACTATTTTAAAAAAGCATGTGTTTTAGGTGGTTTTTTAACTTTTTTTAAAGGGTTAATTAAACCTCTAGTTAGATGGCCCTGATAGGTTGTACTGACTTTCCATAGAACCGTGTACTTCCTTATACGCAATTATTGTCATCACTGTTGTCTTGTATAAAATCAGTTAATAATGACAATATGCCAGTTTCCTGTCCTCCATCTAGGTGAACTTGTGATTACAGCAGTTATAACTCGGGGTTATTGCCCATGGGTTCAGCTATGTATCAGGGAACTATGGCAGTTACAGGCTTCCTGTCAATCCTAGGCTGATGATGGACTACAGATTCTAGCATGCATATAGTCTTCTGTTAGTGTCCCATGATATTCTGCTGACACAACATAGATGGCAAAGTCCCAACTTGCTGTGCTAAGAAACAACTGCAAGCATTCTCCTTGCCAGTTGCTGAAGAACTACACTACTCGTCATGCCCTGCTTCCTTGTAGAACTGCAACTTCTTATTCTGTCTTGTGCTCACTCACACACATTGCCCTACACACACCTTTTCTTGGCTTAATGCTTGTTCCTCCCCCATCTTCTAATTGGCTGTGTGGTAATGTGTGCAATCAGAAGAGAGGGGAAGAGAACTGATAGAATTGAGAGCCAATAGGCTGCAGTTCTTTCCTCTCTCAGCCTCTCTACTGGCTGACAGGTTGTGTGCCCACAGAGAGGGCTCCGAGTGCCACCTCTGTGCCCATGGAAGTGATTGGAGCACCTGAATTCTGTGATTGAATACTAAGCCAGCTTATTATATTCTTTGCTTTTATTTTTCAGTTTGGATGATGTTCATACTGTGTTATGTCTCGTAGTGTTTCCTGCTTTTGACCGATATGTTCTAATATTTCAGAGTAGTTTTTTTTCCTATGGCTTGGGGCTGAAGGTAGCAACGGTGTCTCCCTTCCATGGCCCTCGCCGTCCATTTGTAAGGTCGCCTTGTCCATCATGTAGTCCCAAAAGCATGGTAAGTGGCGATTCCTAAATTCACCTACCTGCCGTAATCTGTTTAAGTATAATTTAAAATATGGTTTATGTTTTTACAATAGGAAAACTTTTTCTACAAGCAACACACAAGGCTTGGATTTTGCAATGTCATCCATATAACAGAAGAGAATACATGGTATAACACAGAAGAAAATGCATGAATTTATATATAAGCTAAGGTTTAATCTAATATTTTTCCTCATTAATCTGCTAAAGCAAGTTAGTTTTAGTAACTTATTTTACACATAATCGGCGTACTTGTAGGTCAGAGCTGGTGGGGAGAGTTATTATATTATTATTATGCCGTATTTATATAGTGTCGGCATAAGAGATCCTTTTTAGGGGGAAGCAAATTAACCTATTAATCAGCATGTCTTTGGAGTGTGGAAGGAAACCAGAGCACCAGGAGGAAACCCACGCAGACATGGGGAGAACATGAAAAGTCATTGCAGATTCAAACCCAGGACACTAGCACTGCACAGCCAGAGTGCTAAACCCATGAGCCACCATGCTGCACACTGGGTCGGGCATTGTGCTTTACATATCTTCAAAACAGGGAGCTGTAGTAAGCTCTACATACTATTCTGAGCTGTCACTATTAAAAGACCTGAAATCCAATGAATGAAAGGAACAGACTAGGTATAAAAAGGAGGCAGGGTCTGGAACATAACGCTCTGATCCACCCTTTTTTATGCATTTTAAATATACATACATGATGCGAATCTTGTGTGCATGAAATCCTACAAATGCTCTGTTCTGTTGAGATCTGATGACTAGACCATGGGTGGGCAAACTAAGGCCCGGGGGCTAGATCCGTCCCGTTTAGCTTTATTTTCCGGTATTTTGTCACCTTGTGCAGGGATTTTATAAAGACCTCACTGTCGCACGTTGCCTATTACACATCACCACCATCATAAGTGATGCTGGCAATGCATGCTTATGGCAGATTGACCATTACAACCTCTTGGCTTGGCCCCTTTATCCAATTTAAGAAGCCAATGTGGCCCACGAGTCAAAAAGCTTGCCCACCTCTGCGGTAGAGAGTCATGTGAAGAGTTCTTCTAGATGAATTTATGAATGATCTCTTACTATAGAATGATGGATTTCAGATTGTTTGAAAATGGCTTCTCCGACAGAGAAGCAGTTGTTGGTGCACAAGATTATTGATTATGTCTTGTTTCTTTGGCATTGTGTTAATGCACAACCACATTTAATGTTTTATGTTAAGTAGATCCTTAGAAATTGAAAGAGCATGTGCTTTGTTTTTCCTATGACTGATCTTTCTCCAGAATGAGAGATCAGAAATCTAACTGATGTCTTCCCTGGCACTCCTCATTCTCAGCAGATACCAGCCATTAGTGCGAGGTAACTGAGCTATGTAGGGATCTGGTGGAACTTTGGGTGATTTGGCTGGCTCCAGAGTGCTGGACAGTACTATGCAAGTCCTCATATCTGGACAGACAATGTATCAGTTGGAAATTAAAAAAAGTCAGAGGATCAAGACATCAAACAAATGATGCAAATAATAAGATAGAAGGGATCCAGTCCTGGGCAGAACTGCATGAACTTATCCTTGTCCATTATGTAAATGGTTGTCAGGCAGGTTTTCTGAGCTAGCGGCTTCTAAACTTTCATTCAGAGCTGTTAGGCTGAGGCTCCACTAGGGCGATATGGCCAATATGTTGCTTTTATTGTCCCCGGTGTGCCTGTCTCCATGGTCATAGATCTGCTGTGATGGCAGCAAAAAATGTGGTTTACCGTGTTTTCTAAGCCGTGCTGCAATCCATGTCCTAAATGCGTGGCCATGTCCATTGAAATCATTGGACACCGTTTTACCCACAATGGACAAAAAAAAGCAGGTGAAAACCAGCGGGGGAACTGTGAGTAAATAGCAGCTAATACGGACAGAAAACACATGCTAACTGCATGTGTTTTTCTGTCCGCATCAGTGAAGCCTCAGTCTTATGGTGTTTTAAAACCAAAGAGTTTTGTTTGAAGGTGAAGGCAGATAATCTGAACTGACTTTATAAGACTTCTGGTACGAGTCTTCATTGCATGAAAATCCAGCGCTAGAGACAAACAGATGCCTTGTGTCAATGTCATTAAGGAGAGCCACATTAACATTTGTATAGGCATGTAAACGCATCCATAAAATAAGCATTCGATACGTCAAAAACATGTCTGTTGCTCCTGAGAGTCATTTTTCATAGGCAAAAAAACACAAGCTCTAAGCTTCAGCAGATTGTAAGGATCTGTTGTTAGATGGACCAGTTTATAACTTTTTGGATTCTGTCATTTAAACCAATGTATACAGTGTGAGTAAACCCATCCCTCTCACTCATGATATTCATGTTGAGAAGTCGAACACAAGATAATGTATTTTTTCAGCTCTATTTAAAACATAGGTCATACATTTTAATTGTACAGTTCCCAGCTACTGTTAATTGGTAGATAGGTAACAATCTTCTGTAGTTTGACCAATCCATTCTATTCTATTAAAAATGTCAGATAGAGGCTTCCAGGATGTTTCATCTCAACACAACTGTGTGTTAGATCTGAATGGCACACATATACCAAAACTTTGCTTGCAAGCTCCAATGACTTAGTTTTAATTCCTCATCCATAGGTATCGTGGCTGGTTAGTCAGAAGACTGTGTTGTGTCATCTTTATATGGCAGCAATCATTTAACCAGGATATCTCCTCTGACTTGATGATGGAAAAGATATACCACCATCCCAGGTAATTTTTTGGATTTAATAAATTTTTGGAGACATTTCCTTTTTCTGCCTTGCAGCCATTATATAATCATTCATTATACTGATTTCTGAAATGCCATTTTTTGTTTTTTGGAACAGTGTACAGTCGGCAGTGAATGAGGCACATGGCACATGTGGCATAGAAAAACAACTGAAATCTTTAAACAGTGATAGTACTCAAAACAGTAGTAGTGGTCAGAAGGAGGTAAAGAAGATTCTGGGAGCCATCCAGCAGTCCCAATCTCCATTTCTTATAAGGTAATTGTTTCACTTTTGAATGAGCACCCTACGCAAATTAAAGTTTCTTGAGATTCAGACAGACTTGATCTGTCTTTGAAAGTTTTTTTCCCCCCAGGACTGTGATTCCAAAATATTTAGGTCTTTGTAGTCACATAATTTCATACTTTTCTCATGACAAAAATTAAATGACCTCATATTGTTCTAGAGCCAAGTGGATGCAGTTGTTTTAAGCTGTGTACACTTTACCTGTTTTTCTTCTAATGATGGATGCTAATGTGCAAACCTAGTATCACAAACCCTATGGCAAGTTTTACACTGTTCTATGTGTATGTATTGCTCATGGTAACACCTAGTTACATGCTAGTGTAAATGGGCCCATAGAGTTAACATTTGTCTTTTGCACAAAGTTGTAGTTCTCAGATGTAAATCATTGTTATAGGAAAGAGTTATTTTTCTACTATAAGTACATTTTTATGCAGCAAAATACATGTGTTTTGTTACATTGAAACAGTTAAGCGTGAGGTCATTGCGGTCTCCCTATCATTTCTAGTTGTCATTATAAAGTTTTGATATTCGTCACAATGCTGGAGTTCTCAGATTGTTATCCACATACAACTGTATAGGAATCTAGTGTGGGAAAATCAGGTATTTATCATTGCAGTGGACCTGTGACTTACAACCAGTTTAAGACCAATTTAAGTTGCCATCAAAATTGGTTTAAAGCAAAGACCCAAGATGTCAGAGAAGCATGTATAAACTGTCTAGCTACATGGTACAATTAATGTTACACTGATTACACTATTTAAATTGCATGAATCTTAGATCAATTGTGCAAAAGTTGAACCACATATGGATAACTAAACCTCCCTGGCGGCACACCCATACCACACAGTTTTAAACAATGTGGTACAGGCAATTAAAGCAAAAGTACATGTAACTGCTCTGTTTCCCTGCCCCACCCTTTTGCCAATGTCATCTATAAGGGTCAGGAAACCGATGCTGCCTACTTTACATGGAGGTCAATGAACCCCCCCCCCCCCCCCCCCCCCCCCCCCAAATGTGGCAGGGGACATGGCTAGGATTGTCACGGCTAATGCACAAGCCATTTAGTATATAACCACAAATATTTTGCTCGCTATTCACCTGTATGAAAAATCCAGGTTAAAAGGTTCCGGGACACTCACGTCCCCAGCATTATTGATGACACAGAGAATGTGAAGAAGGTGCCAGAGTAGGCAGGAATATTTTGTCTTTTAGTACAGCTCTAGGTAAAAAAAAAGGTTGATTCAAACCGGCTGCGGTTGATGGTGTTTGAAGCTATAGCAGACTAAGCCTAAGGCTTCCCTTTTATTTCTTCCAGACTTGTGCACTGGATACTGCTGAAGCTGCTGCAGCGCTTGTATCTGAACCTCCAGATCCATTGTGGACAGGTGGCCACACTCATAGAAGTGTCTTCTGCGGTAAGCAGCTCTGTACACTTTACACTGTACAATTAAGCTGGGCATAGATGTTGCCATGGGCGGGCAATTTCGACAGATGACACATGATGACGTCCTCATGCCCGGCAGGTCGTTCTGAGAATTGGCCACGCACCCATTGTGTGCCGCCATATACTTTGGATGGGGATGCTGCTCCTCTTCCCATCATCGTGATGTCACCACGCTGCACTTTATGGCTTTATGTCTGTGGTGTTCTCTGGCCAGGTGGTGTGGAGGAGCAGCAAGTAAACACATCCGCTGCTGCCATGTGCTGGCCACGCCCCCTTTATTTACACCTAATTTTGACTACTGTGTACAGTCCTCAATTTGAAGTTTGAAGTCCTCAATTACACAAATATATTCTATATTCTCAAAAAAGAAAGCAGTGACATGTCACAAAAATGGTTGAAAAACAGATCAGGATAGATTGCAAGAAATTTAAATGTAAAGCTTGAATAAAATGAGACAAAAGGGGGGACATAGTTGAAACTATATAAAAAGTATAAGTAATAAAAATTTATTTAATTAATTAATTTAATACAAAGTTAAGTTCAGGAAAATGGGACATGGCCTTAAATTAACAGAAGCAAAGTTCAAAACCAACCTTAGAAAATGTTTTTATGCCTGAAACAAAATACACTTAACTTCTATGTTTCTATGCTTTAACATAAAGGCGTAAACATAGTGTATTTCTTGGGGAAACATTGACCCTTATCCTACATTTGATCTCCAGTTATGAATTTTAGATGTTCATTTGCCTAGAGAAATTGATCTTAGGATGTATGTAGAAAAATGTAATAAAAATTTCAGTATTTCTTACAGTACATGTGCTTTCATGTGTTCTAGTGTCCCGGAACTCCCATGGTTTATCTATCTACTCACCCGTCATGGCTGGATGGCGTTTTGGTCCCTTTCATTTTATACACCCAAAATATAAGGATGCCCCACGTGGCCTGGGCCAGGAAGGACTGCCCCCGATTACTCAGGTAAGAGAGACTAGAGTTGCATAGACAAAATCTGAATTTACATATTCAGTTTGTTTATACTTTTATAAATAAAGATTATTCTTAACTGATCTTGGTCATCAGAGCTTGATGTGATCTATAATGGAGTTTTGAATCTATATAGATTGAAGTGCTGACAAAGCTAAAATAAGAATAGGTCTTCCATCACAAAGTGATAAAAGTGCATCTCAGTTTTATTATTAAGTTTTAGGATTTGTAAATAAATTAATAAATCCTCTTATGAAATTCTTTATTCGATTATAGATCAGTCATCTGAACGATAAAACCCACCCACCCAATCTTTCCCCCTCACAGCCAACACATCACAGCATCTCAGGAGACTGGAATTTATTCTATTCCCTCCAGCCAAGCCAAAAGCCCACTGTCAAGAGGGGGATAATTGCACTAGCAGCACCCACTCTCTAAACACACTGACCAACTCATGGAAAGACACATTTTACAGTCTGGCACAAACAACTTACCCTTGAGCAGCTTTTTACATGGCAGGAGAGGTGAGTCTGTGCCACAAATTTTTTTTTACTGCAATTGTCCAACCTTGGCACTTAACTTTTAGCCTGGCTGGAGGAATATGTAGTGAATGCAGCATGGTCCTGCCTTGCCTACTTGGAACATGATGCATATTTACTTTTAATGTGAATTACTATGCCTCTGACCTTTTTGTTTGTTTTTTTTTCAATTTTCTCACCTAAACTATAGGGTGTGTCTTATGGTCAGAAAAGAAAAAATCTATAATACATAATTGGTTTTCATATGACAGGACAGTGGGCTTGTGTTGGAATAATGGATTACCTTGGAGATAAGAGTACTTCTTCTTATAATGAGGTGGTCTTTTAAATTGGCTCCTGTTTTTAGGTTAGGGAATAATGAAATTAATTGGCCAACTGGATTATGATTTTCCTTTTAAACTTATTTTATTTGTATTATTGAAAATAAAGAACTGCAAGCTATTTGTGCCGCAATTAAGGATAACCGAATGAGCTCCAGCAGTTCACTGCTATTGAGCGGGTTTAGATTTGGACAGCCACCCTTTCTAAGTGGAGGACTAAGTGGCAGGCCACAATCATTGTGCACATTTTCAGTGGGTGTACTTTGCTCCTTTTTATTTTGCAAAGTCTGAGTAGTCTGGCGATCATGTTGATAATTATATGTTTGTTACGATCTGTTGGTCCCATTGAGGTCCTGCTAAGCTATTAGGTGCAGGGATTAGTTTTTAATGTATTTTAAAGCGACTGATAATACAGGTAAACTATTTTATTTTTGTATTAAGCTCTGTGGCCATGTATTTACTTTCGTTTTATTATTCTTATTTCTCTTTGTTAAGTTGAACTAATTGGCTAATTATTACAAGGTGTTTTTTATTATTACAAAATACCCGTGGGTTTAGCTAGAACACAATTCTTCTTTTGTGTTTAGTTAATATATTGTAAGATTCATATTATGCCTCTTTCCTGTCCCATAAGAAAAGGTAATTTAACCTATTCTATTTGTTAAGGGAAAAAAGAAAGGGTTGATTAAGGTTTGGTGTAATTTCTAGTAAATTAACTGTTTAGTTTCTATTTCTTTCTTTTCATAAATATTAAGTTCTGCTGTCATAGACCAGCCTTTTCTCTAACCTATGTAACAGCAAATGTACAAGAATTACTCCAGTTAGAGCAGCAAGTAGTTAATTTAATAGGTTACAAAGGTTCATGGGAATTGTTTACATGAGATGTATATTATTTTAAATATATCCCAGCATCATGTGACATGAGATCCTAACAAGTACCAGATTGCTTTGTTTGGAAACTGTAAGATATGGTTTCATGGAGGTCTTCTCTTGAGACAGTAATTACACTACTGTAAAAAAAAATTCATAACCTTTAGATGAAACTAGATAATATGGCATCATTAATTTGGGGGTTTTATAGCTCACTTTACTTGGTTTTCACAAGCCACACTGTATATCATATTAAAGGCTTCTGCATAAGGTCAATTCAGTTCAGAGGTTTGATGTAGCAATGGTTTTTACTGCCCTCCAGGCAGACAGAACAGGCACATCTTAAAGGTGGCCATATACACATCATAGTTTGCTAGATCTATTGGCTTGTGCAATTTTTAAATCTCAAATGTCAGTCTAACATCAGTTATTGGTACCACCACACAGTGTGAACGATTAAGAACCGATTGTTTCGCATGCCCCATAGTACCTGATGCAAATCGATCAAAATACCTAGAAAGCCCCTCAGATACTTTTACCATCTACTGAAATTTACCAACATCCCATCACCGTTTGATCGATTTTTATGTTCTATTTCCAATGCTTATGGAGTTTCAGGTAAAAAGGAATTAATTTTCAGATCATCAACTTTTTTTTAGATAAATCAAACTGTTTATGCCCACCTTAAATCAACTCTGTTTTTATCATCATCACTAAACCGTTAATATTTTTTTCCATGGGTGGACAAAGCATAATAAGGGTACGTTTACATGCTGCCCATGAGCCTGTCATTCGTAAACATCCTGTAAGGCCCTGCGCTGCCCTTTTGGCGTTCTTTGGCGGCCCCGCTTGGTCCTCCACTTGCGGCCTCTGAACCCTTACTGTTATTGCATAGGGCACATGAACTCCACTATCTGCCGATCCCCTGCTGACAGGTCCTCACCCAGATACTTCTTAGAGTGGGAAGAGGAGGAGAGGCAATAAACTTAAGTGATAGACTTTGATGATATCTATGAGGCACATAACCTTTGATGTAGATGACACAAATCTCCCTAATGCTTGTAATCTAAAAATTTAAAAGGTCTTCTAGCTCTGCTTGCTGTAATTTTTTCATTAAAAATGCTTATACAAGTCAGTGTAGGTTGAAAATGTTATGTGCGACCATTAAGTGATGCTGAGGGCTTCACTTGTAGCTCTCCGTATCAACTTAGTTGCCCACCACTGCTGTAAGGCATGCGTTACAGATGGAGGGACCTTTCTGCCCATTCTTCTCCTTCACGGTCCCGGAAGTGATGTTCTGTATGTCCTTTATTTTTTTTAAGGGATACCCATCTGCTGGTAATGGATACAATTAATTATCTATGGGTACGTCAGCACACCCATACTTGTTTTGGGCTCTGTTGCGTTAATGTCGGCATAGCAAGCTGCATTGATTTTTGTGCATCAAAGCGTACATGAAAAGAGCGGAGTTTTGACGCCGTGGAAATATAGCCTAACTTTGGCCTGTTAAAGAGAAGCTTGTTTCCTTGTAAACCACACTGCTTTCTGGTTGTGAACGAGGCAGCTGTTAAGCCACGGGTTACATCTATGGGTATCCTGGCTACTTTTTCCTCACTTCTCCTGAGTGGGGTTTAGGGGATGTACAAATTGATGGAGACTGGTGAGATAGAGAGATACATGGAGAGTAGGAGAGTGTTCCACTGGAAAATGCTTAAAAAATGTTTGTCTCTTTTCCATTTACAAATAAAACTGTATTTACTGTAACATTAAACAACAAATGTCAATAAATGTATTTGTTTCCCTTAGCATTTTTGATCTTTTTATGAAACCATTAACACAAATTTCCTTCTAGATATTTTTTGCAGAAATTGGGCACGATCTTCCTTCCTCTGGAACAATCTGGACCTCTTGGTAAAGCGGTTTTTACTGCGGTGAGATGCAGAAATGTTTGTTTCCTAAATCATGTTGGCCTAGTCTCCACTTTGTGGAGTGGTGAAGATGCTACCCATTCTTTCCTATCACATCCCAGAGCCCAAGGAGATGAGGCAGGACATGTCCATTAAAAAACAATTGAGTAACGCAAATTGTACGGGTAATGCCCATAGGTTATAACGTGGTGTAGTTCCAGTTGGGTAGTAAAAATTTAGCCTAATGCAAAAATTATATGCTCATCACTGCGATCTAGTACTTATTATTAAAGATTTAAAAGCTTATCTGATATGTGTTGCATACTACTGCATCTTTCTCTTTTTTGAGATCCATTTAATTCCCGACATTGTTAATTTTTTTTTCTTTTTGATAGTATACAGAGACGATACTTACAGACGCACAATCTTTGATGGTGTTTTTGGAGGACCAGTCCCCTCCCATTTGCCACACCTTGTCCCCAGTTGCTTATGAGTGGGTTGGAACACTAATGGCAGTTATTCAGTCTGGAAAAGTGCCAGACATACTTATTGTGCCGGTGGGAATTTCCTATGAAAGCCACCCAGAATTTTCCAGTGCTGGGGGAAAGGTATACATTTTTCTAATGTTTCCAGTGCATATTATTACAAACTGACATCCCTGTCCCAATAAACTATTGTGCTTTTATTTTCTAGGTGGCTTCAGTCCTAGAAGTGTGTTGCTTTGTAATGTCTGCACTATGCCCATGGACTGCCATTCGTGGGTGTGCTCGTGTTGATTTTGCTCAACCCATTTCATTAAAGGTAGTTGTTAAAGGTATTCCAGGGGGGCTCTGGCCCTCATTCTTTACTCATGTTTGAATAGGGAGGGGGGCTCAATAATGTTCCTGGATATTGAGCATAAACAAATGATCCTGCTTGTCTTGTTTACTATGTATGCTTTGTTATTAGCAACCCTGTCAGCTTTACAAACAATTATGCAACCATTAGGGTCTATAGTTCTTTAAAACATTTGTTACTTTTTACCATTTCAGGAATATGTGAGTATCTACATGTGGAAGCATTTAACTCCAGTTCCTTGTTTAAGAGATGCTCTTCTGCCCTATATTCTTGGTGTGAGGTAATGAAAAAGAAAAAAAAAAGTAATGTCAACACTTCAACGATTATTACTATAGCATAGAAACATAAAGTTCATGTAATGCCTAAGTCTTGTTAAGGCCATAACTTCAGTTGATTTTTGTTACCTTCCTAAACTGGCAAAAGGTCACATAATGCTAAAGCAAGCCCAATGTTTTTTGAGTTACTTGGTAACAATTGTCTAAATCAATTATTTCAGTGTCTTGGTAGTAGATATTGCATAAACAGGGTTTTAAATGTTATTGCTTGGCAGCACAGCTGTATTTAAATGTATGAAAGATATAGCTGCAAAACCTACATGGAGACACTAAACTTAAATCAACTACACCCATTGGCTCATACTGAACTAATGAAAAAGTTATTGAACTTGCCATATATATGTAGGCTGATCTGAAAATAAGCTAAGGTACCCAACTTTATTTAAGAAACCTGGAAAAACTGAATGACGCAACTATAATTCTAGGCTGGGAAGTGCAACAGCTAAGGTTCAGAAACACACAGCAATGGCGATGCAATTTTGTTCTGATTCAGATAGCAATGGGTTATGCTGTCATTTTGAGAAGGATTTGGCGACTCGCCAAACATCATTCCCCCTTCTGCTCAAGTACATGAGCATAGACAAAGAGTGGAGACCCTATTAACGGATGAATAGAGGGATTACAGTGAATAGAAACATTTCTCTTCCATTTGTCATCAATAAGGGAATTTGGGAGCCCTGCATAGTAAATTATGATTTAGGTGATCAGAAGAAAGAAAGACAAATATTGGAGTGCAGCTTGAAGGCGTCATCAAGCTGCACTCGGTCGCTCACAGCATCGGAGCGCACCCCTTGTGTGCCGGCCGTTTCAATGGAGATCAGTGTCCCCATTGAAACTAACGGCATCAGCCAGAGATTATTGGACATGTCCATTTTCTGGCCGACCGAGCTTTGGGGTGACAATAAAGTTATTAGAGCAATTGGTAAGGGAAGTTTCTCCAATCGGGACATCTTTCATTCTTGTGGCAGACAAGGTCTTTCATATCCAACTCCTTCCACCATATATTTATGGACCTTGCTTTGTGCAATGAGATGCTTTTTGGAATTGTGCTCAGTTATATAAGGATTCTGTTATACTTGCAACAGTTTGCTAAGGTTAGAGCCAGAGGAAATTTGAAACTGTCTCTACAGTATTGGCAACTATGTGTGTTAGTACTCACTGCTCTGTGCATGGCAGTAGCTTTGGTAGTCCCCCTCTTCTGGGCCACGTTTCTGTTATGTAAAAACAGTTTTCACTTTTGATGGTGGAACATTAAGCAGGGATGAATATACACAAGCTGGATTACTGCAGAAGTGGGATCATATAACTGCACCAATCTTTAATTCATGGAGCCTTTTAGAACTCATGGCTAGGATCTTGATTTTACACATTAACCCTCTGGGCGAGCTGTTTGCACCATTTTTAATGGCACGAAAAGCCGTTTCCCCCGCAATCGGTACAGTACTCCGCTGTGATTGCCGGCTCTCTGCCCAGCCCTCTACACTCCGCCGTTGTCAAATAGACGCCGGTGGTGTGTGGAGAGGAGAGCGGCGCCCCCTCCATTAACATGGAGGACTATGGTGCCCCCCCCCGCACCCTTTGGCGTCACAGATGATGCCGAAGACACGGGCCGGAAGGCTCTGTAGAAGGAGAGGCTCCGTTTGTGCCTGATCACGGCACGGGTGCAGTTTGATCACCGGCAAACCGCCCAGGAGGTTAATGCATATGAACGTCAGAATTCAGTCATTTAAAGGTGTACACCAATAAATTCCTTTAGTATCATGACTATCTAACAAGGGGATTAATGGCAGGGGATCTGTTCTGCCTATTACACTACCCCTGTTAAAATGTAATATAAAGTAAAACTTGGTTGTGCTCATTCAGCACATAATACACATTGCTTAAGATGAGGAAGAAATGAGATGAAAAAGGACAACACAATGAGATCAGTCATGCTAGTAGCATGTGTAGAAATAGTAGATTTGTCAGAAGACAAGAACATTTCATTCTATCCTTATTGTGGAGCATTTCCATCCCCGCTGGGAATTAAAGATTTTAGAGAGACTCACTTGAATAATAAGTAGAACTGTATTTCTGTCGATAGAAGAGATTGTGAGAGCAGTTAAAAACAATTTGTCTCTGAGGGTTATTAGACAGCTAGTTTAAGTAATTGACTTTCAGGCAAAATGTGTAATTGAACTACAGGTAATCACGATGTCGCGAACTGTTCGCCGGAGAACTATCCATGGCGAACATCGCATGTTCGCGTTCGCGCATGTTCGTGAACATATGGCGAGTTCGATCCGC
>CM070034.1:114864402-114881959 GCA_036250615.1 Ptychadena robeensis
AGAACATCATACCAACAGTAAAATATGGTGGTGGTAGTGTGATGGTCTGGGTTGTTTTGCCGCTTCAGGACCTGGAAGGCTTGCTGTGATAGATGGAACCATGCATTCTACTGTCTACCAAAAAATCCTGAAGGAGAATGTCCGGCCATCTGTTAGTCAACTCAAGCTGAAGCGATCTTGGGTGCTGCAGCGGGACAATGACCTAAAACACACCAGCAAATCCACCTCTGAATGGCTGAAGAAAAACAAAATGAAGACTTTGGAGATGTTGTGGCATGACCTTAAAGGAGGACCTGCAAGGATGAGTGGGCCAAAGTTCCTCCAGAGCGCTGTAAAAGACTCGTTGCAAGTTATCGGTAACACTTGATTGCAGTTATTGTTGCTAAGGGTGGCCCAACCAGTTATTAGGTTCAGGTGGCAATTACTTTTTCACACAGGGCCATGTAGGTTTGGAGTTTTTTTTTCTCCCTAAATAATAAACCATCATTTAAAAACTGCATTTTGTCTTTACTTGTGTTATCTTTGACTAATCGTTAAATGTGTTTGATGATCAGAAACATTTTGTGTGACAAACATGCAAAAGAATAAGAAATCAGGAAGGGGGCAAATCGTTTTGCACACCACTGTATATAGCAATAAGTATCGAGGTCAAATGCTAATAGTTCAGTAAAATCATAATGGCCCATTCCTACCTGTCCATTTCCCAATAAAGGGCATTAGCACATTTGATGCTCATTAACTTGTTCTGTATTTTAAAAAAGCAGCAAATGCACCACAACATAAAAAAAAAACATGGGCAAAGCATAGGTGTAGCTTAGCTGTAATATTAATATAACTGCAATGCCCTAACATACTGTTATATGTTATGTTAAAGTGAGTGTTACCTCAATGCTTAGATGTATGTGGGTCTTAACCTCCCTAGCGGTCTGCCCATACTGCGCCGTCGGGCAATTAAACCCACCCTTTCCACATCACCAGCTGTGTGGGCTTTAAAGCCGATGCCCGATGGAGGTCTATGGCATCTCTGGACGAGCTGGGCTTGTCATGGAGGCTAGGGGGGTTAAAGAACTCAGCAGTACACACAGATGTCCTTATGCTCCTAAGACCTTCACTGCAAGCTTTAATTACTAATTTCATTCTCTAGAAACTGCTTAGATATTTTTAAATCACCAACAAAGGCTTTTATAATTGCTCATCTAGTTCTGGCAAGCCTGGCTTTTTGTAAAGGACTGCATTATATGTGCAATGGAAGTTTTTTTTTTTTACTTTGTACTATTACCTATGGTATATAGAACACTATAATAGACTAAATACATTGTTTTTAGAAAAATTATATATCCGGGTTCCCCATCCCTGTATCAAATTAAAAAACAAAGAAAAGTGGGAAAATTTAGGTGGGACTTTAAATTGGTCCCCCGGATAAAGCGAAAGCAAACAATAGTGTTTAAAAACCCAATTGTAAGCAATTGCAGCCACTAGATTTTCTTGAATATCCATAGTTGGTCAAGAATCAATAGAGATACGGGGATGGATTTTCGATATAGAAAATGTTTTAGTCTGTGTTTCCAATTCTACTGGCATGATCTGAGGTTTGAAAATTATTCAGGAGGTCTAAAAGGTACCGATGGGGTAAAGGAGGGGTGAAGTCATGTCAAGCAAGGTAATATGAGAATAGAATAAAGATTTGGTAAATAATTGTTATTTGATGTTCATTTACAGTATGGCATTTCCTTAAGAAAGCCGTAGGCGAAACCAGCCAGAGACGCCACATATTTTAAAAACTGTTTAATATTGTGATCCAAAAATCCCCTTACTGTAATGGAAAGAAAGAGGAACACCGGATGGGGAGTTCCTGCTTCATCTCTATGGTGGATTTATTGATTACTCATCATGCTGTGAATATCGAATTATATTAAACCCATGTGAACGTGTACTTATGTTGTTTTTTTATGGAAAAAAATATTTAGCTTTTTGCCGCATTGGGGGGAGTGCACACACCCTATTGATTTAGCTGAGCCAAAATGCAGAAAAACCGCGCCTGTCCGACATTCATACATGCAGCACGAGCACTGTTTTTCTGCGTCTTGGTGTCTCTGGCGGCAATGTGCGGCGCTGCAATGAAGACGCGGCAGCTTCATATCATCACCACAATTTAAATCATGATTTGAATCAGTTTGATTTAAATCAAATCCACCCTGCTTAACCCCTTCACCCATGTATATTATGTACAGATTTTTTTATATGCTGTAGACTCAGAATTGTATAGTACTGTTATTTGGTTTTTCTTTCTTATTATGTCTATCACGATTACATGTTGTACACTCCGCTTTTTATCAAATGCATAAAATCTGTTTCTTTGGAACCTGGGCAATAGATTCATGTTCAAATTCCTCAATTGCTTGTTTTATACATATGGTGTGCCCCCTAGATGTGTGTGCAAAGAAGGGGAGGATCGGTATACATAGATCTCCCAATACTCCCCTCAGCACCTCACTTTGCAGTGTCTGCCACCCGCACAACCACTGACCGGGGGATAGAGGCACGTCAGATGCTTAACCCAGGGATAGGGGCTTCAAAACAGATGTGCATGTGCCTTGGATAGAGCACAACGCGTTCCATCTGGTCCCTCTCCTCTGTCCCCTGCATTCGTTGCCCGCATTGGAACACCCATAATGTGGCTTCCAGTTTTGGCCCAACATGACTTCTGCCCCATGGAACGCATGCCAATGCAGTTGGTTGGACGTTTGTCTGGGACACTTGGTGTTCTGCTGCCTATGTTGATGGGGGGGGGGGTCCCAGGATGTATTTAAAGGGAAGCAAGGGCCCCCATGATTCCTCTATAGACCTACGTCTAATAGACACAGACACCATTGTTTCCCTGGCTGGGTCTAAACAACCCCAACTAAGCAATTGGTTATACTACTCTAAGTAAGCCATTCAACATTTTATGGTCTTATACCAGGACATCAGCCTAAGATATAGAATTAAAAATATTACTTACATTTTACATTTTATCAAAGTCAAAGTCAGATCTTCAGTGTTGTCCCACAATGTCGGGGGGTGCTCACTTTTTTACGATGCCAAAATTAATATCATTTTTTAAATGGAACTGGAGCTCAACTTAAACTAGTTTAGTACTCTTTGCAAAAATACTACATAAAGGTAGTATACAAAAAACCCAGAAAGCTGTATTAATTCTCCTTAATGTCTTGTGTCTGCTGTTAGGAAGAGGTGCAAGAAAGAGGGCCCTGATCTGCTTTAAGTAGAGGTCAGCATAACGTATGGAGAACCGGTATATCAGCCGTGATGATTAGTGATGTCGCAAACACGGAATTTGCTGTTCGCGAATGGCGAACACGAACCTCCGCAAACCCGGCAAACCCCATAGACTTCAATGGGCAGGCGAACATTAAAAAACAAAGGTGCTTGTCCCTTTAGATGGGTAGTATTTCATGCACTTTGTAGAAAGAGATTAAGTCTTCTTGTCCCAGACCTAATCACCTGCAACTTCTTCCAAACAATGTGTCCAAATCCATTCCCTTGATGCAAAATTTAAAAAAAGCATGATTCTCTTAGACCCAGAGTTTGAGCTATGTCAAGCAAAGTGGTATGTGAACTCTTCAAGGAAAAGGGCGTTCGCCTGTGTTGGTAGACATTACCAGAGGAGGATGAGATTGCTTCTGCATACATAATTTTAGAGCTTCAAAGTTTACAACACCAACACTAGCGATGTGGTCTCCCTGCGTATTAGGACTCTGGCAGCTTTTTTTTTTCTCTCCCCACAAAAGTAGATTTGGATGGCTGCAGTCCAGAGTACGTTTTCTTATAAGAACCATTGCTTGCTTTACAGTGTATTGTTCTTCAAATTTTCAAGCCTGCTCCCCTTTCCCTTTTTTTCCCTCTTATGAAGATAGATGTTAGAGCCCGTCACCACATACAGTAGCAATATGATGTGGTTCAAACAAGCATACCTATTAGGGTTAGAAAGCTGGGCCGTGAGCCGCAGTCCATGTGGGATTTTGGCTGATTTTTTCGACAGTATGGAATTAGCTAAAAGTTTGTGAGAGTGAGCTTCCTTTTTTTTCTGGGTTGTGCATTACATCTTGCAGTTTGGTAACGTGGAGATTTTAATAACCTAGGCGACATGAATGATGTCTGGAGCATGGATACAAGCAGTCTGTCGCGCTCCAGTGGCGCAATCGGTCAGATGCGCTGGTACTTATTTATGGCAGTATCTGTGAGCAATGCCGAGGTTGTGAAGTCGACCCTCACATGGAGCATACCTGTGCCTTGAGTTTTGGCCTTTTTGCAATGGCTCAGAACGGCTACCCCTCTGCTATAGTACCTTTATCCCCTTGCTGGCCTCCCTGGAAAACCCTCATTGACAAGGCATTAGCAGCAGAGAATGGCCAACCAGTGTCTTTGGCCAATGGTGCTTGCATGGGGCCATCTTTCAGAGTTTTGTGTTGTCACTCTTTGCAAAATTATTGGAAGTCCCCTAAATCACTCCTCCTACTACATGGTGTAGTGTCTGCTGTTGATATCGGAAGGTTGGGGGAGCTTGATGATGGCTTTTCACTCAAAGCAAACTAAGGTCACCCGACTCTGTAGCATGCCATGGTCTATGGGAAGTGTACAAGGCTGTTTACCCATAAAAAATAACAAAGCAAGGACCCTTGAACCCATAGCGTTGCACATGAGGACGTGAGTGAGATAATTCCCGAAAAAAGAAAAAGAAAAGTGCTTTCTTTTTGCTTTACCATCAAGCCCCAGTGGCCTAATGGAATAAGCGCAACTGGCTTTCTCTATTACAGCCAAGGGGATTTGTGGGTTCGGTCCATCTGGGAGGGTCCAATGTGTTGCTTGTACACGGTTAGACTGGGTAGTCTTTTCCATTGACGTTGTAGATAAGGGTAAGTCTTCTTGCTCCAGTACCGAATCACCTGCAAATACTTCTCAACCAATGTGTCCAAAATCCATTTCCCTATCGTCAAAATAAAAAAGCCGATTTGTGTCTTTAGGAAGTAGTCCTTTGAGCTACTGTCAGCAAGTTGGGATGCTGAAAATTTCAAGACCACATCCAGGGCCATGTCTGACCTGCTGTATGGTAGACATTAATTTCCCCGCAGGAGGAGATTTGTTCCCTGCCATCACACGTAGAGACATTTCAACCCATTCCCCCACCAACAGCCAACCACTTTTTCCACATGCACGACCCGTGCGTATCTACACATGTTCTCGCTATAGAGACTTCTGTTGCGCTTTGTGTTGTCTCCCCACTACACCCCACTAAACTGGTGTCGGATTTGGGCTGCCGCTGCAGTCACAAGACCTTTCCCTTCGGTACGTTTACTATTAGCCAACCCTTTTATCTTGCTGACAGTTATTGCTTCTTCACAATTCAAGTCTGCATGAATATGATGTAGAGCCGTCAGTCCACCCATACCCAGTGTTTCCCCGCCCCCACAAATCGCATCCTTTTTTGTTTTGTTCCAAATTTTATACTTCCTATTCTATTTGCCCATTTATATTGAGGGGGGGGTTTAGACATCGCCTGTGCTCGTGGCTGCAGTCCAGTGACTTTTGGCCAAGTGATTGAGTTTTATGACCCAATGTATGCTAGAGCTACTATATTTTTGGAAGGACCGTGACGTTTCATTTTGTTTTCCCGGGTTGTGCAATACATCTTCTCGCCAGTTCTTGGATTAATCGCTGGACGATCTTTTACTAATATAGTCCACGCGCGGCACTTATGCAAATGACCGTCTGTGGCGCCCCCATGGATTACACAAGCCAGCGCGCCGTCCCCGTCCAGCTGGTCGCAATCGGGACAGCTTGCGCTTTCCCCTGTTAGTTTCATTTATGGCTTTCTACATATCTGGAGCAATGCCGAGGTTGCCTGAGTTCGGACGAGGCCGCACCCTGCCGACGCTTACCTATCCTTTGTCTGAGGTTTTGCCTTTTTTCAATGGCAAACTTGCTCTGCAAGTACATCCCTGCGGGCCTGAAAACATAATGATTCCCCCAACGGCATTAAGCAGCCAGAACGAAGCCACCAAACAGGGTTTTGGCATACCTTGGTGCGCCTTGCCATGGGCCATCTCTTCAGCTTGCTACTTTGCAACATTCTTGGAATTCCCCCTAAACTCCTTATAATGTGCTAGTGTAGGTCTTGTTGACATGGAGGTTGTGGGGAGCCTTGATGGATGGCTGTCTTACTCATAAACGCAAACTTCATGCAAATGACCCTTTGTTAGCCCATGAGTCGGTCATCGTGACATGTTTGTATTAGGTTGCGTTTACTCAAATTTTTCGAACAAATATTACCCCCCCCCACATCTTCCCACTCCCGACAGTTTTCTCACCGCCGCTACACACACCTTGAACACATATACCAGTACTTTGCCATCCACACCGTTTACTGGCCTCACCCCCTTTTATCCGCACGCAAGATGAACCTTGACCCCGGAAACATCAACCCAAACAGGTCGTTTTTGACGCTTCCATAGAAGCCCACAGTGGTTTATCTCACAGGGATACAGGCATTCTGGACCAACAGCTCTAGGGATTGTGGTGCTTCGAGTTCCATCTGGCCCGTAGCCCGCACGTCCAAATGGTTGTGATGTGTCCACCTTCGACACGGCGGTAGTCTTTCCAGCACTTCTGTAGAAAGAGTGATAAGTTTCTGTTGTCAAGTACCTAATCACCAGTTGCAATATTTCTTTTCCAAAACAAATGTGTCACAATAAATTTCACCACTTATGAAAAATAAAAAGTCTCAGACTTTATCTTTGTGACAGAGTGTTCATCGAGCTATTTGTTCCATAGCACAAAGCTGGATCTGTGACAAAACTCTTCCAACCGAAAAGTTTGGTCCCACCCTGTTCATGATTGCCTGGTTGCAGTAGGTTGCCATAGATAAGAGGTACCTCTGGACTGTATTTTGTCTATCAGCACTAGCCAAGTCTCACTTTCATGAAGATGTGACAACAAACAAACGCACACGTAGAATCGTCAGTGGATATACGCCCATGGCGTGAACCGCAAAACTGCTTATTCGTATTAGAGGACTACTGGCGCTTTTTTCCTTAATTTCCGTCAGCAAACCAAGTTAGAGTTATTGGAACCCACTTACTGGAGAACTGACAAGTCAACTACTTACGTCACGACACGCTTTGGGTGTAGTGACATTTGACTTCTCTCTTCTGCCGCCCCCTATCTCCCTCCGGGTTCCGTCCTTTTTCAATGTTTTTTCCCTTACCGACAGAACCATTTTTCGCTTTTTTTATCAGTGTATTGTTTTTCTTGTAACAATTTTCAAGGACCTGTGTCCCCCTTTTCAGTGTAATATAGATTTATGACTAGAGCCTTCCGTAACCCACACATACCTTTTTCTATGGAGCAAGTTATGATTCCCCCCCCGTCACCACATCAGTAGCAATATGATGTCTTTCAACACAGCCATTACCATTAGGGTTTTTTAGAAAGCTTGTGGCCGGAGCTGCAAGCTATGCACAAGAGCCCGTGAGCTGCAGTCCAGTGCGTGACTTTGGCCTTTGATTTTTAAAAGTATGTATTAGCTAAAATTTTGGAAGAAAGAGGTTGAAGAGAGAGAAAAGATGTTGAGTTCCTTTTTTTATGGGTGTGCATTAAATCTTTGCAGTTTGGATAACGTGGAGTGGAGATCGTTTACAACCTATGCGACATGAATGAGTATGGCGCTCTCATAGGCGACTTAAAAGTTATGTAAGTGTATTTTTTGTGGAGCTAATATTGGTGGACGAAACCTGCGAGGTTAACCCGATTCCTTTTCTTGTCAGACTTTTCCTCCTCGTTTTTTCCGTCTTCTTTTTTCCCCTCCTCTTCTTTTTTTTTTCCCTTTTTTTCCTTTTTTTTCTTTTTTCCCGTCGCGGTCCTATTCCCCATTTTTCCTTTTTTCCCCCGCCGTAGCTTTTCTACCCTACCTGGCCCACTTTTTTCCCAGCACCCTCTGGTGAGCCCAATTGAATTTGAGCGTGTGTACTGTCTCCTTTCCCTCCTTCCTTCACTCCCAGACCCTCCACTTGTCCGAGCATAACTTTGTCTTGATTTTTGCCTTTTTCAATGGTCCAATACTTTATCTGCACCAGTACACCCTCGCGGCCGGATTAAACATCATGACCAGGGCATCTATAAGCAGAAGAAGAGGCCACAGGTTTGGGCCCACTGGTGCTTTGCCGGCATGGGCGCCCACTCTTCAGCGCACTTGATAACACATTCTTGGATCAGTTCCCCCTATACACTCTCTCTACCTATGTGTCGTGTCTGTCTTGTGAATGGAGGTCCCCTTTTCCTCTTCCCCGGTGGGGAATTATATTTGGGGATTGATTGATGCTGGATTCACTCAAAGCAAACTTCATGCAAGATCTCCCTGTAGCTTTGTGAGTGTCATGGATTGTATAGGCTTTGTTAACCTAAACAAATTTTATTAATACAATAGGCTAGGACCCCTTGAAACATAGCTTGCACATGAGGGACGTGAGTAAGAAACTTCCCGAAAAAGAAACGTGCTTCTTTTGCGTTCCATCAAGCCCCAGGCTAATGATGATAAGGCACGGGCCTCTAGACAGGGATTGTGGGTTCGAGTACCATCGGGGGTGTCCAATGTGTGCTTGTCCCTTTAGGACTGGGTAAGTCTTCCATTGATTTTAGAAAGGGATAAGTCTTGTGTCCCGCCTAAATCACTTGCAACTTCTTCCAAACAATGTGTCCAACACCATTTCCCTTATGCAAAATTAAAAGCCGATTGTCTTAGGACAGGAGTTTTGAAGGCTATGTCAAGCAAAGTTGGTTATGCTGAAAATCTTCAAGGAAAGGGCCATTCTGACCTGTGGTGGTGGACTTTAAGAGGAGGGAGATTTTTCTGCCATAAAGAGCATTCAAATTACAACACCAACACTGAGGAGTGGTTCTCCCTGCCGTATTAGAGACTCTGGCGCTTTTTCTCCTCCAAAAAGTAGATTTTGGTGGTGCAGTCCAGAGTACGTCTTACTAAGAACCATTTCTTGGCTTTACAGTGTATTGTTCTTCAATTTTCAAGCCTGAAGGATATAGATTTTAGAGCCATCACCACATACAGTAGCAATATGATGTTGTTCAAAACAAGACATTGACCTATTAGGGTTCTAGAAAGCTGGCCGTGAGCTGCAGTCCAGGACTGGGCCTTGATTTTTTCTAAAGTATGTATTAGCTAAAATTTTTTGGAAGATGGAGTTCCTTTTTTTCTGGGTTGTGGCATACATCTTGCGTTTGGATAACGTGGAGATCTTTTACTAACCTAGGCGAATTGAATTGAGGTCTGGCGGATGGATACAAGCAGTGCGTCCGCCCACAGTGGCGCAATCGGTCAGCGCGAGTCTGGTACTTATATGGCAAGTATCTGTTGAGCAATTGCCCGAGGTTGTAGTTCGACCCTACCTGGAGCATACCTTTGCCTGTTTTTGACGTTTTCAATGGCATACTTTATCTGCAAGTACACACTGCGGACTGAAAACATCATGACAAGGCAATAAGCAGCAGAAGAAGGCCAACAGTGTTTGGGCCAATGGTGCTGCCATGGGCCACATCTTTCGCCTGCAATTGCAACATGCTTGGAATTCCCCCCCCCCCCCATAAACTTCATATAATGTGTAGGTCTGCTTGTTGAATGGAGGTTTGTGGGGTGGGGGAGCTTGATTGTGGCGTTTCACTCAAAGCAAAAACTCAGGCAATGACTCTGAGCATTGCGTGTCATGCATTGTATAGGCTGTTACCAAAAAAAATAACAAAGCAAGGACCCTTGAAACATAGATTGCACATGAGGACGTTGGTAGAAACTTCCGAAAAAAGAAAAGGGCCTCTTTTTGCTTTCCATCAAGCCCCGGGTGGCCTAATGGATAAAGGCACTGGCCTCTAAGCCAGGGAGTGTGGGTTCGAGTCCCATCTGGGGTGTCCAATGTGTTGCTTGTCCCTTTAGACTGGGTAGTCTGTCCATGAATTGTTAGGAAGGGGATAAGTCTTCTTGTCCGACCGAATCACCTGCAACTTCTTCAAAAAAATGTGTCAATCCATTTCCCTTATGCAAAAAATAAAAAGCCGATTGTCTTAGGACAGAGTTTTGAGTATGTCAAAGCAAAGTTGGTATGCTGAAATCTTCAAGGGAAAAGGGGCCCATCTCGACCTGTGTTGGTAGACATAAGAGAGGAGATTTCTGCTAACTAGAGCATTCAAATTTACAACACCACAATAGAGAGTGGTGCTACCCTGCGTATTCAGAGACTCTGGCGGCCTTTTTTCCTCCAAAAAGTAGCTTTGGCTGGCTGCCAGTCCAGAGGTACGTCTTATAAGACCATTTATTGCTTACAGTGTATTGTCTTCAAATTTTCAAGCATGAATGAATAGAGATTTAGCGATCGTCACCAGACATACAGTAGCAATATGATGTGTTCAACAAGCATAAATATTAGGGTAGAAAGATGGCCGTTGAGACTGCAGTTCCAGTGACTTGGCTGATTTTTTACAAGTAGTATTAGCTAAAATTTTTGCTGGGAAAGAGGAGTCTTTTTTTCTGGGTTGTGATACAGGATTGCAGTTTGATAACGTGGAAGTTGGAGGGAGATCTTTTACTAACCTAGGCGACATGAATGATGTTGGCGCAGGTACAAGCAGTGCGTCCGCTCCAGGGGCCTGGTCGCAATCGGTCAGCGCGCCGGTAATTTTATGGCTGTATCTGTTGAAGCAAGCCGAGGTTCTGTGATGTTCGAGCCGCACTGGAGCATACCTTTGCTGATTTTTGCCTTTTTCAATGGCAAAACTTTTATCTGCAAGTTACACCCGTGCGGCCTTGAAAAAACAGTCATGACAAGGCATTAAGCAGCAGAAGAAGGCCAAAAGTGTTTTGGCCACTGGTGATTGCCTGGGCACCCCATCACCAACATCTTTCAGCTGTCACTTGCAACATCTTGGAATCCCCCTAAACTCCTTACTAATGTGTGGTCTGTTGTTGAATGGATCGGTTGTGGGAGCTGATGATGGCTTTTCACTCAAAGCAAAATCATGCAATGACTCTGTAGCATGTGAGTTGTCATGGAATGTTAGGCTGTGTACCAAAAAATAACAAAGACAAGGACCCTTGAAACCAGCTTGCAAATAGGACATGAGTCGATAAATTACCGAAAAAAGCAAAAGCTGCTTCTTTTTGCTTCCATCAAGCCACAGTGGCCTAAGGGATAGGGCACTGGCATCTAAGCCAGGGGATTGTGGGTTCGAGTCCCACTGGGGTTGTCCAATGTGTTGCTTGTCCCTAGACTGGGTAGTCGTTCCATGCAACTTGTAGAAAGGGGATTAAGTATCTTGTCCAGCCGAATCACCGCAACTCTTCCAAACAATTGTGTCCAAAAATCCAGTTCCTTCTGCAAAAATAAAAAAGCCGCGGATTCTATTAGACAGAGTTTGGAGCAATGTCAAGCAAAGTGGTATGCTGAAATCTTCAGGAAAAAAGGGCCGTTCTGAACCTGTGTTGGTAGACATTAAGAGGAGCAGAATTTTTCTGATAATAGAGCATGCAAAAAATTTTACAACACCAACACTAGAGAGTGGTTCTCCAGCGTATTAAAGGGGACTCTGGCGCCTTTTTTCCTCCAAAAAGTAGATTTTGGCTGCTGCAGTCCAGAGGTACGTCTTACTAAGAAAACCATTCTTGCTTACAGTGTAGTTCTTCAAATTTTCAAGCCTGCTGAATATAGAATTTTAGGAGCCGTCACCACATACAGTCAAGAGTTATCTCTAGAAAGTTTAGAAACTTGTCCCCACGCTGAGACACATATCTTTTTGGCCACTCCCTGCTTATCCTTTTATCCTTGTCTCCCTGTTCTGCTAATTAACTACGATTCCAAATTTCTCTCGCAGAATTAGAACTGAAACCTCCACTTTCCAGAATAGACACTTTTAGACAAGAAACAAGAAGAGCAATAGCCCCCAAACCCCCTAGCAACTAGCCAATAAAGCAAGCAATAGCAGCAATATGAGGTTGTCAAACAAGCATTACCATTAGGGTTAGGAAAGATGCCATGAAGCTGCAGTCAGTGAATTGGGCCTTGATTTTTTCTACAAGTATGTATTAGCTAAAATTTTTGGAAAGAGTGAGTTCCTTTTTTCTGGTGTGTGGCATACATCTTGCAGTTTTGGATATACGTGGATAGAGCTTTTACTACCTAGGCGACAACCATTGAATGATGTCTGGCGCATGGATACAAGCAGTTGCGTTTTCCGCGTCAGTGCGCAATTGGGTCAGAGCGCATCAGGTACTATATGGCAGTAGTACTGTTGGCCATGCCGAGGTTGTGAGTTCGACCCTACCTGGAGCATAACCTTTGCTGATTTTTTGCCGTTTGCAAATGGCAAACTTATCGTAAGTACACCCTGCGGCCTGAAAACATCATGACAAGGCATTAAGCAGCAGGAAGAAGGCCAAACAGTTGTTTTGGCCAATGGTGCTTGCCATGGGCCATCTTTCAGCTACACTTGCAACTATTTCTTGGAATTCCCCCTAAACTCCTTAAATGTGTAGTGTCTGCTGGTGAATGGAGGTGTGAGGGAGCTTGATGATGGCTTTTCATAAAAGCAAACTCATGCAATGACTCTGTAGCATGAGTGTCATGGAATTGGATAGGCTGTTTACCCCCCCAAAAAAATAACAAAGCAAGGACCCTTGACAAACATGCTTGCACATGGGACGTGAGTAGATAAACTTCCCGAAAAAGAAAGTGCTTCTTTTTGCTTTACATCAAGCCCCGTGGCCTAATGGCTAGGCATGGCCTCCTAAAGCCCGGATTGTGGGTTGAGTCCAATCTGGGGTGTCCAATGTGTTGCCTTGTCCCTTTAGAATGGGTCGTCTTCCGGCAACTTTGTAGATAGGAAAGGGGATGAAGTCGTCTTGTCCTCAGACCCTAATCACTGCAACTTCTTCCAAACAATGTGTCCAAATCTTTCCCCGTATGCCAAAAATAGAAAGCTGAATTGTCTTAGGACAGAGGTTTTGAGCTATGTCAAGAAGTTGGTATGGCTGACAATTTCAAGGAAAAAGGGCCCATTTATGACCTGTGTTGGTAGACATTAAGAGGAAGGAGATTTCGGCATAATAGAGCATCTCAAATTTACAACACCAACACTAGAGGTGGTTCTCCTGCGTTATTAGAGACTCTGTGCTTTTTTCTCAAAAGTAGATTTTGGCTGGCTGCAGTCCAGAGGTACGTCTTACTAAGGACCATCTTGCTTTACGTGTATGTTTCTTCAAATTGCAAGCGCATGAAATAGATTTTAGAGCCCCGTCACCACATACAGTAGACAAATGATGTTGTCAAACAAGCATTACCTATTAGGGTAGAATTAGAAAGCGGCGGAGCTGGCAGTCCAGGGACTTTGGCCTTGATTTTTCTACAAGTATGGATTAGTACAATTTTTTTGGAAAAGAGTGAGTCCTTTTGTTCAGGGTTGTGCATACCATCTTGCAGTTTGGATAACGTGGATCTTTTACTACCTAGGGCAACATGGAATGATGTCTGGCGCATGGAAACAAGCAGTGAGTCCGCTCCAGGCGCAAATCGGTCAGCGCGCGGTACTTATATGGCAGTATCTGTTGAGCAATGCCGAGGTGGTGAGTCGAGCCTCAACTGAGCAGTCCTTTGCTATTTTTGCCTTTTCAATGGCAAACTTTATCTTGCACGTACCACTCCTGAGGCCTGAAAAAATCATGACAAGGCATAAGCAGCAGAAAGAGAAGGCCAATCAGTGTTTTGGCACTGTGTTGCTTGCAATGGGCATCTTTCAGCTGCACTTGCAACATTTTGGAATTCCCCCTAAACTCCTTATAATGTGGAGGTCGGCCTTGTTGAATGGATGTGGGGAGCTGATGATGGCTTTTCATTCAGAGCCAAAACTTATGCAATGACTCTGGTAGAATGAGTGTATGGAAGTGTAAGGGCGGTTTTTACCAAAAAAAATAACAAAGCCAAGGACCCCTTGAAAACAGAGATTGCCACATGAGGGACATGAGTAGATAACTTCCCGAAAAAGAAAGTGCTTCTTTTTGCTTTCCATCAAGCTCCCAGGGGCCTAATGGATAAGGCACTGGCCTCCTAGCCAGGGATTGTGGGTTCGAGTCCCACTGGGGGTCCAAGTGTTGCGGTACCTTTAGACTGGGTAGATTTCCATGCACTTTGTAAATAGAAAGGGGATAAGTCTTCTCTGTCCCCGACCTAATGTCACCTGCACATTTTCCAAACAATGTGTCCCAAATCAATTTTCCCTTATGCAAAAAAAAAGCTTTGATTGTCTTAGGACAGAGGTTTGAGCTATGTCAAGCAAAGTTGGTATGCTGAAATCTTCAAGGAAAAGGGCCATTCTGACCTGTGTGGAGGACATTAAGAGGAGGAGATTTTTCTGCATAAATAGAGCATTCAAAATTACAACACCAACACTAGAGGAGTGGTTTTCCATGCGATTAGAGGACTTGGCGCTTTGTTCCTCCAAAAAGTAGATTTGGGCTGGCTGCAGTCCAGAGGGTACTTCTTAATAAGCACCAATTATTGCTTTACGTGTATTGTTCTTCAAATTTACAAGCCTGCATGATATAGATTTTAGAGGCCGTTCCACCTCATACAGTAGCAATTATGCTGTGTCAGAACAGCCTACCATTAGGGTTCAGAAAAGCTGGTGCCGTGAGCTGCAGTTCCAGTGACTTTGGCCCTTGATTTTTTCTCCAAGTATGTATAGCTACAATTTTTGGGAAGAGTAAAGAGTGAGTTCCTTGTTCAGGGTTGTGCACAACATCTTGCAGTTGGCTAACGTGGAGGATCTTTTAATAACCTAGGCGACATGAATGAGCTCGGGCGCCATGGAACAAGCAGTGCGTCCGCTCCAAGTGTCGCAAGTCGGTCAAGGGGGGGGGCCGGGAGCTTTGGTACTTAATATGGCAGTACTTGTTGAGACATGCGAGGTGGGTTGTGAGGTTCAAAGCCTCACCTGGAGCATACCTTTGCTTGATGTTTGCTTTTTCATGGCAAACTTTATCTGCAATACACCCTGCGGCCCTGAAAAACATCATGACAAGGCATAAGCAGCAGAAGAAGGGGCCAACAGTGTTTTGGCCAATGTGCTTGCATGGGCCCATCTTTCCAGCTGTCATTGCCACATTCTTGGGCCTTCCCCCTTAAACTCCTTATAAGTGTGTGTCTGCTTGGTGAAGGATGGTGGGGCGCTTGATGATGGCTTTGTCATCAAAGCAAAAAGTAGCAATGAATCTGTAGCCTGGTGTCATGGAATTGTATAGGCGGTTTTACCCAAAAAAAAAACAAAGCAAGAACCCCTTGCAACATAGATTGAACATAGTAATATACTTCCAGAAAAAAGAAAAAGTGGTTCTTTTTCTGTTGTCAAGCCCCCCCCAGTGGCCTAATGGATAAGGCACTGGCTCCTAAGCAAGGGATTGTGGGTTGAGTCTCATTCTGGGGGTCCAATGTGTGGCTTGGTCCCTTTAGACTGGGCTAAGTGATTTCCATGCACTTGTAGAAAGGGGATAAGTCTCTTGTTCACAGACATAATCACCCTACTGCCAACTTCTTCCAAACAATGGGTCCAAATCAATTTCCCTTCTTGCAAAATAAAAAGCTGATGTTTAGGACAGAGTGTTGAGCTATGTCAAGCAAAGTGGTATGCGAAATCTTCACGGAAAAGGCCAATTCGGACCTGTGTTGGTAGACATTAATGAGGAGGCGATTTTTCTGCATAAATAGGAGCATTCCAATTACACACACCAAACACTAGCGAGTGGTTCCCAATGCGTATTAGAGACTCTGGGCTTTTTTCCTCCAAAAGTAGATTTGGGCTGGCCTGCAGTCCAGAGGGTACGTTCTTACTAAGAATCCATTTCTTGCTTACAGTTGTAATGTTCTTCAAAATTTCAAGCCTGATGATATAGATTTTAGAGCAGTCACCACATACAGTAGAAATAGATGTTGTTCAAAAAGAATACCTATTAGTGTGAGGAAAGCTGGACCGTGAGTTTGGCAGTCCAGTGAATTGGCCTTGATTTTTTCTACAAGTATGTATTAGCTAAAATTTTTGGAAGTGAGTTCCTTTTTTTTCTGGGTGTGTGCATACATATTGCATTTTGGATAACGTGGAGATTCTTTATAACCTAGGCGACATCATAAATGATGGCTGGCGGATGGATTCAAGCAGTGCGTGTCTGCTCCAGTGGGCAATAGGTCAGCGAGCTTGGTCCTTATATGGCAGTAGGATCTGTTGAGCCCAATGCGAGGTTGGTGTTAGTTTGAGCCTCACTGGAGAGCATAACTTTGCCTGATTGTTGCACTTTTTTCAATGGCAAACTTTTCTGCAAGTTACACCCTGCGGCCTGAAAAAACATCATGACAATGGCATGGAAGCAGCAGAGAAGGCCCAACAGTGTTTTGCCCACTGGGGGCTTGCATGGGCCATCTTTCAGCTGCAAGTGCAAACATTCTTGGAAAATTCCCCCTTAAACTCCTTATTAATGTGTAGTGTCTGCTTGTTGATGGAGGTGTGGGGAGCTTGATGAGTGGCTTTCACTCAAAGGCAAACTCAGGCAATGACTCTGTAGCATGAGTGTCATGGCAATGTATGGCTGTTACCAAAAAAATAACAAAGCAAGGACCCCTTGAAACACATGAGCTGGCACATCAGGGACGTGAGTAGGATAACTTCCCGAAAAAAGAAAGTGCTTCTTTTTGCTTTCCATCAACCCCCCCAGGTTGGGCCTTAGCTCCAATGGATAAGGCCACTGGCCTCCAAGCCAGGATTGGGGGTTGGCGAGTCCCATCTGGGGTGTCCAATTGTGTTGCTCGTCCCTTTTAGACGGGGGTAGTCTTTCCATGCACTTTGTAGAGGAAGGGGATAGTCTTCTTGTCCCCAGACTAATCACCATGCAACTTATTCCAAACAATGTGTCCAAATCAATTTCCCCTTATGCAAAATAAAAACGCTGATTGTCTATTAGGACACCAGAGTTTAGATTTGAGCTATGTCATCTGCGACTTTGGGGTCATGTTGTCGGACGGCCACTCATGGGAAGGTTCACCACGGTTCCATGGTTTGCCACTGTGGTAAGGCTCTCACTGTGGTTCGCATGGAGTCCAACGCTTTAGAAATGGCTTTATAACCTTGGCCAGACTGATAGGATCTCAATGACTTTTCTCTCAGTTGTTCTGCATTTCTTTGGATATTGGCATGATGTCTAGCTTTGAGGTGCTTTTGGTCTACTTCTCTGTGAACAGGAAGCTTATTTAAGTGATTTTTGATTTAAAACATGTGTGGCAGTCAAGCAAGCTGGGTGGTGACTACAGCATTGACCTCAGGTGTGAATAAACCACAGTTACGTAATTTTACACAGGGGCCAGGTAGATTTGGGAGGGTTTTGTCTCCCTTAATAACGTAAACCTTCATTTAAAAAATGCATTTGTTGTTCAGTATGGTATCTTTGACTAAATAGTAACAGTTTTTG
>CM070034.1:114893553-114912758 GCA_036250615.1 Ptychadena robeensis
CCTTAGCTATATTTAAACTATTACAGATAAAATTGATGGCGATATCTCCTGAGGAAGCTAATTTTTAGCGAAACGCGTCGAGAAGTCAATCGAAAATATTATAAAAAATGTGTTTTATTGGGTTTATGTGGATCATGTAATTGTATTTTATCTTAATGTAACAGCAAATTGTATGTATTGAATGTACAGTGCGGTTGAAATCATGTACAATTGTCAAATATCTATAAGGGAAGTTGCATAAATGCACTAATATGTTTCAATTATGTATGAAAATTGTCAAATTAAAAATCTTGCTATTTTTTATAAAACTGTGGTAATCTATATGTGCCCTTAAAGTCCCGGAGTTCAGCCTCCATTGTTTGAGATGGTGAGTGGAGAGTAGGCTTGATGTTCCTCTCGCCCCACTTCCCTCTCGTGTCCTCTGTTTTTTTGTATAATCCAAGTATTGGGATGTTGGCACTCGCCAATAGACTAGGGGGAACCAACATGTTTGTGCTAGTGGTTCATAAAGCTATGTTTCTCTGGAAAAAGCTTCTATCGCCTTATTCAGACTTCTAGACATCCCTCTACTTCTACTGCCATGGCGGTGATGTGGAGGCTTTCCAGAAAAAGCTTGTGGCACCCGATCACCAAAATCTACATGTGGATGTGGAGGCTGCTTGATCTTAGGAGCTCATCATTGATGGAAGTGTTTTTTTTTGGGCATTAGCACTTGCTAATCCCAGATCTGGGGGAAGAGAATGTCATTAGTTGATGGCTATAGAAGTGCCATACACAAGATAGCAGCCAACATAAATGAAGGGTGAGTGGGATTCCAATGCAACTATGTGAGCATACAAATCCTACTCTAGGCTTAGCTTTGAGGTTTTAGGTCCTTTTGAAATATTACACTTGGGATAACTCGTAAACCAATATTTTCAACCCTGCTCTTCTAGGGATATTTGGAGATTCAAACTTAACACCACGTCACACAAATTCCACTTTGACCCTTTTGTTTCAATTCAAAGAACCAAAGTTCTTTGTGCTTGAAAGATAAATAAAAGATACTTGTAAACCAAAAACGTTAATACAAGTTGATAAATACAATAATAAATAACAGAACATTTAATAAGACGCTTAAGGTGGGCAAACAGTTTTTTTATTTGATCAACTTACAAGCATGTTAATTTGGTTGTTTTAAACACCGATCGTTTTTACCATCACAAAATGTAAAGGATTTGTAACCAATAGACACGCTCCATAGTATGATAAAATTCCATCCAAATAGAAAACCTGTCAGGTACTTAAACGATTGGCAAAAATTTACCAACACTTCTGATCATGGCTCAAACTATTTTATTTTGGTTGTTTGGTCCAAATTTTCTAACTTAATACAATCATTTAAGTTTACTGAAGAGAAAAATGTAATTGTGTATGCCCAGCTTCAGAAGTTAGCCCACCTTTAGCTTTAGCTGCAATGCGAGTCCCACCTATTACCAATGGCTTGGTAGAGACGCCTGCATGATGACTAGTTTTGGTGAGATCCCTGGGCAATTTTGCGGCCGATCAACCACCGTGCGCATTTGGAGCAACTGATCCATGTGGGCAAAAATCTTGACTGGCCAGGGGACAACGTTATTATGCTGCAGTTGATCCTTCAAGACTCTAGAGAGGATTGCAGCGTGTAAGGGGGGTTTTAGTTTATTTATTTTTCGGACAATAAGACGCACTGGACCATAAGACGCACCCAAAAGATTAAATAAGTTTTCACAATTGGGTTGAATTCAATAAATGCAATATTCAATTCAGCCAGTAGGTGTCACTAGCAGCAGTACATCTGTAGTGTCTCTGCTCTCCTCTGCCGATGTTGCTGTGCATGTGTCCATGGGAGCTGCACAGTGATTGCAGTTTCCATGGACACAGAGAGGGAAAGATGCCAGTTCATCTATCTCTCTCTCTCTCTCTCTCTCTCTCTTCCTTGCCTATGGCAGAAGGGCTCTGAGCTCTGCTGGCAAAGGCAATAATACAGTACAGATGGGAGAGCCGGACACCAGCCGGCATCTCACATCTGACAGCTCCTCCACCTCCCCGGCTAATCTCCGTGCCGGGAGAATTGGCGGGAAGCCGGACCATAAGACGCAGGCAGTTTTTGCCTCCAATTTTGTGGGTGAAAAAGTGCGTCTTATGGCCCAAAAAATACGGTACCTCTGTTGGTATTTATTTAAAGAATGTCAAGTTAATGTAAAATTAGTATTTGCATAGAACACATCATGTGAATCTACAATGACAAAATTTGACCATATTTGTGAAAGGTTGCCTTTTTTGTTATTTAATTTGTTTTACTTTTATTTTGTTCCTTTTACTAAAATATATTTTCTTTGTTCTTTTAGGGGGTAACCCTATCTAAACTACTTTCTGAATTCACTTTAATGACGGAAAATATACTTGTTCATAGATGCGACTTAGGTTTTTCTGGTCAGCGAAGGGACCTTGTTCGCCACAGTTTGTATATGTTGCGCAGCAGCATCAGCCTCTTTTCCATGCCATCAAATGATGTATTTGTACTCTGTCAAGCATCACATGGAAGCATCAGGGAGCTGGCACAAAAAAGTGCCACGTTACTTCCCGTCTTTCTCTATGAAGCTATAGGAGGTAAAGTAATAGTTCAAATTAGCATAGCATTTTAGTTTTCCCCTTAGTCTGATATAGAAAGTGCTTGTGGAAAATATCGCAATGCGCATAGTGTACAGTTAAGAGGCTAGAGGATAGACTGCCTGTGAATAGTTGCTACATGATGTGCATTAGTGGTTATGGTTTATTTCAGTTCAGATGTACATAAGTTTGATAAGTTGTGTGTTTAAATCAGTGGTTCCTAAACTGGGGGGTGGAGATGTTCCAGGTGGGGCACACCTGGGGGGGGGGAGCAGCTGAGGTGGCAATAAGAGTCCTCTTCGTGAGGTTGCCAGTAATACAGCCCTGCATTTCTGCATTAACCTGTGCTTGTGTAGTCGAGACAAGTGTATGGGTGACGCACTGTGACCCCCCAAAAAGCATATGCTACAGGTTTCATGTTGAAACCTCTGTACCCTGCATTATCATGGAAAGCTCAATAATGTTCCTGTCTAAAAAATGGGGACCCTGCAGGGAAAATTTTGTGAACCACCGGTTTAAATGTATATGCATTCAATACAGATGCATTGGACCCTAGTATTACAAACTTTATTTGTTTCTAATGGTTGTAATGAAAATACCCATTAGACGTTCTTTCCCTTCAAAGTAGAAAAGCATTGTATTGTATGTGTAATTTATTATAAACACCAATAACTTTCATAGTGTTCTCACCAAAAAGTTATAATGTGAATAGTTTAACTGACACAAAACTCCCCAGTAAAAGTGACATGTTTGGCCTTTAGGATGAGAGGAGGAAATGGAAGATATTATTTGGAGAATGCCCTTTCATGAGAACATTTCCTTTGTCTCCTTGTCTGTAGACATTTGTAGATTGGTGAGATGATCCAACATTGACATGCTGGACTTATTAAACAGTGAGATCTGCCACATGATTGCCACTCATTTCACATTTCGTCACAAAAATAAAATAAATAAAATTAGATTGATATTGGATAAAATTAAGTCCTTAAACATGTGTATGTGGGTTCAAAGTGCAGCTTACAAATACTTAGCTGACATCCAGATTTTTTGTTTGCAACCGTTCAAGCATACACCAAGACTTTGGTTTTATTTTGAAACTTTTTAAAATTTAAGGATCCACTGTATATGGAAACATGAATAAAGTACATCATCCACTTCTTATGCATTGGTTAGTGTAATAAGTTGTCAAAGGGCATTTTCCAAACTAATTTCCTCATTCTTTCCCTCTTATCTTCGCTTTGTACCTTATCCTCCCTCTTCTCAACTGGCTTTTCACCACAATATTAACCTGCAGCTGACCCATTTTCCCCTTTCCAAAGTCTTGTTCTGTGGAGTCAAAAAAGTTATGGGCAGAGAGGGGACAACTTTAGAGAAGGACAGAAGTTGTTCACGAACAGAAACAGATGATGGAAATGCTTCTTTTTGACTCTTTAGAATCCGGATACAGCAGATAGATGGTTAGGGACATAAAAGTGGTCCGGAAATTCTTCTAAATTAGTTTTTTACCTTTATTCTGACAGCCTGTGCTTTGCGTGCCTTAATGGCTCAGCTACCCACTTTGTGCCTGGAGATTTTCTTCACCCAAGAAGAACTGAATGAAACGATAATGGCTCTCTGTTCCCTTCTTTCCAAAAGTATCCTCCTTCAGCCAGTACGTATGTTCAACTGGGCCAGGTGTTACAAATCTGACATAGTTACAACAAAATTAGAATTTTGTTTGTTTGGGGTTTTTTTTTGTTCATCAAAACATTTGTTGGATGTAAAAGCAGAGGAGTCAGTCATTGCCAGCTAATGAGCTGTTTACATGTACATAGTAAATGGATGGTGTGGGAGTTATAAAACGTTATGACTATGAAATAGAAAGCATTTCTTTTTTTGTATATGTTTTTTATTTGTGTGGGTTTTTACATCTTTTGTGCATCTTTTTTATCATCTGTTTTGCCATATATAAACTACATTACTGGAATTTATATAGGAAATATAAAATGCAACATCAGAGTCAGACCAATGTTTAGTAACAGGCATATACAGACACCAAGGTCTAACCAATCAGCCAGTAAGAGCTCTTTTAAACTGACCACAAACGCCAGGCCTGGGCATACACAAGCACCGCACATTCACGGTGATTGCTCTCAAATTAATTGCATCCAGCCTTTCGATTGATCCTTTTTGAAGAAAGCTCAATCGAACAGGGAACCCACATGATGGTAAATCCCTGTTTGGTTACCAACTATTGCCATTACTTTGGATGGGGATGGGGGAAATGGGATCAATTGTGCAGAATGCTGCACAATTGATGAAGCTCGAGCGCTGCGTCCATATTCACTGCTGTAAAGTTTATAAAATCTCTGCAAGAAGGATTTTACATATGGATTTCTAAATATTTATCATTTATTACCTCAACAGGACTTTATAAATCCATATGTAAAATCCTCCTTGCAGAGTTAAGAAAACAGAATTCATGGAGAAATAATTCTAAACATTTGTGCACAAATCCTTGAATGCGGAGATAACATGAGCACACTGGTTGAGTAAGGGATAACAATGTCCTCTTTTAAAACTACCTAGACAAAATGCTTGGCCATACACTAGTCGATTTTCTAAATCGACTGGTCGTTGTTCTTTAATCGATTCCAGCCTCTATGTCTGATCGCTTTTCAATCAATGTTTTGATCTGTATCGAACAATTTTCGTTGATCGAAATATGTGTGCAGTAAAGGATTTAATTTCGATTGATGTAAATGATAATTTGATAGTTTTAGGTTGATCGAACGCTAAAATCGAACAGTGTATGCCTAGCTTTAGGTTCCCCATACACCTTTAGATTTGTCTGTCAGATTCCCTTGACTTTTTTAACAATCAAGACTACCTGTGTTCAGTCACAGAGGACCCTATACTACATAGTTGTTGGTAGATCTAAAGGAGATCTGACAGAGAGATCTAAAGGTGTATGGCCACTTTTACACATCAGTTGCTTGCCTGCATCTCCCACTAGTTTTGATCTGAATGCATTACATAGAGAAGATCAAAGTAATTGCTAGATCTAAGGGTATTTAATTATTGAAAATGATCATTAACAGGTTAAGGGCATAGAACACAAGAACCAAGGAAGGAAATGTGCGCAGAATAAATGTGCCTTTTGTCTACATTTATTCCTTTCAAACTCAAACCTGGGATTAAAATCACATTTTTTTAGTTGTTAGTTGTTGCCCAGCTTCATTAAAGATTGGTAGTTTGAAGAGATGTTGTTTTTTTACACAGTTTTGATGCTTTTATAGTGTTTTCCTTCATTCATTTCTGTTGCAAAGAATGACTACAAGTTCCTGTCTTTGACTGTACACCTTCCTATATTTTGCAGCCATGTCAGCCCCTGTGGGTAGTGTGCCAGAATATTTTGGATAAGCTGATTCACTGCGGTCTCCTTGCCCTGCATGAAGTAATATGAACAGTTATGGCAGGCAGTAAGTCACTGAGATTAGAAAACATGTAAGTCAGGTGACCAAGTTTCTTTTCTGCCTTTTCAGGACCCTAATGCACCTCCAGCTTGTGACACCGGAAGACAATATTTTGGAGACAGTTATAGATGGAAATCTATAGATGACATGTCCGATAATGACAGTGACTTTGAGGAAGAGCAAGTGACGAGATACTACAAGGTACTGTCAAATCCAAGTATCTATTATGTGAATATGTGTATGTATGCAATTATGTTTTATGTGAACTCCTGCTTAATGGAGAAGAGAAAGCTCCGTAATTGGATGAGAACTTTTTGGTTGCACAAGCTTCATAATCATGTAGCCACAGCATTATTTTATGGTACCTTTTGGCCAGGCCAGTTCAGGGAGTAGGCTGCACACTACAACCAGCATAACTTGCAGATTTTTCAGTAAGCCACAGGAGCTGCATTGTTTTTTTTATTGATCTTCAATGTCTTCAAGTCAATGTGGGACAGGCATTCTAGAAGTCTATTACTTGACTGTGGGTTTTATCTTAATGAAATAAATTACTCACTGCAAAAAAAAAGAGGCTTGTAGCGAGGTGCCCGATACAATTAAAAAACCCTTTATTGGTTAGGGATTAAGATCCAAATCGTACACTTGGATCTTAAAAACCCCTAACCAATAAAGTATATTTTTAATTGCATAAGGCATCTCGCTACAAGCCTCTTTTTTTTTGCAGTGGGTCATCTTTACCCTTGTGCATTATACTTTAACCAGAAATTGAGGACCAATCATCCTACACTTACTGGTCACCCATAGGCTTATTGAGCAACCAGTTATATCTACACTGAGTGAAGACCGTGTACAAGCAATTTTCTCCACACGTCCGATACCCATCACAGGTTGCTGGTTGTACACCGAGCCTAATTTTTGGGCCTGAACAAACCAACAACCTAAGAAGTAACCAGTTTTTTCAGTCCTTGTATCCGCTCCTCCACAGGGTTTAACCAAACTATCCTTTTGTGTTTCATCCCTTGTACACACCATCTTTTTTTGAGGGACCGCTCTCTTAAGAAGAGAACCCTACCAACTTATCCTATATATTAATGAAATGTATCTTTAACTTTACGCATCGGACCATTAGACACACCCAAAGTTTTGAAGAGAGAATTAGGGGAAAAAACAGCTATTCAGATATCAAGTGAATATACAGACTGTTCCAGTAAAGTAGGCAGGACTGGACCATGCAGTATTCACTCTATATTCCTCCAGCTAAAAGGCCAGTGCCAGAAGGGAGGTCTTCACTGCAGCAGTGTCAGGGCTGAAACGTTAGCATGTGTCTATACACAAACAGTACCCATTCTCTGAACACACTGACCAACTTATGAAGTGAGACATTTTACAATCTGGCACTGACAACTTACCTATGAGCAGCTATTTACATAGGGGAGGAGATATGAGTCTTTGTCGCAAAATGTATTTCTTGCAATGCAGAATGTTAATGTAAATACACAACTCATGCTATCTAATTGTAAAATGTCTCTCTCCATAAGTTGGTCAGTGTGTTCAGAGAATGGGTACTGTTAGTGCCAATGCAGATAAAATCTCTTTTTGGCTTGGCTGGGGGAATGGAACACATTTCTGCCTCCTGGGAAGCATAGCTATTGCTACCAGAATCGTTGGGAAAAAATAGTTTGAAAAATACAGTATATTCAAATTCTTTAAAGCTGTTAGGTTAATAAAATTCTAAAAAGGACATTTGCTTACAACTATACTACAACAAAATAAAGTGCAGTAGTTATGGCAGTAAGCACGGCCTTGGTTTATAGTTATTGATAAATGTGAGATTCAATGCTACTTTGACTTGAAAAAATGAAGTACACCCATTTTATGCACTCAGACCACACAGTCTCAATCATTAAAACAGATGTAAGCTGGCCATTTCTGCTTGACCGACCTGTCTTCGAGCGGGATCGGTTGATCCCTCGCAAAGCTGGGCGTGGGCGCGTTAGATTGCCGCGCAATCCACGTGACGTCAGTGTTCACGCAAATTATGGATCACATATCCATCTGTACGTGTATGGACACCTTTAAGTCTGGCGGTCAACACCAGTTGCTTCATTATGTTCATTGTTAAGATCTTTCTTACTTGGCATTGTGTTGACACAGTTGAGTGTTCCAGACTACCAAACTGCTACAGCTGCTGTTATAGCCGTTCAAACTTGATGATAGTCATTTAATTAGCATCAGGATGCTACTTATCCTCTCAAATGCTATGGAAGTGGTAAGGGTGTACTTAATTTTTATACAGTGCCTTTGCATTTTAACCTATTCTTGGTTAAATAATGACACCAGGTATTTTGTCAAGTTGTATTATTCATGTTTTAAGATTCTAAGGATGATGATTTTTTTATATTTGATGCATGAAACCTTTGAAAAAGAGGGAATGGCTGTAATCTCTCTGCCCTGTATCATCAGTCCAGGCCCAGTGTGTTTGTGGCATTTTCTTGCAGTATCATAGTTAACTATTACTATATAGATATACTATACAACAATTTTCTCCCACACATTTTGTCCTGTACTAGTTGGGAAGCTCAGACCACGATGCCGATTTTTTTGTCTTCCTGTGTCATCTTCTGGGTCCGGCTCTGAAGACATACGAGAGGGCTGCATTGTTCCTGCTGGAACATGAAACACATGGCAATGGTATGACATATGGTTTAGTAGAGACACAATGCATGAGAATATTTATAAAAAAAAATTGTAACCTGATACTGCCAGCATACCATTTTGTTCCTTCCATAAGACACAAAATCTGGGAGAAAATCTGTGTGTGTTTTAATAAGAGCTACAATGTAACTGCACCCCGGTGGCCACTCACAGACCAGCTCGAGTCTCAGAAGGCTGGATAGCATGGCCCACAAACCCAGAGGCTACCCAGCTACACTCAGCGGAGACAAACCCCTCTGCTGCGTGTGGCTTTGAGTGTGAAAAAACGAAAGTACCTGTACTTAAAGAGGTTCTGCACTTACAATGAAAAAAAAAAACACGCATACAATACATTGACATAGTACTCATCTTTCAGCAGTTTACATCTGGGAAAACTGCTACACATAAAAAAACTTACTTACCTTCCTCATTCCTGGCGCTAGCATGTTTAGTACTGGCAAAGAGAAGCTGGTTCTGGGCAAGGAACACTTCATTTTGATGATGGAGCTTCAAATTTACAAAATACTGCTTTCATTACATTACATCGCACAGATGCGCCACTGCCATAAAAATCTCATGGGACTGGTCACTTATAATGCCCTGTAATGGGGTCATCCGCTTTAATACAACGCACAGATTGTCAGCTGTGAGTAGCCTCTGAAAGCTCCCCCACACACACCTCTATATTCTGCTGAGCACAGCTGTATATAGGGATGCGTTATTTTGTGCGTCCCATTGCATGCAAAAAACAGTAAAAATGTACAACCCAAAGGTTTGAAATAATTGGACCCCCCCTTTTTTTTGTTACAGAAACTGAAGCAGGGTATGTAGATCAAATACACCAATACCTACTACGAAAAGCAGAAGTGGACGGGTCCTATGGTAAATCAATACTTATTTAATCAAATAGATTACTCCACTAAAGCCCCCCATACACCACATACAATTACCATGCAACTTCTGTACAACCAACTTTTCTTCTACCAAAACCATGTAATAGGAGGACCTTTCTACACCTTCCAATCACTATGTATTCTATCAGGGAGGTCACTATACTACATAGTTGTTGGTAGGTCTCATGAAAGTTGTATGGAGGAATCTGCAGGTGTATGGGGGGCTTAAGATTGATTTTACTTTCAGCTTGGCAATTTCCTTATACAAATATAGGTAGCTCTAGCATAAGTATATTTGGAAATGTTTCTGTATAGCTAATATTATTATATGTAACTGTTAAGTCGTACCTTGCATTTGCATAGCGTAGACACAGATGGTTAAATGAAAGTAATTACATACTCTGAATGAGAAGTGAAAGCATGTTAAATCAAGGCCTTATTCACCCCTAAGTAACAGGTACAGGCACTGTGAAGAAATCCAGCTTTAAAACACTTTTTTTTTATTGCAGCAGTGGCTTGAAAGCTTTTTAGACTAGGCATTCTATTGATAACTGCCCCCCCCCCCCCCCCACGCAAAATAAATGTTAAAAAATATATTTTGAATAGGGGTTGCTTTAAGATAAAGTGGTTTATCAAAGTACTCCATTTAAATGTCTTAAAATAATTATGTTTCTGGTTCAATCACAAAATTATCAAAACAAAATCTTGCATTTCCCTTTTTTCTGCTAAAGTTCTGCTAATACTGAACCTGAAATATTACTGTCTGAGCTAAAAATACTTCCTCTCCTGCACTACAGTCCAAAGCATTTTACAGTTGAGGACAGGGGATGTGTATTTTGTGTTTCAGAAAATAGAACTGGACAGGCCAGCAGAGGCACAATGTTGTCAACTATAACAAATTGTGATGGCAGATCACTAAAATGGGGAATAAAACAATCAGTTATTGGATCTGTACATTCCCTTAAAGCGGACTTTTGAACTTTGTGTAATTGGAACCACAATTGCTGATAAAAGGCAGATTGCAGCAAAAAAAGCCCTCCTGTAATAAGCAACATGCACAGGACCTTCAAGACTTGCCAATTATAGTCTTCATATTAAAGCTTACCGAGAACCAAGCTCATGTACTCGAAGGTTTCCTTCAAGTGTACGGAATGACCTACAGGTATGGAAGTGTAAAAACCACCATTGTGGAGTAAAACTGCTTTGAGACTTCTTTTTAAAGAATCTATAAAAAGACGCAATTGCTCTGGATCATATTAGATTTAAAATTGACCCATCAGAACTTCAACTTCAATGCAATAACCTACTTGTCTTCCTGGGCGAAGTAAGGAACGAACTCCTTTTCACAATGTCTGAACCAAAGATGACACTCCTGGTAACAATTATGCCTGCTTTTCAGCATTGATTCGAGTAAAGTCCCCCATACACCTTCAGATCACTCCATACAATTTCCTTTAGATCTACCAACAACTGTGAAGTATAGTGGCCTCCCTGCTAGAAATACATAGTGATTGGATGGTTTTGAAAGGTCCTCAAATGATATGGTTTTGGTAGAACAAAAGTTGATTCTACAGAAGTTGTATGGTAAGATTGTAAGGTGTATGTGTGGGCCTTAACTCAGCTGCTTCTTAAGGAAGATTCAAGTCTCTTACCAAGTCACTCCTGAAATAATTTTGATCTTGTATCATCTAGGTCGTGTACTAGGTAGTATAATAATAAGAATGGCTTAAGATTCCCTTTGTCCCCTTCTGCTAAGCGCATTGCTTGGCGGGGATCCTGACAGAGCACATAGACTTTACCTGCTCGGCAGATGCTGTGTGAAGAGGCTCCACGTACTCGACTACATTCAGCCTTGCATCGGCGTAATGGCTCAACGCAGTGAAGACACAACATCCGCCGAGCAGGTAAGTGAATGTGCTTCGTCGGGACCTCCCGCCAAGCAATTTGCTTAGTGGAGGGGGTCCCAACGGATGTGCAAGGGCTCTTTCTTACTGTGTGTTGGTCTACCCATTTGGTTTCCAATCTTTTTCTGCAATGGGAAACCTGTGTACCAATATAATAATCTTATTTTCTTATGTATGAAATGGTCTCAGTGTAAAAGGACCCTTAATCATGCTTTCGGCAATGGTCACTTACATTGAGAGGATGATGACTGAGAAAAATATGCATTTAATGTAGGTGTTTGGAAAAAGAATTATTCACTCCACATTTTTCATTGCAAAAAAAAAAAAAAAGCATTCTTCCAGAACGAAAATCTTGCCTAATGCTATCCATAATATAATGTGTACGCTGTACACCGATTACCTCTGGAATTCTCACTCAATCTTCTTTTTCAGAATGTACAGAGCGCTCCCTGGCTGCCTGTGCTGTTGAAACCTTCAAAGATCTTGGGGTATGTGGTCACAAATTATGTTACTTCTCCCAGTTGCTAATTTTTGGGCGGTTAATGCCTAGTTGTTCAATGTAACTAGTGTGTGCATTTCCTTGTTAAAAGGGAAATGCACACACTAGTTACATTGAACAACCCCCAGAAATCAAGGAGCCCCCACAACACTGGGGCAAGGTTGTGGGGAAGAGAACTCCTTCCCTTAACTGTGGGTCTCCAAAGCCTTTGTTGAGGTGTGGGATAGGGGGAAAGGCTGGAGCGGTTGCTAAAGGCTTGCTAGAAGGGGTGTGGTTTGTTCTGAAGCAGTTGCTCACCTTTTTCCAGAGGAATCTAGAACCCACTTTCTTCTGGAAAGTTTAGCCATTGCTCCTATTCAGGCATAACACTGTCCAGTTGTTTGCATGCTTTTGACACAGCCGTGACAAGGTGTCTACTAAATACTTCTTGGCTGGTTCACAGAGGAGTTGATTTCTGTACCAAAAGCGGTACACAAGCTTTTCTTAATTTCGTGCCCCTCCCCTAGAGCTGTCTCTGTTGGCATGCACAGACAGACTGTGTATCAGCTTGTCTGCAGTTTTGTTGTGGACAGGAGAGGGAAGGTGATTTTTTTTTCAGCTTGGGTTACATCGTATTCCGGAGCTGGACTCCGCTGGTGAAATGTAAATAGACAGCAGCGTCATCTTGTGGCCATACGGATTTTGCCTACTTTTGTTTTATTGTCTTGTTAACTGTTAATGTTACAGAGAACTTTAATAAAAGTTGTTTATTGATGGAAACCTGTGTTCCTTAACTGTGTCTGTGATGATGTCATCACGACTAGTCGACTCAACCAAGACAACATCACAAAAAGTACAGCCACGGTCTCTGAACTGGCCGTTAAACCTCCCTAGCGGTTGAGACGAACGGGGGAAGCTTGCATCGGGTCCACCAGATGCCTCCCTGGAAAGCTGCTGCAACACGATACAGGCAGTGCGCTAGGGAGGTTAATGAAGATACAGCAATGACTTTGCCATGAGGATGCTGCAAAGTTCCTCTCAAGTGCTGTCAGGTTTCAGAGCTTCTTATTAGTCATTTTTGTATCAGGCAACATTTAAAAAATTTTGCTATTTTTTGCCATGTCAGTGTTGTTCAACTGGGTAAGGATTTTTGGCCAGTACTAGCAGTAACTGCAGTCTGTTACTGGCAAAAAAATCTCCCATTGTTTAAACTAAAACCTCAGTATTCAGGTTACATTGGCCTATTGGCACTTTACGATAAAAAAAAAGTGGGTTATGTGTTTCTGTGTGGGCACTCCGCCTCAAAAAGTTTCACCATCACTGCCTTATACAAAAAAAAATATTGCTTCTTGTATTCTTGAACTTCAAGTGTGATTTGTTAAGGTCATATGCACTTTGCCAGTCTGTAGGTCTATGTATGTAGAAGATGACTGATAAAGATTTGGCATATTCCCTCATGCCCCACGCTTCGCATATTGGCTGGCGCTTTTGGTTCTCATCTAAATTTAGAGGATACTTAGAAAATGATGTTGACTTCCATGGCAATTGTCAGTTCTACAGAACACAAAAATCACGATCTGGGAAATTGGCATGATGCATATAAAACCCAATAAAACTCTGGGATAATATATTGGCACACGTGGTTTTGTTTATGGGCAGCTTCGTGCTGCTTCTCCAGTTTTTGAGACTCCCACCTCCATATATGAAATATTCCATTTATCTGTGTGTTGCAATAGTTTGTTGTGTATAGTAAGAAGATATGATTCACATTAGGGGCTTTTGCAACTTTGATTTACTGTATTTTTAACATGAGGCTTACATCACAATTCTGTGTGTTCCTCTTCAGGTCTTTCAGTGTTCCCCGGACCCCTATGCATCAGAAATCCATCTCTCCGAACCCTTCCTGATAAAAGAAAACTGCAACAGACTGGTGTCATTCATCCAGCAGTTTATATACAAAGGGTAACCTGTACAAACACTTGTGGAAAAAATGGAAGAACAGAAGCGTGTTACTGCCAAAGAATATCTCCAGAAATTGTTTAAACATATTGTTTGTTTAATATATACAATTGATTATGTTAAAGTAAATTTTTGCATGGTTTGGTTAAGTATTTGTAAAATTGGTTTAAAAGGTTAATTTATTTAGGCAATGATCTTCCGGGCAATGATCTTGTAGATTGTGGTCTCCCTGTTTCTTTTTTGTGCACGAATAGCTCTTCATTAAAGTTCTACACCAGCAGTGGGTGTCTGTTTGGTACCAACCTTCACATAACAGAGTTTCTGATTACTCCCAATTCATCAATTTCACACTCAACTACATCTCCTGCCTGGAAAAGAAGGCATAAAAAGACAAGGTATAACTATACATTTTATCTGCCATAAAGCAAGCATTCGCCTTATTAGTAGACCTTAACAGAAGAGGATGGGCCTACAGTTTTATTTGTGGAGCAGGAATGTAGAATCAAACCTCAACGCATGTTAAAAAAATTTCTCGAATACAAATGCTCAACTTGTGAACATCCATCCTACTAAAGGAAGCTATATGTGGTTTCCGATATCTGTTTACATCGATAAGGAATAGATTCGTGCCCACCTGGTATGATCGACATCTTACAGAACATTGATCAAGCAGTGATCGGACAATTTCAGATAGTTCACATTTAAAGGTCGTTTTTTGGTTTCCAGGCACCCCCTCTATTACACTGTGTGGTGGTACAATCGAGCAATGTTCCTATTTTTTTTTTTTTATTGCCCCAAAAGTATTTCATTGCATTAATCATCTGTTTACCTCTGAGCTAGCAAGAGAGAAGTGCTCTGCAATTTGAAAACCAATATACTTACCTTGTCTTCCTTTGCACTGGAGCCACAGACATGTCTAGTACTGGCAAATGCATCCTTTGTCAGTCTTTCCTCTCTCCTGCATACACACTAGAGGGTGATAGAAGATCGTTTTCACTGCTCAAGTTATATTGAAAGACTTGGAAACGAATCCTCATTACAACATGTAATGGCGGCTACTGTCCGCCTCTCTCCCCCTACGGCCCTGGGTGCCGTGTTCAAGGATGAATTCGGTTGTGCTGGGACCTGGTCACAACATACTGTTTCTGCAGTAGTTCATAGGGAATTACCACATACCACTTCCTGGGATTTAAAGGATTGGTCATGTGTGCAGGCGGTCAATCGTGGTCTTCCTGCATGTATATAAGGGATCCAGACCTTTTCTACTTTGCCCCAGTGTCCAACGTCTCTGCCTAGACGTGTGCTTACAATCTGTGTTCCTGATTCCTGCCTGAGCTCTGAGACTTTGCTACGTTCTGCTTGTATTGACTTTTCTTATGCCGACCTGGACTGTCTGACCCATACCCCTGCTGCCAGCCCTGATCTTTTGCCTGCCTGACAATGTTATTGCCTCATCCCTTAATCTGGTACCTCTCCCTGGTGCCCACTGGACCAGCTGCCTCGTGTGCCTACTCTCCCTCCAGAGGTAGCGACCTGGTGTTCCCCTCAGGAAAATCTATCCCCACCATCCGGGGTATTGTCAAGAACAAGTGGGTTTACTTAGCACTTAGACAACACCCTTAGAGGAGGTTGGACTCGTGGCACAGTGGGTCCATAACGGAGGCATTGCTCTTTGAAAAGCCCCCTTGCACTCAGCAGAGAGGGGTTTCTGGCACCATAAAGCCATGGAAGGGAACTTGTCAATGAATGAAAATGTATTACATTTAATTTTTGATATTATGCTTTTAATCTATTTAGGGGTTAATCTAGTTAGGGGTCCGACTTTATTCTATTAAGTGCATTAGCAAAATTCTGAACAATTACAACTCACCTTTAAGTATACTGGAGGCTTTCTGAATACACCAACTCCAGGGGGTGTCCCAGTAAGAAATACATCTCCTGGATATAATGTGACAAATCTGGAAAAATAAGAGGTTTTAATGAACTATTAGCATTATTTCATACATATCATACTATTCAGTAATAGACTTGTACTGTGAGACTCACAGAATATAAACAAAGTAAGGTCAGTAATCACTCCAATTATATGTTGAGACTAAAATATTAGTCTCATGTCTATGCTAGTCCTGGGTGACTGCATTTTCGGAGGAGTTTAGGCAGATAGGAACGCCTCTCCTGATTGTCTCAGCAGTCTGGGCCGAGCCTCATCTAGCTAGACCAGGGGTGGGCAAGCTTTTTGACTTGTGGGCCACAATAAGCTATTTAAATTTGACAGAGGAGCCAGACAAAGAACCTGTGGGCTGCCAAATCCTCCCAGTTGAGGTTGGAATTTAAACAGATTACATCGATACATTTTCTATACCACTTGAAATAAAAAGTAATAACTGTACTGCCAGGGAGGTTAAATAAAGAAAAAAATTTGCAGACATGGGCAAACAACAGCCTCTAGGAGACCATTATCTCCACTTATTGCAGGGGGGGGGGGGGGGGGGGGGGGGGGGGGGGGCAGTGCATCTTGACACCAAGGTGACAAAGGGCCAGATATGGCCTGTGGGCCTTAGTTCACCCAGGTCTGAGCTAGACAGACAGGACCAGATCAGAACCAGAATCCCTTTCTAAATTGCATGAATTCATGTAACTTATATATAAACTGGGCTACTATCTAGTGCCTATATTTCTAAAGCCCCTCAGAGGGCCCATTCTGTAGATTGTTTACAAGTAGAAAGGTAACTTTACTTATTGGCAAGCTAGTGTAATGTGTTAGGCTATATTTCCACAGCGTCCGTGAGTCTGCCAAGGTCCCTCCGTCTAACGCAACTATAATGTTAGGACATCCTGTAAGGCATAGGTTACAGACTGAGGGACCTTCTGCCCATTCTGATGCTTCACGATTTCAGATGTGATAAAGTCATTAAGGAAGCAAGCTTTGTGGATGCTGTTTAAAGAATAGCAGCATGTCTGGTTTTAGGTTACCAAATGCTGGTTTTATTTACAACAAAGATAAAACAAAAGCAACTCATGCAGCAAATAAATCAAAAAACATCCACTCCTTTTAATCCTTTAACCTCCCTAGCGCACTGCTGAGGTCCAGATTTCTGTACCAAAAGCGCACCATAGACTTCAAATGGTAAATTTTTCTTTTTGTAGGCATGTAACTAGTGATGCTCCGATTGATCGGCCGCCGATCATGATCGGCCGATATTGGCTTAACCACGAAGGGGGACCAAGAAGAAACGCTCTGGGGGGCGGAAATGAGGGCAGGGTCCTCAGTTGGGCTTTGCCTCCTCATCTCAATAATGCCTTGGTGTATTTGCCCAATCTTTGCCCCACCGCTTTGGTGGTTTGTCCTCTCTCTGTCTTGGCCCCACTTCTTCTCCACGGCGCTCTCTGAGGAGATGTGACGCGTCCTTCCAAGGTCCCATCTCTCCACAGTCCACAGTTCTCCAGCCACTCATCTTGTTTTGATATCTTCTATCCTATGTGTATAAGTTGACCAGTAGTGTTGGGCAGACCACTAGTGGGGGCAGTTGCTAGTTGAATAGTTTTGAGTTGAAGTTGAATTGTGAAGTTGGAAGTGGCGACCGAAAATGAGAAAAATCATGGAGAGGTTAGTTTAAGTACTGAACTGGGTGTTGTTTGTGTTGTAATAAAGGGAAATGAGCGTGACTATGCATTTTTTGTACTTTCTACGTTTGTATTATACATGTGTGGAACCTCCTGTGGAACCTCTGCCGTCCCACATCCCCGACCCCCCATATATAAGCACACCTCGTTCCCCCATATATACAGGCGCACATCTGCGCCCCCATATATACAGTGCACCTATGCCCCCAACTATAAAGTGGCTTCCCCTGCCATTTTGTGATCGGCAGGGCCAGGATGATCGGCGACTCATGATCTTGGTATCGGTAATCGGTGATTGGCCCCAAAAAATGCTGAGCGGAGCATCTATAATGTAAACTTCCCCAAATATGTCCGTACAAGGGTTTCGAGTAGACATCCTGACTATTATTCTGTTTGAAACAAACACATTATGTAAAATAAAAAAATATATTTATAAAATTTATGAGAACACCAAAAAATCAGGACACAAACCCTATGGCTTGTACTAAATCTCGCCCAAAATAAAGTCTCTATGGTGCCCAGATGTTGCCCATTTGGCAGTTACACCCCCCCTCCCCCCTTCAACTGGTGTCTGGATGTGAGTAATAAAATCCACACCAGGGAAGAGAGGGTTATGATATGGACACTTCTGGCGAGATTTAGTGAACATGAAGCAACATTTGAAATCAGTTTCTACATAGAAAAAACTGATTTGCATGCCAAGGGTGGGAGCGACGGAGGATATGGTGCCTGCATGTCACATCGGGGGACACCGAGACCAAGCAATACCGAAGTATGCGATGCCTGGAGCCCGATGTTTTGTATGGACGGACAGCATTTTGTCCCGTGCTCTAGTTTAGCGTTCCCAGCGCTGGACGAGGATGCTGCCGTCCGACACTAGGGCGAATAACTCCACGAAGGCTAGCCACCCACGGCTCGACTGACGTAACAGAAGATTAGAGGAACATCAGGCAGCATGCGCGATCCATGGCTCCCAATTTCTCTAATCGGTCAATCTAATGAACCATTCCCCACGGTTCCTTACGCGCAGCATCAATGCATCCTGCTTGTAGGCACTGACCAACAGGTTTCCAAAAGTTGGAAAACCTGGTCGAAAATCCATTACATTGAATAGGGGAACAGCGATTTCCCATTTCAATGTAATGAATGACAGCTGAGTGGACACACAGAGCTGCTAAGCTGTGTATTCAGCTACGGATCAGCACAGACCCAGCCAGCTTGTAGAAGAGAGGGGGGGTGGCTGCCAGATGGCTAGAAGCCCGCATGCAGCCGTGGAGAAGCTGGCGTGCCAGGAGACCGGGTCCCATTCCTGCAGTAAGTCATGTGCCCATGTGGGTGCTGATCATCGATTACTGCACTATTGACCCGCGATCAATCACAGTGACGTCACCACAGTGACGTAGACGCTGTAATTAATCGCCGGTCGATTGCACGGTGGCCAAGCGCTTCTTAACAGTGCGTAACTTGCCAGTAAGTCTTCAAAAAGTCCTCAAGAACGCCTCAGCTTTTCAATGTACGCCTTCACAGGCAGCGAGTAAATGTTACCCAGGGTTAGCCACTAGGTACA
>CM070034.1:114912783-114928540 GCA_036250615.1 Ptychadena robeensis
CCCCCCCCCCCCCCCTTTGCACATCTAAACCTTATCAGCTAGGATTCCTCTAGCTATAGGCCCACAAATCCCACGATGTACCTAGGTAGAATCGGAAGACTCACACAGTTCCTTCCCTCCCAGAAGGACCAAGGTTGCTCCTACGTTTCCCCAGACTCCTTCCACAACCCATAATTTTGGGAAATATATCGCCAACCAGGATCCTCTTCATTGGCTTAGATCTCTTGTTCTAGGTTTAAATTAATGCAGAGAATATAATCTAGTACGTGGTATTTAGCATGTTTCTACTGCAGAGCTACATTGGATATTGTGACTGTGAGAAGAGCTTCCTGGGAAGTATGTACTTCCTTTACTGTGTAAGGAATATAATGAATACGCTAATAACATTCATATGTTACATTATAATCAGAAACATCTGAGGACCCTTGAACACTGTTTTCCTATACCATTAGTTGGCATGCTGACCAATAAAGAGTATCATGAACTCCAAATGCCCTGTATGCATTGGCTAACATGGTAAGTGACCATAAATACTGTACAGTGCTGTCTGGAAGGGCTTGTTTCCATTGTAGCGTTTCCGTGCGGTTGCAGCCGCGTGGCCGCCCCCGCACACAACCGCATCCATTGGAAACTTCAATATAGTTTCCACTGGTACGGTTGTGCGAGTTCGGGTGCGGATGCGGTTTAGGGCGTGTTTCTGAACGCTAGCTGCAGCGTTTTGAAACACATCCACACCCCAACCGCCTCCACATCTGCAATACAAAAAAAAAAAATTGCGCCGCAAAAACGCGCAAAAACTTTAGGCATGCGTTCAGCCGCGCGGCTGCAACCGCACGGGAACGCTTCAATGGAAGCCGAAGTCGTCAGAAGGTGCATGTTTAATGAATATAAGCTGAAATTGAAAATTAGATTAGGCTTATATTCGGGTCAAGAAATTAAAATCACAGCATTTTGTAGGTGGACTTCATGAGCCACCGAACATGCTATCATCAATTTTTCTAGAGATGTAGTGAAGAGTTGTGGGAACATTTGGGGGGGGAAAAAAAAAAGTTATTGCTCTGGCATATGAAGTTTTTGCATAAAGTTTCAAATCAAGTAAAATTTTAACTTATTTTGTGCAAAAACTTTATATGCTAGAGCAATACTTTTTTCTTTACAATGTCCCCACAACACTTCACTACATCTCCAGTAATTTGGTGATGATATCATGTTCAGTGGCTTTGTAATTAATTTACAAATCTACTAATTTAAATAATAACATCTCCTAACAAAAGCACATTTGCTGTGTGTTTCTGACCCTTAGCTGCTGCATCCAACCCCCCCCCCCCCCCCCCCCCCCCCCCCCCCCCCCCCCCCCCTTGGAGACTTTGGAGCCTCCCAGAAATTACACTACAAAGAGGTTTACTATTTATTCTACCTTATAAGACTATTATATTATGCCCAATATAGTTGCCTTTTGTTCCTAAACAGTAGGAGTAAATACTCACTTGGAGACCCAAGCTATAAGAGTTTGTGTCTTGAACACCATCTGGTTTGTGTTACTGTCCTGCATTAGATTCCCATTCACTCGGCAGCGGATTCCAAGTCCATGAGGATCTATGGAAAAAAGCCTGATAAATCATGAAATTTATGGCGAATATAGTCAGAGCATTACTGATGTTGACCCACTGTGAATTGCAACTGCAAGCCCACTAAATTACTCATTTATATTTTTTTATGCACTCACCTTAAAATTCTTTAAGTTAACCAAGGGATACAAAATATTTGGTAACCTTTCTTATTACTAGCATGCCTCAGATTGGTAGCAAAGCACGTCTAGAACATTTTATTATCACAAAGAGATGGGACCTGCTGTGTCCCTAACTTAAGGCCCCCATACACCTTACATCTCACATTTTCCTCTACCAAAACCATGTAATAAGAGGACCTTTCTAAACCTTCCAATCATATATTCTATCAAGGAGGCCACTATACTACATAGCTGTTGGTAGATCTTAAGGAAATTCTATGGAGTGATCTAAAGGTGTATGGGGGGCTTTAACTGTAACAAAAGGATTATAAAGCAAGTAAAGATATACTCTTTTACCTTCTTGTCTAGGGACACAGCATCTCAATCCTGTTAATGCTGAGGGCTGGTCAACAGCATGTACCAACAGGCAGAAACAAGGGTGACATAACTAGAATGCCTGCAGCTCGTTGGACCACATGGGAGGACCCTATGTCCCAAGCATGAGATGTGGTTTAACTGGCCAGCTTGTAGAACACAGAAAACTACTAGGGAAAAAAAACAAAAAAACAACCAACCAAAGAAGGTTTGTGCTGCATGTAATTATTAAATGTAAAAAAATTACATTTGCTGCAGTGGGGAGTTCCATTACAACAAATAACACAATTAACAATGCATGTTTCTTCAGAACCCCTATAAAGAACAATAAGGATGTGTCACAACAGATGTCACCTTATATTGTATTAAGTTATTGCAATGTTTCCATTTTGTTTGCATTTCAACAGCAGGATGGGCTGTGGAGTGTGTGGGAGACCATTCCATTGCTTGAAATTTTCTTATAGAATCCAGATTTGTATTGAAGGATATTGTGCAGTTTTGATTAACTACATTTTCTATGCACCGAAAACCCTCCTACTGTCACCTACACCCCCCCCCCCCCCCCCCCCCCCCCCCCCCCCCCCCCCTCAGTCATATGTCTTCCTCTCAGGGGAATGTGAAAGATCCGGGATACCCCGAAATGTATTAAATGTGAAGTGAAATGTGGTTACATAAGAGAGGGCCATAAAATTAGTTATATAATACCGCAGCCTACTAAGCAGGGGTTAACAGTATGTAACGTCCACTGTCAAGTGTCAAGAGAGAATGCCTTCTACTACGGATCGTATCGTCCCAGCTGAGCAGATTTCTGGTCTGATTCAATCTGTATTTGATCTGATCAGCACTAGAAGCGCCAATATTAGGCAACAGTGCAGACAAAAAACAAACAAACACCTGTAATGAGTAAAACCTGTATGCCCCCGAGAGCAGTGACAGCCAGGAAAGTACCGGAACATGCCCTGTATTAAAAAAAAACTATACAAAAAAGGTACCTTCCCACTGAAAACCATTACCATGTTTTTCCTGAGGCGCACCCAGTTTCAAGACTAGCAAACCAGAAGAAATATTTTCCTGTGTACAGCACAGGAACCTGACATTTTACCAGGGGTGAGTAGAATTTTTATATACATTGTATACATAATAAATGAAAGCTGTATATTCAGCTCCTTGAAGCTTTCAACTTTGGAAAAGAGATCACCCATAATACTGTCTTTTGCCACAAGATGTCCTCTGCATTCTCTTCTCATTACAGCTTTCTACCTGACCGCTTCAACAGGAACAGCATCTGTCAAATGTCATCCTGCAGACCAGCAAGTTTTGGCTGGCAGTCAGCACTGGTCCACTGCCCGGGGGTACCTCAGATTACAAGGCCAAGTGTATCAATTTGACATGCAGGACCAGGAGACTAAAAAGCACATCCTTAAGGGTAGCCATACACGGGTTGATATCTCTGTTGGATCAACCACAAAATCTTTAATTTGAAGTCGATTGAACGAGGATCAATTCCTGCCCACCTGGTGTGGTCGACCATAAGTGATCGATATCGAAACATTAAATAGATCATGCAGATATATATGGTTTCCTGGCAGTAACGACATAAAAAAAAAATCTCCATGAATCTATAACATATCGATGTTAGACTGGTGATCGTTTTTATTGCCCTATAAACATGTCTATGGCTACCTTTCGATCAGAACGTTAAAGAGAAAAATTAAATAAATCACAATGGCATCAGCATTAAAGAAATACAAAAAACACCATAACAATTCCACGTGCAATGCCAGTCTGAACAAACCTCTAGCCGTTGATTTGTCTTTAAAAAAAATATACAAATGTAAACCAAATATATATTTAATCTTTGTAATCCATTAAATCCCTAATCAAGATCCAAGGTGATTTATAATGTAAGGATCACCACCAAATCATAAATGTTTTAAACAAAATGTATAAATACGGTGTACACAGGTATAGCAACACAAACATAAATAAATATATTGACAACTGCTACATGCTACGTAGACAGTTTTAGGGATAGTTAGGTCCACATGTCAACAACATGGGGACCTACCTTTCCCAATGTGGAGACTAGGGGCTCCGACGGGGACTTTAGCGGCACTTAAGGTAAATCATATTTAGTCTATAGTAAAAGTTTTAAAAAAATTTTATTTTTGAAAAAAGCCGGATGGTCAATCTAGCTCTAGATTTTTATACAATGGAAACCGTTCTTACTTTGATGATGTTATACGTTTTTTTATGATATGATTGCTAGATTGATCATCCGGCTTTTTTCAAAAAAAAATAAAAAAAAATTTTAAAAACTTTTACTATAGACTAAATATGATTTACCTTAAGTGCCGCTAAAGTCCCCGTCGGAGCCCCTAGTCTCCACATTGGGAAAGGTAGGTCCCCATGTTGTTGACATGTGGACCTAACTATCCCTAAAACTCTCTACGTATATATATTTAAGGGATGAGGCACAAACACTATACTTATTGGGAACTTGGGAACTAGATACTTTGCCACAACTGCTACATGCTGTTCCTCCTTGACATGGTGGAGGCCCTACTCCACACACAATAAAAAAATCCACATTACAGCCACACAAGCACTGTTTATGCATTGTGGTCAGTAAAGAATATTGATGGACAACGCCTGGCACCTATATTATGGACTTTCAATGTAGTTGAAAAGAAGTTTTAAAAATTAGACCCTTTGTGAGCACAATAATGACTTGCATGACGGAAAGAAGGAAAGAACAATGAACATGACACATATACCGCAGTACCTGAAATAGAATCTTTAGTAACCAGCGCTGGTCCCAGTGGACAGAAAGTGTCAAACGTTTTACCCAGCAGCCACTGCTTGCCATTCTTCTTCATTTGCCAGTCACGAGCACTGACATCATGAGCCACGGTAAACCCAGCAACATGCTCCATTGCATGGTCCTCCTGTGTAAAACATCTTGAGATTAGTACTGGACAAGTTATGGAGTTGAGTTGACAGCAGAAATGCATTACCGTATTTTTCGCACTACAAGACGCACTTCCTCCCCCCCTCAAAATCAGGGGAGGGAATAATTGGCATCTTATAGTGGGAATGTGTGACCACCTGTGGGTGAAACAGTTATTGATCACGGATGGTCGCACCTTGACAGTCCACCCTCTGAGCACTGGCTCTTTCCTCTGACTCTGTGGACTGAAGCGCCCCACTTACATATACACAGTATTAACAGAGTAAGATGTGTATGTGAGCTGAGTTCCAGGCTGATATACACAAAGCAGGGGCAGAGGAAATATCCACCCATGATATATATCTTTCCTCTGCTTAAGGCGATTTTCCAACTTAGGTGATCAGCCACGGGCCAGACGCGATCGCCGGATCGTGTACAATTGCTGATGCGATCGGGATTAATTGCCTATGTGGGAACATAGCCTTACACAGCAAACCACTAAACTAAACAGATTACAATGCACAGAGCTGTGGATTCTGTTGGCGTCACAGACAAACCCATAATCCTGACAGGTTGATTTGCATCAAAGAGCATGATATCTGCTTTAGGTTTAATAGTCTTCACTGTAAACACTTTACAGGATTTGTATAGCCATTGCTGTTTTTCAAGTCAGGAGCCCACTATGTATTTGCTTTTTTGAGGTTGTCCAATCACCCACTTTTGTACTTGCACTGATCAGCACTAGAAGTGCCAATAATAGGGAACAGTGCAGAAAAAAACCCCACCTGTAATGAATAAAACCTGTATGTCCCTGAGAGCAGTGACAGCCAGGAAAGTATCTGATCACGCCCTGTATTAAAAACTATATATAGGTGCTTTCTCACTGAAAACCAATACCGTATTTTTCGGACTAGAAGACACCTGACCATTAGGCACACCCAGTTTTAAGAGCAGGAAAACCATTCGAAAAATATCCCCAACTGAATTAACTGAATCCTGCCAGATAAATATATAGAATTCTATGTAATTACAGGGAACAGCAGGTAAGTATAGATTGTTAGGATTATGGATCGCCACCATCTCAGAGGTAAATCAAAGTTTAATTTATATATATATATATATATATATATATATTATATATATACACACATACACACACACACTCACACACACACACGAATGGATTTCAGCAAATGTTTTAAACAAAACTGCATGACAATTCTAATCATTGGTAAGTATTTACCGTAATGTTTTTTCCCTTCTTCCCAATAACAAAAGCTAATTCAGCTTCCCAGTCCACTTCCTGCAAACAGAAATTTAAAAATTATGCATTTAATTTTTTTAAACTATGTATGTACATTATACCGTAGGGTAACTAAAGACATGAAGTAAGTGTTTGTTAAACTACAAGGAACATTAACAAACAAACATTCTATGATTTGCAGAACTTTGTAGTGTCAAACAAGGCATTTAAACATCAGCAGATAACATTTTTATATAAGATGTAGCAGCGCCATCAAGTGGTACAAAGGTGAAATTGCATTACTAGAATATAGGGTACGCACAGAACACATGGTTCTTGATTTGGTTTTACTTAATCTAGGGAAAGTTTGATATCCGCGGACAATTTGTTTCTATTTCTGTTCAATATAATTGGTGGAATTTCGAGCACTGTGCCCGCTTACGGCCATCTATCTGGCCCATATCGAATGCGGTCATCCCTGTTTTCGAGCGGGATCAGTCAATCCCACTTGAAAACAGGAATATCGGACATGACCGTAAACCATGGTCGATGTCCATTGCATTGGATGGGGGCCGCAGGTCCCCATGCAAAGCATTGTTGCAGCTGGATGACACAGCAGTGCTGCGCCTCCAGCTCTTTCAATTTCGGGCAGCTCATATGTGGGGGTTTAAAATACAGGCATAGTCTTTCCAACTCATATTTCCTGCTCCTGAAAATCGGTAACACTCGTACCACCAGGGAGGGCAAAACCAAAAACATTTATTTTAGTTTGAAATATAATGGTGAGGTTTCTTTAAAATGGCTATAAGTAGAGTAGAAAGTAGAAAATATTTCAGGACTGAAGACGCTTTCTATGGCAACACCATTCTGCCTCCTCTAATTTAAATATTCTGATATATGCCAATGTTTCATGTTGCTTCAGCAACATTATCCAAAATGTCACTATGCTCTTCTTCAATGTGTACCATGTGGGCAATAATCGGTTTTGCTTCCGGATTAAACAGAAATATCGAATCGTGTATGGCCAGCGTTATACATGTCTGCCATTTTCTTTCATCTTGTTTGTTCACTTTTTAATTTGTGCTCATTATATGTTACATATTATCTGTCCTAATACATAAAACCTGAAGCTTATGTGTATATATATTTAAGATGTCTAGAACTGTATAGAAGCTTCTAGATATGTCTGGAATTCCCCTTTCAGGAGTTCTGCCCGGAGACAGGGTTAGATGATGGTTCACCAAGGTTATAAATATAATAAAATATGATGATGATTGTAACCACCCAGAGTCTCCTGTGATCTGCCTGCCAGGGCTCTGTGCATCTCTCTAGGATTTCCCTGTGGTAATGTGCCTTCTCAGCTAGGCCTGAGGGACTACAGGAACCAGCAACAATAGGTGAGTGAGCTTCCAATAATGGCTAGGGGTTGAGAGTGGATCATACCTTACTATAGCCTAGGAACCAAAGATTATTCTCCACTCCCTTATACACTTCAGCACCTGCCTCCTGGGTTACAGCCTCAGTACCTTGTGTGTATATATATATATATATATATATATATATATACACACACACACACACACACATCTATATCCCTGCTGTATTGGACTGTATTCCTTTGGACTACTATTCCAAGAACTGTACCCAGTCTACGGGCTTATAGACAGTAAAAACTTGTATATACTCATTGAGTAAAAGAAAGGTCTATGTTTCCATGGCGTCCAGGAGTCCAGGGCTGTGGAGTCGGAGACATTTTTGGGTCCCTGGAGTCGGAGTCGGCAAAAAATGGACCGACTCCGACTACATTTAAATGGGGATTAAAAAAATGTTTTAAATAAAAAAAAATTACTTCAAATGTCGCAATTAACAAACAGTCATAATGAACATAATGACTTCTCTGCTATTGGAATAAATGCATGCAGCGCATAACATTACAGCGCCCACTGTGACCCTAGCCTAAAGGCCCCCACACACGTACCGAGTGGGGGCCGACAGACCAGCTCAGTTGAGCTCTAGAGTGATGTCATCACTCTGCTCTTTGTGTGCCGGCCGTTAGCTTCAATGGCAATGCCGGTCTTCATTGAAACTAACAGCATCGGCCAGAGATTATTGGACATGTCCGTTCTCTGGCCGGCCGAGCTGTGGGGCGTCAGCGATCTGTCACCCCATGTGGGCTCCCCTGTGTGAAGGGACCGGAGCCAGCACTCCTCACTTGGAAGCTGTGTGAGACAGGCTGCTTCTCCCCAGCTTGTGGCGTGTTGTAAATCACACACTGCAAGCTGGGGATAACAGGTCCCCATTGAACAGGAACCAATGTGCCCATGTGGTGCACACATTGATTTCCGTTCAATTGATCCCCAATCAATGACAGCGTGGTGCCTAGCTTAAGGAAAAAGCAGCAGCATCTTCTGCCTAACTCCCTTTCTCTGCTTTAATTGGCCATTACAGTCCAGTAGCCAGTAGTTCTGTGGTTAATGTATGATGCCTTCCATTCATTCAATGGACGCATACATTAGCATATTACATACAGAGGAGTCGGAGTCGAGGAGTCGGAAGAATTTGAAACTGAGGAGTCGGGGAATTTATCGACCGACTCCACAGCCCTGCAGGAGTCTGCCAAGGTCCCTTTGTCTAACACATCTATGATGCGTTAGGACATCCTGTAAGGCATGCATTACAGAGAGACCTTTTGACCCATTCTTCTGCTCCTTTGCGGTCCTGGAAGTGATGTTGTGTCCTATGCCCTAAAATACAAAAAGGTGCACCTTCCCTTTATTATTGATTTGTTTGTGTTATCAGCTGCAGCATTAGCGATGACAGTTTTAGTCTAAGGAACCTGGCTGAATTGGAGGTGGTTGCCATAAAGAAGTGTACACACACAGAAACCTGAAGTAAGGCAGCACCTGCACCCAGACACATCTGGTGACTCCAGAGTGACCCCGGTCAACTCTACACTAATAAAATAAATGATTCATATGTGCTAACATTCTTATAAAGATATGAAATACAAATTCAGACTTTTAATAGGTCTTTCTGTGCACATTAGGATGCTTCAATAAGTTTCCCAACACTTTCCTATTTCAGAGGAACTTTGCCTTTTTTAGGATTTTCTCAATTTGAAACTAAAAATGCTGGTTGTCATAGTTTAGTGTAGTTCAGTTACAGTATATTACACCTTTCCAGGTGTACCACGCGTACCTCGCTTTCAGGTGGAAGGACAATGGAGTCATAAGGGCCAACAATTGAGCTGGGGAACTTGTTGAAGATGATAGGCTCTTTAGGAACAGGAACATTTTGCTCCAGACAGTGATCCACATAATTCATCCCGACACAAACAACCTTGTCTGGTTTGGTAATCGGAGCCAAGATATTAAGCTCATTACGGCTCAAAACGTGTTGCCCGGAGTCCAAAGCTCTGTGGGACAGGAGAAAAATCAGTGACACAATCTAAGCTGAAATCCCGACACAATACATACAAAGCTAAAACAGCTACATGTGCTTTGTTGTAATAAGCTATGGGCTTACCATAACCCCCACATAGCTCGTAAATCCAAAACCCTAAACATGAGCTTATACCTCTTGGCTGTCTGAAAGGCCACGTCTCCAGCTTCTAGGAATCCTCTCATTGTATTAGGCAAAGATGGATCAAAGGAATTGAGGTCAATGATCTTCTCGCCATCCAGCTCCACACCAATTCTCTGGCCTGCAGAGGTAGACCTCTGGAACTGAACCAATCTCATCCTAAGGGTTTGACTTTGAGAGATCCTTCGCTTGAAAAGGAAACAAACAGGATGCCGCTGGACCAATCGCACAGCAGCTTGGACCCAAATTGACATCAGTCCTAAAAAAAGAAAGAAATGTATATATTTTGGCAAAGTTACAAATAATTCACCATGATCAACATTTATTGGTTAACCCAATATACAGGTTCACTTCAATACCAGCTCCAGGAACAGCCAATGAGACAGAATTGTGGCAAGGCACAGATCTGGCCATGGTAACAAAAAAAATTTCTGTGGCACTTAAGGTTTCTAAAGCTAGCCATACACGTGTCGGATTCCATGTCCGATCGATTCATCATCCGATCGATTCCGGCGATTCTGCCAGGAATCGCAGGTGTGATCAATCGGCCAATTAAGAGTATCCATCGCTGCATACCACCTTGTCCAACGGATTCCGGCACGATTCCGGGACGATTCCGTGTCCGATTCCACCTCACAAATGGAAACTCCCCCTGATCTGTGCAGAATCGGATCAAAAAGACCAACATGTTGGTTCTCTGACGGATCCGATTCTGGGCCCCCGAACGATCGGACGTGATCGGACGGACAAGGTGGGCTGCACAGGATCCAGCAGTCTCCCTTATAGTGTACCCAGCCAGGGCAAGCAGAAGACAACTCCCCTTTATGTGCTACCTCAACAGACTGTCTGCCTCTCCTGTACCACTGGGTAAGGACATTGTATTCCTGTACACAGCTGTGTGAAAGTATGGCATAGGCACATGCACCTAAAAGAATCTGGTTGATCCAGTAAGCTAGCCCGGTCAATGCTACAGGCCCAAAAAGTCCCATGAGACAGCAACAGATAATCACCAGTGTTGTCATATGGAAAGACGTAGAGCAAAAGCACATGGCCCTGCATATCTGGAAGGCATTTAAAAGTTAATATAAGCCGATAGAGAAGCCATCATTCCAAAGAAGCTTCCTCTTTGTTCTGCATCAGAATGTACCTCAACTATGCCTAGCCAGAATGGTCTGGTATACCAAGGCACTGGAATTTATAGCAGATATTTACAGCAAACTAGATACTTCATACATGCCAGAATCTTTCATAGCTGATTATGTGATCTTTGTTAGATCAATTGGGATTGGTTGGCTACAAGTAGGCATTTTAATGAACTGATGATCACCATGGCCCATATAATACTATATGAGGAGATGTAGTACAACTGGCCCAGTGGCATTGACCTGACACAAGTGCGTGTACAAAGAACAGATATTGAAAGCCACACACCTACCTATAGAAGACCTTACAGCTCACAGTGCATGTCAGAGCAAATGAGAATCATGAGGTCACAGGAACTGCCTGAAGAACAGATTTGTGACAAGGCACAGATCTGGCCAAGGTAACAAAAATGTCTGTGGCACTTAAGGTTTATAAGAGCGCAGTGGATGTTTGGGATGACCAGAGCGATCCCTAGAGCTGGCCGTCCAGCCAAACTGAGCTATTGGGGGAGAAGAGCCTTGGTGAGAGAGGTAAAAAAGAACCCACCCAAGACCACTGTGGCTGAGCTCCAGATGTGCAGTTGGGAGAAAGTCAACCATCACTGCAGCCCTCCACCAGTCGGGGCTTTATGGCAGATGGCCCGAAGGAAGCCTCTCCTCAGTTCAAGACACATGAAAGACCGCATGGAGTTTGCTAACAAACACCTAAAGGACTCCAAGATAGGGAGAAATTACATTCTCTGGTCTGAACTTTTTGGCTTTAATTCTAAGCGGTATGTGTGTAGAAAAAACAGGCACTGGTCATCACCTGTCCAATACAGTCCCAACAGTGAAGCATGGTGGTGGCAGCATCATGCTGTGGGGGAGATTTTCATCTTCAGGGACAAAACGCAGTCAAGTACAGGGATATCCTGGATGAAAACCTTCTCCACGTGATCACCATGGCCCCTAGTAATACTATATGGGCAGATGTAGTACACCTGGCCCAGTGGCACTGACCTGACACAAGTGCATGTACAAAGAACAGATATTGTCACTGCGGTTTGTGGTGCTTATCTTAAATCCTAAATCTGAAGATGCTGCACCACCAAACCCTGTACCAGATTTACAAGCACAGCGTATTAATATTAAATGTTGAAAAACATATCCCTGAAATGCATTACTGTTGGGAATAATTATTTCTATGTATTTCATAGTAATAAATAATACATTCTTCCTTCAGAAGACAATAGATTACGGTTTTAAATGTCTCCTTTTATGTATACCATTGACTGGCAAAGCTGTACACTGGCACAGTAACATTCCCCTAAAACAGCTCAAGTTTCCAAACTTTTCAATGAATGTTGACAAGTATCCTAAAACAGTTATTTTTTATTAAAGGGGCCTCACTAAAGCTGGGCATAGACGTCTCGATTTATGGCCGATCGACTGATGTGCACACTCATGGTGATCAACCTGCCTTGAAATCAGCCAGAAATATAACGCGCCCAGAATGGCTCTGCTCACAGTCTACAAATAAACAAAGAATGGATAAAGTTTGGAGGTGAAGATGACAGGAGATGACATCATCAAAATAATGAAATGCCATCTAACACTCCAAGGGACAAAGAACACCACAGGCAATTTTTTTTTAGCTTATTGCATTAACCTCCCTAGGGTTCTTCCGGTACCGCGCCATTAAAAAAAAAAAAAAAAAAATCAGTACAGGCGATCGCAGCAGAGTACATAGTTATAGTAAGTGTTTACATTTCCTGCCCCTGTCCAAATTTCCCATGCTGGAAAACCGTCGCCCCTCCGTAAACATGGAGGTCTATGGCGCTCTGCCCCTTCAGCGTCACCAATGATACCAAAGGAGCGGTTCTGGAACCTTGAAATTGCCGCAACAATATCAAGAATAGCCACAGCTTTCCAGGGATAGATCAAGTTTTCCCGACCCCCGCTCCATTAGCGGTTGGGACGGACCCAAACAGAGGACGAAATGGGTTTGTTTAAATCGCTAGGGAAGTGAAAGACCATGTTGGCAAACTATGAATCAAAACCTACCGATAACCTTTCTGCCCATTGAGGGATAATGGAGGCAGCCATTGTCTAGCCATACACGGGTTGACGTTTGCACGATAGATCTCCGCTTTGATCACGTTGTGTAATTTTAATATTGATCACTGGTCCAACATTGCTCGATTGTACCACCACACAGCATGATCAATTTAAACATGATCAATTCACGATCATACTATAGTGCCCATGCCACATAGTACGATCCCATACAAATCAATCAAAACACCTTGTATGACTGGTATAAATTTGCCAACATGACCGATCATTACAATCAATTTTACGTTTGATCGATTAAAGTCCGTGCCACACCCGAATTAACTATTAAATAAAGAGTAGGGTAACAACGTGGGCTTTAAAGGCACACATGATGAATAAACTGGGTAAACATCTAAATCAAATTGCAAATCTTTATTTAATGTGAGCGATCAATGAAACTGGCTTCACCATTCATAGTGGAGCCGTTACAATCAGAATTCAAATTTGTAGACAGAAATACAAGCAATTCACAGAAAAATGCAGGGACATTACAAGCTGTCGATTGGTATGTTCCAACGCGTTTCGCCTATATCAGGCTTCATCAGGGAAAAGCGACATTCTAACACGAGAGATACTACATGCATTGGATTGTTGCATCATATGCCATAAAATGACACCCTATTGTCAAACCATACCTGGATAGTCCTCTACAGTGCTGGACTCCTGCCACAGGCAGCAGCTGGTGGATGCACCCCCCCCCCCTTACCTTATCCAGTGGGCCGCTGTGATGATTCCCAGGGAATTCACGTCAACCTCCAGCAAGCGTCGGTCCCCCACTTGGGCGCCCTGCGTCCGCACATAACCGGGAGCCGGGAGTTTCATTGATCGCTCACATTAAATAAAGATTAGCAATTTGATTTAGATGTTTACCCAGTTTATTCATCATGCGTGCCTTTAAAGCCCACGTTGTTACCCTACTCTTTATTTATTAAAAACTGTATTGTTTTAAGTCAAACGGAAATATAGAACCCTGTATGGCTACCTTTACTCACCCTGAGAATGCGAGGTCCCTGGAGGTTATGTAGATTTAATTGCTACCTGTCCTGGCTGAGAACAAAGATACAACAAGCTTATTTCAAATCAATTTAACTTCCCTGGCGGACTCACCGATCGCTTCCTGCACTGCCTCTTCACCTCCAGGCGCCATTAGTTTTTTCTCGCCCCACATGTGTAGAGGGGAGGAGGGAGGTCAGGGAAACACAGCAGAGTACTATGTACTCCGCTTTGATTGCACATCCTGCTTTGTTAAAACAGTGCAGTATAGGCATACCGCCAGGGAGGGTAAGATTAGGCTATTAAACCCAGTTTCAAAATTTTCCGATACCTATCATTACTACCCCTATATACAGAAAGAGTCCCAGAACTGCATGTCCCGGAGCACAACACAAGTGTACCTGGGATATGTAGGGAGGCAGCTCACATAAGGTAGCCACTACATTACCGGAATATGACGGGAAATCATGGAGGTATTACTTTTTTGGGGACAAATGATAGTAGGAAACTTCATTATGGTCATGGTTTAATAACCCTTTAAGCCAAATACAGCCAGGCAACAAAGATTTTCAAAAGAAAGCCACCACTAGCAACCTAGAACAGTCACTTGAACCAGAGAATAAAGACACATCAATGTGATCGGTGGATGATCATCTCTATCAAACACACTGGAAGGCCCATTGTACACCAGATGGAGGAGAAGGTAAGCACATGTCTTGCCTGCTTTACTATACTGTTTGCGCTTGCCATACTTTCTTACTGACTCCTGTCCTGTTTATGGTTTATAGCTACCAACCAGGTGGCCATGTTTCATGGGCCAAAGATGTGGAATATGAAGGGGTCTCTGTATACCGTTTCCCCGAATATAAGACCTACCCCGAAAGTAAGACATACCCCAAAAGACCTAGCTGATATCCACCCCTGTGCTTCTTATAGAAGCCCTTCCTCGAAAATAAGACCTACCATGTCCCAGAGAAAGCTTCCATATTTAGAAAAGACATGGCAGGAGGGGTTTTGTCACCTCTTCTAAACCCAGAACCCTAGTGCATTTTTCCGCACCTACAATTAATATAAGACAGTGTCTTCTATTTAGGGAAACATTGTATGTCGGCCATGTCACATAAGCAGATATACCAAGTGAACAAGGCCATGGATCAAAGGCTACCCTGATTTTACCATTGGAGTAATAATGTAATAACTAACCCATTGATTTCCCTGAGGACTGGGAATTCTTAAACAATCAGAGTGCTGGGAAATACATTTTTAATATAGATTTTAGGATGTTGCCACAAACTGCACATTTGGCATTTTCTAATATTGGAAAAATAAGTAATAACAGTTGCTGGAATACACACACATAATGCATTGCAGAGGATAAGCAGGCTTACAAGAAGTTCACAGTAGTATTTTTGGGTTGGCAACCAGTGGACGGTCATCAACCACTCCTATTATTTTTCTATAGAAGCTGCAGGACAGAGGATGGGAGCAGGGATCATGTGGCTCCCAGTGGCTTGTGTGAATGACAGCAAAGTAGAGTCCACATCAAAGGATGAGAGCTAAGCACATTTCACAAACCACAGCATGCTGACCATGCACCAGCTCAGCTGTCAGCCATGCACCAGGCAGCATGTGAGGCATATACAATCACA
>CM070034.1:114928640-114942646 GCA_036250615.1 Ptychadena robeensis
CATGTGAGGCATGTACAATTACAGCATGCAAATCATGCACCAGCTCAGCTGTCAGCCATGTACTACGGTAGGCAGCACGTGAGGCATGTACAATTTCAACATGTGAATCATGCACCAGGCCAGTTGTCAGCCATGTACCAGTCCAGCATGCTAACCATGTACCAGCCCAGTTGCCAACCAGGTACCAACCCAGCATACAAACCATGAACCAGCCATGTACCATATACCAGTCCAGCTGCCAGCCATGTACCATCCCAACAAGCAAAGCATGTGCCAGCCCAGCTGCCAGTCATGTACAAGCGAAGCATGCCAATCATGTTCCAACCCAGCTGTAAACATGTATTAGCCCAGCTTCCAGCCATATACCAGTCCAGCTATCACTCAGCCATAAGTGCTGAGCCTTCACAAACCCCATTCACTGGGTACAACATGTGCTACACCCCCATATAAATCTCATCACGTGACATATATACCGTATAACAGCGGTTACCAAGGTGACAGCCAAGAACCCCCCAACGTGTCCCACAATGGCAGAGCAGCTCTCAGTCCCGTGACCTTATCGGCGGGCTGAGAACTACATTTCCCAGGGCTCACAGCGCCTCCTTCAACAACTTTATTTAAAAAAACGTGCCAAATATGGCCACTAGATGCTGCCATTAATTGTCAGGCCCGTGCGTCAGGAATGATCAGGGATTATACGTTTAATACAAGACGTTTGTCATTTATAATTTGTTTGTTCAGAGGTTATGTATGTGGTAATTATGCAGTGATGATTAAAGTGTTTGTCTGTGAAATGTTTATGTAATGCTATAATTTATCCAGGACATCTCTGGTTTTAATTAATTCATGATTTCAATCTATGTATTAATAGAGATTATGTATGTCAAATTTGTACAACTTTTATTGGATATAAAAAATCAAAAATACCTTTGAACCACAAATATTGGGCTGAGCTGTATAACTGTGGTCTAATGCAATGACGAGCCCAAATCTGTCCTGTAGTGCTGGGTCATGGCAGCCAGTGGCAGTTTTAGGCATGGGCAACTTGGAGGGTTTTGTCCAGGGCGGCATCATGTCAGGTGCGGCACTCTGCTGGGGGGCGGCCATCAGATGGGGTGCCCAGGGCGCTGATCTCCCTAGGACCGCGCCTCATGGCACCGTTGATGGTACGGTTGCCATCTGAAATTGTTGCCAGTTTTATTTATAGGACAGAATTTGCTTTTATTCTAAAAACAGGGGCACTGCTCACCTGCATGAAACTACCCCACTAAAAACCATGACCCCCATGGTTGGGTACTTTAACCCACCTAGCAATGCCATCTATCATGGAGGCAGGGCAATTTCACCGTCCAACAGGATAGGAAATGTAGAGTTATCATAGGCAGGCATTGGCTTGTCACAGGAGCTTATTTTCGTGGTCCATTTGCCACTTTTAATCGTCAAGGAGAAAAAAAACTGGCGGATAATGGGTTATCACTGGAAATTGAATGTTTTGACTACTGAGATGATTGTTGGCAGTTATAAGCATCACATTTCATTGTGCTTTTTGTGCACATCAAATATCGTCTGTCAGTCAAATATCAATAGATCCACACAGTGTGATCAATACAAAACCAACTGATTCCTTTCCAAAGATATGTGCACATGCTCCATAATTCAAATGTCTGATAAAATTAATATATCACATATAAATTGATTAAAATACTTAGGTAGCCTGTCAGTATTATCGACAGGAACATGGAAAAGTGCTTTAACCTCCTTAGTGGCATTACCAAGTATTAGAGTTTAATTATCCAAACTGGTAACCCTGAGCCACCCACAGGGATGCTTATCTGTTTCAACCATGAAGATTTGTCACTTGATTTCCCTTCCTGATGTCAGTAATGATGCCGGGGAGGTGTGGGGGGGGGGCCCTCACCATTTGCCTTTATTTCATTACAGACATAGGCACTCCAGACTTACGTGGGGGACAGAAATGTAGGAAAATGGCCTGTGTCATCAGTCAGGTCTTATTGTAGTTTCTAAGGCAAATTGTGAGTGGCTACCGCATGCAGCTATTTCATTATAATATTATTTTGTTATTAATATAATTCACACACATATATATATATATATTATTTTTTTTATATTATATTATGCATGAACCAATAAGTATGTACTGTTTGTCACAAGGCTGTCAATTAAGTTACATACAGCAGAGAAGAACATAGGTGTAGCCTTGTCAGTCTGCTGCTGTGAAAGACAAAGTGTCAGGAATGGTAGCACCACACAGATATAAATGGGGACTATGGCTAAAACTATACTATGTTTTGCGGAAATCCTGCAAAATTGTAGTGGTTGCATTCTTGGTACACTCTCATTTGCTTTCAATGGGTGCGTACCCATGATGTGTGCACATTCCATCGTGGCCCAATTTTTAGAACACGATGAACATGATTGCACACTGCGGGTATGCACTCATTGAGGGTGATTTGGGCGTATACCAAGAAAGCAACTTGGTAAGCCTTCATCCTAACCCTTACTAAACACAGGTTAAAGGGTAGCTGAACCTGCAAGCTATATTCCACAGAGCATTGCCACCCACCTGATTCCTTCAATATACTAGCTAGAGATGTAGTAAAGAGTAGTGATGGGCTAACATCGACCACATTCGTTCATGAACAGGCAGATCGGACTTTTAAAAAAGTCAGACGTCCACCTGTTCGTGTGGAAATTCAAATTCCCTGCCTGTTCACAGGCAATTAGATTTGGAAAAAATGGAAGTGAGGTCAGTGACATCACTTTCTGTAACTGGAACACACAGTTCCATATTTCGATTACTGGACGTAAGGTCACTGACATCACTTCTGGTTTAAGACGATTTTTTTTCCAGTAGAGACCAGGTTCTCTACCGGGTCTCTAGTGAAAATATTCTTCCTCTGGCCAGATCTTTCTGCTCCCAATCCGGCCGGCATAAGAATAATAATCATCTTCTTTCCGGCAGGTTGGACACTGTTTGCCGGGAGTAAACAGTGAATAAAAGCAAACATTACTAGTGAAGAGTTTGTGGGAACATTTCAAATGCTCTAGCATATTTAGTTTTTGCATAAATTAACTTAAAAATCAAAGTAAAAATTTTGACTTCCAACAAGTTCTCTCGAAGTTCCAACATGAATTTTTGCAAAAATGTATTTGTTAAAGCAATACTTTCTTTTTTGTAGTATAACCCCAACCCTTCTCTACATCGCTAGCAAGTTCATACCAAGCTCAGGGGCTTTGCAATAAACTCACAAAGTTAAATTGGTTGAAATGAAAAAAAAAAGGTTCGCCCATCTCTACTGTTTAGTACCTCTGCATTATATTGAGAAGCAAAGACAATAAACAACTCTGCCAGATAAGATGAAACTGTAGGTGAAAGCAGGGTACAGACGTGGAGATATGGGTCAAATCGATGGCCGTTTCTAGCACCGTGCGCTGGTCTCCAAGCAAAGCTTCAGCTGAGCCGGGGAGAGAGCAGAGCTGTCTCTCCCCAGCCAGCTGTTATCTGACAGCAGCGTGATGACGACATCACGCTGCTGCAGGGTACATCGGACGGCTCAAATATCGAACCGTCTGTACACTGCTTAAATGTGTTTTTTTTAAAAAAACAGGAGTAGACAGATATTTAGATAATGTACAGCAGTGGTAAGGAAGAATCTTAGATTTTATCTTTTGTCCTAATGAAGATGGTTCACATAAAAAAGATATTGATATGATAGAACCACTTCAGAGACTGGCTACAAGAAAGACCCGAGGAATAAACAGAAATGGCAGGGATATACTGTCTGTCAATTGAACAAATACTCTACACCAGTAATTCCCAAACTGGGGGGCGCAAAGGTATTCGGGTGGAGGGCGCGGGCCCTCATTCTGATTTTGAACCTGTGTTTGAATGGGGAGGGGGGTTTGATAATGTTTCTAAATAGAAAAGGGAGGCCCTGCAAGGAAAGTTAGGCAACCACTGCTCTACACAAACATATTAAAAAACTAAAACAAGCAGAGAATGAATAAAATGGGAAACTTGATTAATGACTTTGTCTTTTTGTCATTACTCTGTGTTTAAAGATTCCAAAAATCAGATAACACTTTAGCTCTCTAAAGGCCCCCACACACGTATCAAGTGGGGACCGACAGATGAGCTGTACAGAGCAGCATGATGATGCTCACAGCTGCTCTCCATCACTCACAGCATCACCCTTTGTGTGGCAGCCCTTAGTTTCAATGGGGACGCCAGTCTTTGTGGTGACAGGGATCTGTTGCCCCATGTGGGCACCCACGACCGGTGGCCGATTTTGTCGACGGACGGCACGCATGCACATCGGTCAGTGTCAAAATCGCCTGCCGCTCGTTGCGTGTGTGGGGACCCTAAATTGTTTCTTATCTAGGACAATTTCCTGTGTGTTTTATCTATGGTTAAGCACATTAAAGACTAGGCATACACCTTTAAACGATCGATCACTGTGCGCGTTCATGATCATCAATCGAACAGTAAAAATCCTTCCTTGAAAAAGAAAGATCAAACCGGGAAATAACAATGGTCCGTAAATCCTGGTGGATCGTCAAGCTGCCCCTTGCCTTGTCAGCTGAGGCGCAAGCAAGGGGGCGGAGCCAAACACGGACTGCTCTGCACAGTGCTGGGGGAGCCTCCCTCTTCTGGAGCTGTTCTGTGTCCAGATCCCCGCTCTGCTATGTGCTGACAGGCAGCAGCTGGAAGCTGCTAAATGGGAACCCTGGTTGGTGTACAGTCCATAAAGGTGGTACACGTCGATTCCCTTTCAATCGACCCACGTGACGTCACCACACTGCGATCAATTGCGGGTCGATCGCACGTGAATTGGCCCGTGTATACCTAGCTTAAGGCCCTTTCTACACTTGGCATCAGGCATGCATCAGCATGTGGAGTCTCTAACGCTTAACGTGGGGATTGCCCATATTTAAGGGCGTTTTAAGAGAAGCATTGGTGTTAAGGAACCATTTTAAATTCCATGGAAAGCTTGCCTGATATTTTAGAATTCCAATGAATCTGTAATGTGTCCTTGCTGGCATCGCAGCAATGACAACATGAGACCTGATGTGTCCGTTGACTTGGCACAATGCGGTTATGAAGTTCCTGTGTGTACATCCGGTGTCTCCAGCAATGGTGTACTACACATCAGTGTAATGCATTTTTTAACTGAATTAAATAGGGCATGTTAACGCCAATGTGGTACTTAACGCGCCCTAAACCATGGGCAATCCAAGGGTTGGCCTTCATGGACTCATCACACTGACATGCCCATAATGTCCAGTGCAGACATGGTGTAAATGTTCCACTCCAACTAGCCACAGTCTGGCTTCATGTTTGAAAGTTTGATGCCACAGGTGTTAAGTGGTTATGCTGCTACTAGGTGGCAGACCAGATATTATTATCCGGAAATGTGTATAGAGTTCATCACAGGAAGTTGTTTGTTGTTGTTGTAACCTCCGTGCTTGTCACAAGACCTGCAGCATGAATAAAGCAGCTCTGACATGATTTGCACTCTGAATCTTTTCTGCATTATTGAACCAACACAAAAATGGTGTCAGAAGTCTGAAATACATTACACCATCCTCTCATCCAGCTGGAAAAGACACCTGCAGTATACAGAAAAGCACTTGGTATTCAAGCAACCATGTATGCAAACACAATCCCTCCTCCAACTATGATGAAGATGTCTGGTGACCAGGCTAACAACTGGGAAACTTTCAAAGCTGAATTCCAGGACTTTCTGCTAGCCTCTGGACTGCATGAGAAACTGGCTGAGGTACAGGCTGCCACTTTGAGATGTGTGATGGGAAGTGAGTACAGACACATCTATCGCTTTAATCTGAATTTGAATGAGGAACAGGATGCCACTGCCATCCTGGATTTCCCGAAGGTCCATTTTTAAACCAACAAATATGTAACCTTTGAGAGTCTTTGTTTTTGGGATCCCTCAGCAAGAGAAGGTGAGAGCATGACCTGTTTTATGACTAGATTAACCTCCCACAAACCTATCGATAACCCAAACCCAGTCGGGCAAAGGACCCAGCAACTATCGATACAAAAACCGAACTGGGTTCGGGTCCACCGCGTGGAGCTCACCTGTCCGCTGCTGCGTCCATCTTCTTCTGATCGTCGCCGGCTTCCTTCCCTGTCCCCGAGTGACGTGTTGTTGTGTGACGTCACGGAGGCGGGACCCGGTCCTTAAGAAAAAAAACATATTTTTTTTCGTTTTTTAAACCTTTTTGTTTAAAAAACTTTTGGACTGGATTATAGAAATGCCTTCTTTAATCTTTCTAGTTCTGTCTTTCTAGTTGGATCACTCCGGCTACTCCGATGCCTCCGGCTTAGTTCCGTGATCGGACTCGGGTCCTGATGCACGTCACGGCGCCGGCGGGAGATTTAAAGGTGACAGAAAAAAAAAATTCTTAGATTTTTTTTCCAGTTGTTTTTTTATTTGTTGGATTGGTGATGTTTTAGAAATGTGTTATCCAATCCAATAACAACAAAAAAACAAGTGTAAACTATAAAAAAAAAATGTTTTTTCTGTACTTCTAAAGCCGGCATGCGCTTCAATCTTCTGTGGCCGATTTTGCGAATGGATCACCAGCGCTTTGGGTGATTCGCTTGGTGATCAAATCCCAAATGAACGAGCCCCACCTGGAGAACCACCGTTTGTACTCTCACAAAACTTTGATCAGCCAGAGAACAAAATGTTTTTCTCTGGCTGGTCGATCCCGCCAGTACTTTGACGGTGACAAGTGTCCCCCATCAAATATTGTTGTCGAATCGTTATGGTGTAGTTCGAATGATTGCCCATGGCATGATGATGTCATCATGCTGCGGCCGATTGTTCGATAACGTCCGCCAAGCCATAGCCGTCTATGGCGGTTTACCTCCCTAGCGTACGGCCGAAGCAAGTACTGGCGTCAGTCCTGATCCCTGAATCAAACTGTGCCCAGTGCCGAATCAGGCACATACGCTTCTCTGTGTGCCGATTCTTGTTTTGGCTCAAGCCATTTCTAAAGAGCTGCAGGCAAGCGAGCCTTTTCCGCCCCATCGGCGTCCACTCGGTGAGGCGATTGGGGCAGCACGGCAAAACAACGGTATCACTTTTGGTACAGAAATCTGGACCTCAGTAACCGCATGGAGTACAGGGCGAAAGCAGCCACAGTGATTATGGACAGTTGAAGGATGCACTTGATCAGAGACAGCGTTGCTATGTTATTGCTGATGAAAACACACCCGTCGCACTGCTAAGAGAAAGGGACAACTTACTCTGGCTGTCTGCTATAGAATTTGTCGAGCCTGCAGGCAAAAAGACTTGGCGATAAAAGTGCTGACGCAGGCCAGAGTGGATGACGTAATTAATGGCTAACAGTTTTCCCATAGCCCTGTGCCTTCACATCAACCCAAAGCCCAGCACAATACGGAATCCTACCTAACCCCAGAAGCCCTGAAACGTGCAGTTAATTGTGCAGCACACACAACCGAGGGAGATCCCAATCCCAGCTTTTGGCAAGAATTGCCAACTGTGGGAACCCCCAACACTTTGCAGCAGTGGTGCCTTAAAGCTAACACGAACCACGTCAGCTGCATACAGTTGAGATCCCGCCGAGCGGAACAGGTTGCCAGATGACGTAGATAGTGGCCAGATATACGCCGCTAGTGATATGGGGTCACCCTGCTCCATAGGACAAAAAAAAAAGTGGTTTTGTCACCTGCGCCCGTCAGCGTTGCCAGCTTGACTCAGGAAGCAACATGCAATGTTTTGAGCCTGCAGATAAACGCAAGACTAGCTCCGCAAGGTAAGACGAAAGCCTAGTCCCGACGAGACAAAACGCTGTATTCAGGGGAGGTAATGAAGTCAGGCCTTTTCAGAACTGAATCTTTCATAAAAAGGTCTCTGCCACAAATGGAACTTATAGTCAAAGCAAAACCAGAACCCACTCCTATCAGTTCAACGTGTGGAACCGTTGGGTCTAAACGCATCACACCATTCCAGATACTCTCCACAATATAGAAAGTCCATACGCAGAGGTGTTAACAGAACACCATCTTACCAGCACATAACCAGAATGTTGTTCAACAGTCTAATTGAGTCCTACCTGGGGAATGTCACTTTGGGACCTAGATCGAACGTCACAACCCGTTACAATGCCTCTCCGTGCAATGTTTCCCCTTGCTCTTAGGGAAGCCGTCAAAGCAGCCCCAGCTGGACAAAACCACCCCCAAAATACAGGATGGTACCGAAGAGCATACGAGCGCACTAGACTCAGTGACTGAACCCACAGACTGGATAAAGCCCCCCCATAACACGACTAGATTTTTCATCCATCAACTCAATTCAATCATTTTTTTTGGTTGCTTGGGAAAATTCTATGGCAGCCCACATGGTTAGATCACCTCAACCATTAAATTGGGAAAAAATGATTGAAAAAGCTTGACATGTTTGGTAAATTTTTAAATTGGTGTATTTGAAATGCTGACACTTTCATCTATCTACAAAAGTTGATCAAATATCTGTTACTACAGTTAACAACATACAATCACAATCACAGATTCCCTGACTCCAAAAAATTGATCTTTTTTAGTTTGATTGAACAGAAATCTAGACGTGTATGGCTAGCTTTAAGTACATGGTTATAGTCCACAAAAGCTGACAAATTTAGAATCTGCATTATCCAAGGGCATTGAATAAAGCGCTGAGAAGGTCCCCCTATATATGCCCGACACTAAACGATGTCCTCTATAACTGCCCCAACAGCTCGCATTTCTCCTCAAGTTAATGCAAGAGCAGCTTTTCTGACCACGCTTCTGGACACCTTGGGGCCGAATGCGCTGGCTCAAACTACCTTGGTGTGTCCATAGCCCCAGAGTGTATCAAATAACAGCATGAACTACTGGCCGGCCTGCGAGGTGTGGAGACCATTGCAGCTGATATCCTAATATGGGTTTTGTGGAGACTCACAAAGAGGAGGCCACTCGGGACCATGAACACTACCAGATGCTCTTATGAACCGCTGCAGAAAGTGAGGCTCAGACTAAGACATCAAGAAGCTACAGTTTTAAAACTAAAGAGTTGCTTCCACGTCACACTTCTATCAGCAGAGGTGTTGAAGCACGATCCTGAGAAGGGGAGAGCATAACAGCCATGCCTGCTCCAACCGATTCCAAGGGAGTGCAAAGGTTCATTGGGATTTGTCACCTACCTGTCAAAATTCTGCCCCGTCTCTCTGAGGTGGCTAGCCTTGTGGATAAAGACAACCGCCATGGCACGCCCGCCAAAGCACCATAGCAGTTGATGAGTCAGCGACTAGTCTCCAACAGCGCCAATACTGAGAATACTATGACATTAGCAAGCCAGTTAACAGTTCAAAGTGATCCAGTCAGAGGGCCTCCGGCTGCTGCCTATTGCAGGATTGGGACACCTGTGGCCTTTGCTTCCGGGAGAGCTGTCACCACCACCCCCACCATAGCAGATTATGCGCAATCGAGAAGGAATTCCTAAGCATTGTGCTTGCTTGCCACCATTTTTCCATAGCTACTTGTACGGTCCGGGAAAGATCACTGTTTTAAAACCGATCCACAAACCCACTAGTCCGCCAACAAACCTTTGCTTAGTTCCCCCAAACGACTTCAAGCATCTACTCTCACTTTAAAAACACACTTGCATCCACCAGATGCACCTCATGTTCGGCATTCGTCTGCATTATTCACCGTGACGAACTGGACATAGAGGGCATAACCAGCGAACTATTAACGTCACCATCAGCATCTTCACAATCAAAGAGTCCACCGAGCAAGAGGAAAACCTCAAGATCCTTACATCAGTTGTGCTTAATGGATGGCCCAACACAAGGGCAGAGATGCCTGTGGCTATTAGGGAGTATTGGGCCTACCGTGATGAAATAAGTCTACAGGATGGAGTGTTCTTCAAGGGGCAACGTATTATCATCCCAAAGCAACTACGTGCAGAGATGCTACGACGTATTCATTGGAGCCACATTGGTGGCGGGGCATGCTTCAGACATTCTCGAGAAACACTATTTTGGCCAAATATGCACGGGGAGATTATAGACTATGTAGGTCAGTGCACTGTGTGCAACGAATACGCACACGAGCATCAAAAAGAGACTATGATGTCACATCCCCTCCCTACATGGCCGTGGCAAATTTTAAGCATGGACATATTCCACTACGCTGGCAAGCATTTTCTGCTGATAGTTGACCACTACTCAGACTTTTGGGAAATAGAACTACTTCCAGACCTGTTAGCAGGCACACCCATTAAAAGATGTAATGGTCCACAATTTGCTTGCGCCAGGTTCACTCAGGAATGGGGTTTTAAGCATGTTACATCGTCTCAAATGTACCCTAAAGCTAATGGCAAAGCGGAATCGCAGGCTGAGAACTTCTCTCCCAGTGACTGATGCATTGCTGGAACCATGCATTGCTGTAGAGGTTCCCAGCAAGCTACAGTACAAACAACAAGTGGCAAAACATGCATATGATAAGACGGCCAAATGTGGGATGTGGGACAAAATACAAGAATGAAGCCTCTTCCAGGGGACAGGACCAGACTATGGAGATTAGGTACTTGTCTCAAACAAACAGCTCCTCGCTCTTATCTGGTTGAGGTAGAGGGTAAACTGTACATGCGCAACCGAGTGGACCTCAGGCCAGCGGAGTCTAGTCCCACTAAGCTTACAGGAACAGAGCCCAGTGAAACAATAAGACCAGAAATGCCAATGGAGGCCATGGAGGAGACAACAGTGGAAGGCCATCCGGAACATTTGCCTGCAACTGACAGCACATCGGCCTCTTAGTCTGTGCGCACGCCTGAGATCCCAAGCTACACACGCAGTGGCAGGCGAATCCGGCCACCAACAAGACTTGACCTCTAAATAGTTGTAAGCAGCCACGTTTAGCTACTGTTGAGCAGTTACATACTGTATATGCATATTAGTAAGTAAGACTGAATAATCTTACTATTTGAATGCTTGAAAGTTTGTTTTGAAGAATGTTTTACATATAGTTAGAAAAGGGGGATGTTAAGGGGTTATGCTGCTACTAGGTGGCAGACCAGATATTATTATCCAGAAATGTGTATAGATTTTATCACAGGAAGTTGTTTGTTGTTGTTGTAACCTCCATGTTTGTCACAAGACCTGCAGCATGAATAAAGCAGCTCTGAGCTGATTTGCACTCTGCATCTTCTCTGCATTATTAAACCAACAGAAACAACCGGTACATATGGTATAACCCAGCCAAGATTTTTTCCAGTGATGTCTGTTCCATAAAGTGCAATAAACAATTTATTTAGGTTGTTAATGATGGAATTAATATTTAAAAGTGTTTTCTTTGGAAGAGTAAGGTCTGCTGACAAAACCCAATCTACTAAAACCCAATCAATCTCCTTCACATTCCCTGCAGTATATGTCTGTTGTTACATGAGAACTTCCCTGTACTAGCATACATGTTAGACAAGAAGTGGTGCTTCTTTAGATTGCTGTACATGTGGGATGACTATACAGTATACTGAATTTAGGACATCTCATTCCCTCAGTACAGGCTGTGCAGGTAAGAATCTCCATTATGCGTTAGCTGTTAGAAGAACATGTGCCAATGTCTTTTACTGGAGACACTGACAACCGAAAGGTCTCCCAAGGGACACGTTGTACAATACATAACTGTGGGTGTTTTTCACACTTTGAGCTTTGTTTTAAGAAACTTTTGAATAATTTGAAATGAAAGTTGAAGATAATGGAAAGAAAAGTGGGATTTGTCTTTAGTGCAGATTAGTTCCTATTATTTTTTTGAGATATAATACTTAAAGTATCTTAAGTACATAAAGTATCTTTATATATTTTTTTGCCATCTATGAAAGTTTGTTAGTGTGAACAAGATACTTTTAGTTGATAGGTGACCATAGGTACCTAAAGAACCATCGTCTTCTCTGTACCTGTGTGGTATGACACATGCATATATCTTTAGTGTTGCCTGTTGTACTGATACATGGTATGTGCTCATTGTTAAAATCGACAGGACATATTATTATATATCTAGAATTAAAAAAAACACTAAATGCATAAAGTTACACAAACAAAGAAATATCAGTGAAAACAGCACATTATAATGCATGTGATAAAATTATGCAAAAAGTTAGGAGATTCAGTGCTGAATATCTTGTATGTTCCATAACAGTAAAGCCTGGTTCATACCAATCCATGTTTGCGCATGTTAGGCAGTGCATGTTAAGCTTGTCCAAAAAGTTCACATTAAAGCCAATGGACCACATGAAAATTAAATTGGTGAAAGGTGCAAAGATAGGTGTGAACCAGGTTTAATGGCATTAAACATTTTATTTAAAAGGGTCAACAAGTCAGTGCATTATTTCTTTATTATAGTTGAATTCAAACTATAATAAGGGGGGGGGGGTGGACATCTCTGCATATCTCTCCCTGACAGTGACTGACAGTGATTCTCGGCTTCCCTGATAGCTGCAGCCGCCTAGACCCAGAATACCTCCTAATTGTTAGTACACACATGCACATAGTAAGAATACCGTAGCTACGTACCACTATGTGCTGCCCTGCCTATATAACCATGTTTATGTTTGTGTAAATGGTGTTGACTTGAATTACACTTTATCATGTCAATATTCAATTCACTCTATTGATGTGGACCATACATTTTATTTTTACCATATGAGGAAAAAAATTATAGCAAAAAAATTTCAACAGCAGCAAACAGGTCTGACAAAAGTGACATATTCCTTGGACGGGCAGTTGTTGAGGACATGCATAAAAGAAAACTGACTGGACTGCTTTGGTACATTTGTTGGGAATTCTTTCTAAAAACTTCAACAAAATAGAAATGCTGATCATGTCGTAACCCTTCCAGTGGTCAAAGTAGTTTATGCAAAGTTGACCTCTTTCTGACCGTTCTGGCCGAGGAAGATCTCACCAGGTTTCCTTCTGCAGCTTACACATGTAGGGTCGGAGTGGGAGTTTGGCAGGTCTTCGGGAAGCCCAGAATGCAGATGGGGGTGTAGAATTTGTGGGGTTTTTTAACAAAAGGATGAATGTGTAGGTTTTCAGTTAGTATTAGACATGTCTCTTCATTGGGTTCAGGCAAGAGCAGCTTTCTGTAAAAATCCCTGATTTAGAATCCCAGCTCTTGCAGAGATAAATGTGCTTTTATCTTCTATAAATATAAAATAGTCCCTAAAAAGGTGAGTTTGTTACTGTGAGGAGAAGGAAGGGATCAGTGCAAACAGGCAGGCAGTAAGAAGGATCGTCTGTTCCCTGGGAGAGAGATTACTCCATCCATTGACAGTTCGTGATGACACAAGGAAGAGGGGTGTCTGTGATCCAAGCTTGGGCATACACCATTGGATGGGTCCTTTTTAGTGCTGGCATGGTTGGAGTGTCACATCCCCTCTTAAATCACATTTTCAAACAGCTGCATTGACTTCATGATGTTTTCATCCTGGAAAAAAAAAACTTATTTGATGTCCAGATTTGCATTTGTGAAAATTTATGTATACACAGAGAACTACTGTTTTAAAAAAAGATATATATTTCTGACTATAAGATGCACATTTTTACAATTAAAATCAATGGGAAGACGCCCTGTGTCTTATGGTCTGAATATATCAATAGCTATGCATCCGGGAGGCAGAATTATGTTCCATTCTCTCCAGCCAAGCAAAAAAACACTGCCAAAAAGATATCTTATCTGCATTAGAACTAGTAGTACCCATTCTATGAACACACTGACCAACTTATGGAGAGAGACACTTTAAAATTAGATAGCATGAGTTGTGTATTTACCGTATATGCCGGCGTATAAGACGACTGGGCGTATAAGACGACCCCCCAACTTTTACAGTTAAAATATAGAATTTGTTATGTACTCGCCATATAAGACTACCCCCTCTTCCAACGCTCACCAAATGAAAAAAATTATGTAGGCAAGTTAA
>CM070034.1:114942746-114956483 GCA_036250615.1 Ptychadena robeensis
AGTGCCAGATTGTAAAATGTCTCACTTCATAAGTTGGTCAGTGTGTTCAGAGAATGGGTATAGCTAGTGTATAGATACATGCTAATGTTTCAGCCCTGAACACTCTGCTGCAGCTAAAGCTAGCCATACACGTGTCGGATTCCATGGCCAATTGATCACTCACCCAATTGATTCCGGCGATCTCAGCAGGAATGGGAGCTGCAATCAATCAGCCACTTAAGAGGATCCGATCGCTGCATACCACCTTGTCCGAGTGATCGCGTCCAATTGATCGGGGGCTCAGAATTGGATCCGACAGAGAACCAACATGTTGCAGCTCCCATTCCCGCTGAGATCGCCGGAATCAATTGGGTGAGTGATCAATTGGCCATGGAATCCGACACGTGTATGGCTAGCTTAAGACCTTCCTCCTGGCACTGGCCTTTTGGCTGAAAGAATATAGAGTGAATACTGCATGGTACAGTCCTGACTACTTTGCTGGAACATTCTGTATATTAACTTGATATCTGAATGGCTGTGTTTCTGTTTTTTCCCCTAACTTTCTCTCCAAAACTTTGGGTGCGTCTTATTGTCTGAAAAATATGGAATATTTAAAGTGGTTTTATGTTTCAATTGTATTGAAGGAAACGCCTGTCTAGGGATAGAGATACTAGTAACCATGGTAGGGCATTTTTTGAGAAATTAGAAATTATTCAAAGAAGTTATACAGGGACACAGTCCCCTGTGACTAATAAAACATCTGGCCCTTGATGTACAGTAACCTATATCAGCTAGTGAAATTTAAGTTTAGTAATACAAACTTCTCTCAAAGATTAATTAAAATTTTAAGCAGTTAGGTATTGCTTAATCTTAACTTAAGGTGTGATCAAACGCTAGATATTTGTCACCAGCAACATTTGCATTAATATCTACCATCTGTACATCAGCCCCCTCCCTAAAAAATGGGGGGGAAAACATGGGTGTCTTATAGTGCAAATGCGCAACCTCCCACGTTTGAAAGATTATTCTGCCATAGGCTAGAAAGATCACTTCTGCCATAGGCTAGTGGTCCCTAAACTTTCCCTGCAGGGCCTCTCTATTCTAGATACGAACATAGTCAAGCCCCCCCCCCCCAATAAAACTACAGAGTGCCAGATTGAGGGCCATTTCACACTAGTCATGTTTTGGTTGCACTATCCTCTACTACTGCTAGTGTGAAATGGTCCTCAAACTTTATTTTAAATACAACGCATACAACTTTATTTAGTTTTCACATCCAACATACAGAAACATTCATCATTCACATAGAGACACACACCACTACTACAGATCGGCGTGTGTATGGCAGGCTTAACATAGAGTCAACACACACAGACATGCAGTCACAGAGAAACGCAGAGACACACACATTACATGAACTCTACTTACTGTCTGCTGCTACCTCCTCCATGATTGTCCTCCTACTTGTATTTCCCTCAGTCCCCTAGCTGAGCTCCCCCGGGAATACCTCTGTGCCTGCCCCCCAGTTTGGGAACCACTGCTCTAGACTGATAGCGCCTTCCCTTTGCCCTACCGTTCTGAGTTTGGCCGGTGGGGGCAGATACACAGAAGTTGTCCTAGGTCCTTCTCTCTGCTACTGGTGTGATATACACACAATCCGGCACAGAGTGATCAGTCAAGTGGGACCAGGAGGTGGGAAAGCAGTCAGGCAAGTATTTTTTGGTGATTAGATGCTCCAATGTATTAGGTGCGTCTCATACATAGAAAAATACTGTACTCAAAAAATTATGCTAGAACTTTGTGTAATTTTCCTAAAAACCCTTCCTTATATTTCCAACATGTTGTTTTTGTTATAATCCCCTGTTCAGGGGCTTTGCAATTATCTTACAAATTCAGCTTGTCAAAATTTTCCAATTGGACCATCTGTACTGTTTACAGCCCAGGTGCCCAACCTGAGGCCCTTTGGGTGTTCTTCAGTGCCCCCCCCCTCAGTCCTCCACTTGCAGCCCCCAAAACTGTTAATGCATAGGGAACCGACCCCACAATAGACATGTACCCCATAGATATCATCAATGGCTTTAGTGAGATCTATGAAGCACATAACCTTTGATGACATATAGGATAGAAAATGTGCATAACCATACTACATTGTTCCCTAATACTTAAAGTATCATTTAAAACAAGTTAAAAATAATGTCTTCTAGCTCTGTCTGCTGTAATTTTTTCATTGAAAAATGTGAATACAAGCCACTAGTGATTTAAAAAGTTATGTGTGGCCCTTTAGTGATGCTGAATGCCACACTTATGGTGCTTCATATCAACTCAGTTGCCCACCACTGGTCTACAGCATTTATTCATGCTTTTGTCACTTGCATTCCACAGTGTACACAGCTGTATTTGAAAATTCTGAAATGCATGCATGTTTACTACTAATGTGTTCAAAGCCTCAGAGAACTGAAAAAAATATAAATGAACAAGCTCAAGACAAAAACCTTTTGGCAAGTCTCCAAAAATTCATCAATGGTCACAACTCCATCGTGGTTTCGATCCATTTTCTGTAAAACAGGTCATGTGGAGAGAAGGTTACAATTTATGGGTTAGCGGAAGAGTCTGTTTGCCATCTTAAGTCTATTCATAGATATAACTTTTTGCTTGTAGCAAATGAATATTTTATAAACCTAACTCAAAACCTCTGCATAGGCCAGCATAGTTACAATATATGGCCATATGTTTGTGAACATATGCCAAACATGCCTAATGAACTTGCTGGGCATCCCTTTTCAAACCATGGGTATCAATATGGAGCTGTTGTTAAAGTAGCTTTCACTCTCCTGGAAGCGCTTTCCATGAGATTCTGGAGTATGTCTGTGTAAACATTTGTAAGATCAGGTACTGGTTATTACAAAAAGTACCTGGCTTGTGATCAACATTATATATTATTTCAATAGGATATGGGCTCTTTTTGAGCCTCAGAGCATATCATCATGGACCTGACTTTCTGCATCTCAACTCAATAATTTGGAACGGTGGCCACGTATGTTTCGCTATATAGCACATAGACTTTTAGCACTGGAATGGAATGTTAAAGGAACGCACACAAGTCTCCTTGTGGTTGACTTCTCATTTAGGATTTTTGATGTGCACAATTACACAATTGTGTAAATAAATTGTAGTCTTTCTAAACCCCCCCCCCCCCATATTCTGGCAGATCGACCGCTCGTGTACCTGCACTTACTTTGGATGGGGACACTGGCTTAGATCGATTTGATTTAAGCATACGATTTGCACCCAATTTTGTGGCAGATCGACCGTCATGACCGCACACGCCGGTCTGGTGCAAATCGAAGCGTGTGTGTCTGTGTGGGGGGGGGGGGGGGGGGGGGGGGGGCTTTAGTCATTTGGATTATTTGGAACAATATTTGATTTAAAGGTTAATAAGGCCTGGCAAGAATGCATCTCATGATTGTTTCTCTCTATGTTATCTTACATTTGATGTCAGGTTAACCCTCTAAATTTCAGCAGATGTTGATATTGCTTTGAGAGACTTGATTGCAAAGCCCTTGAACAAGATAAAGACAAGACAAGACAAAGTATTGCTCTAGCATATGTAGCTTTTGCATAAATTAAGCTCCAAGTTGAAATGGAAATTTCAACTTGACTTTAAACTTAATTTATGTAAAAACTTTTTGTGTTAGTACAACACTTTCTTTTTTTCATTCCTTCTCTCCATCTCCAGCAAGTTTGGTGATGATATTATGGTTAGGGGCTTTAAAACTAATCCAACCATCTTAAATTGCTACATAAACTTATAATAATTTTGCAAGTCGGAAATATACCGAATGTCTGTGGTTTTACCTGGAAGAATCTCTCCACATGCTCTATTGGTGCATCATCTCTTAGCATAGGATAGGTGTACCTTCCCATCATATCATAGATGGACTTCATTATGGCCAGCATCTCCTAAATGTGGGAAAAAAGCAAATCATATTTGGTTTTAGGATGATTTTTTAAATCAGTAAATTGTTCATTGATATATGGTTATATAACAATATATCTTTTTTAATACTTTGTTAATATGTCTAATTTAGTTAGACATTCAAGTTTTGTGAAAGGTTAAACAACTAGTAGTTTAATGTATGCTCCTATTTTGACTTCCTTGTCAGACTTTTTATATAGCAGACTAATAGAGATGAGAACACTTCATTCAAGTCACCAAATCTATATAGTTTTTAAAAATTAGTTTCTGGCTTTAAATATGCAGCATGCCAGTAGCAATTGCATGAAGCTATCTCCAGTGGTCTGTATTTGCATTAGAAAGTCAAAGGAACTAGACCACCATGTTTTCTTGAAGATATTTCCCTAGTCATGTGACTTCTCTAAATTGAGAAAGCCAGGCGCAGAACTAGTGAAACGTCTTTCATCAAGACCAGTTGCTTTGGCTTACTACTGCATATAGTCTATGGCCTAGTTAAATACGGAACCTTCAGAGACTCAGGACTTGTGTTCACAATTTGGGCTTGTGTTGATAGATAGATAGATAGATAGATAGATAGATAGATAGATAGATAGATAGATAGATAGATAGATAGATAGATAGATAGATAGATAGATAGATAGATAGATAGATAGATAGATAGATAGATAGATAGATAGATAGATAGATAGATAGATAGATAGATAGATAGATAGATAGATAGATAGATAGATGGTGCATGCTTCCATTGCTCTTTAGATCAGCCTGGAGGTGTTTCTAAACCCATTCACATTATATTGAGTAGTTTTAGGATTGTGTGGTTGTGTATGTGTAGTGATTTACTTTGAATTTATTTTTATTATGATCATTACTTTCACTACAATAGTTAAACTATAGCTACCACTAACCCGACTAGCTGTGGTCTGAAATTCTAATAAGAATTAGAACATATCCATTAAGCTAGTATAGAATTAGGTTAGGCGAGTGAGGCCCATAGGGTGTAGAGTAGACATGCTAATATTGAATTCCAGAGTTCCTCAAAGAGACAAATTAGTGTCTGCTGGAGGCTCTCCTCATCACCATTCTGTAAGTGAATGCCAATCTCTACTCATCCTCAAGGGCCTCTGGACCTTCTGGAGGTATTTCTGCATTTTGTGTGCACACACTTTCCCAGGAATCTTGTTGGGTTTATTGACCAATGCATATCAATTTCTGTATGGTAAGATATAGGATGTATTAACAGCCAAGTTATAAAGGGTATAAATACCCTTTTATGTTGTAATAGGCATGCTGGGAGCCGTAGTCCCACTGCCACAGATGTATCCTCTCTGCTATCAGAAGACCTATCCTGGGTAGAGGCACTAACAAACCAACTACTCTTTCACAAAATCTCTAGATCTCCCTGAAACTTGAGCTAGTTTTAACTTTGAATAACAAAACAGAGGTATACTTTCGCAGCGTTACCTTTGTTATCTGGATATCAAGCTATTCAGATATGAGAAACCATACAATGACAGACTCAGTTGTCATAAATCAATACTTTATATTTAGAATTTAGAACTGATTCTCAAGCTAAAAAATCACTTTTATATACAAGGTGAAAACTTTGCAAATCCGTACAATTTAATAGGCCTTGTTTGGAAACCAGTACCTAGTTTGAATTATATGGGCCAGGATCGGAATTTAGGATGGGTTAGAATATTTTCACCCATACTATAATCCTTGAGACCAGTAATTTTATGTTCTCTTTCTTTGTTTTTGTTTTTTTGATAGAAAAGGTTGGAGGACAGATAGAGAGCCACTAACCACTTTGGTGCAAGCTAAGAAAATATAATTACCATAGTCCTCTGAAAAAACATTTAGTGTTTTTAATAATTTTGTACCTTTATATTCAATTATCTAACTTTTTTCCACTTATGACAATGGGAGGTATATTTTATACATATATATATATATATATATATATATATATATATACAATATAGTGTATTGTATTCAGTTTTGATAACGTATGGAACAAAGAGAAAAAGCTGACATACCTCCTTGGTGATATATCCGTCTTTATTTATATCGTACAGATTAAAAGCCCATCTTAATTTTTCGTGGACACTACCTCGTAAAAGAATTGACAGACCGATCACAAAATCCTGTAAAGGAAAATACAGTAATCATACATTCCAGTGGGTGACATGTATGTTAGATACCTGAACCTTGAATCCTGCAGATCTACTTATCCTACATACGAATTGGCTAGAATGGGTCCAAGAGCATTTAAAAATAGTGGCCTGTTTTAATAAATCAAAATTTCTTCTACTTGTGTGGAAGATCATGTGTATTATTTAAATGGCTAAAAGATAGTGGCAAGGTGCCCCTATTGGAAGGAAGTATGCCAGTGGAAGCAGTACTCTGGACAATGTTGCGTAAAGAAAACTTTTTGTTACTTTGACAAATATCAGCTATAAAACTGTTGAGCATTTGGTGCCCGTTACATCTATTTTGGTTGATTCAGGCATAATGCATAATATTAGCTTTATCTGAGCAGTGTACATAGGCACCCCAGTTAGGCAGCAGGCCAGGTGTCAGGATCCAAACCCAGGGACACAATCTGGTATCTGGCTGCAGCTCTGTCCCCTAGTTACCTAGTGCTCATTGAACCCTGAACCCTTGACCCCTCATATGTACTTCCTATAAAAGCCATGCCCTTGCTTAGCTTCAATGCCAGATCTGCGGTCAGGCTCGGAGTCTAGTAGCTGAAACAGTGACTCAAGTAATGGCAGGATCAACAGTGGTAGCAAAAACAAGCGTAGGTCGATAGCTGATGGTGTCAAATCACAAGGGAGCAAGACAAAGAGTAGTCAGGTAGTCAAAGCCAAGGGTCAGTACACGAAGGATAAAAACAAAGGCTCAAGCAGGGAAAAACAGGAAGCAAGATACTGGCTGAAAGCTCAATAATCTAGCATTGAAGCTAAGCAAGGGCATGGCTTTTATAGGAAGTACATATGAGGGGTCAAGGGTTCAGGGTTTAACCTCTGGACAGATTCAAGAATATGAGGGGAATTCCTTAAAATTTTATTTCCCTTTACAAATGTAAACAAAAACAGTTTTCATTCAGTATTGCTTTTTTAATATACTGTATTTTTTGCATCATTAGACAACCCGTTGTATAGAATGCACCCTATATAGGGGAGAGTCCGCTGGCGGAAAAATACTTTGGCTTTTTCCGACTCTGCTGGCTGGAGCTCTGTGCTCCGACCAGAAGAGCGGGAGTTAAGGAAGGCTTCCCTGCCTTGAACCCTGACAGCAGAGCTTCTGTATGTGAGCTGGGCAGCTTGAGCCCTAATGACATACAGTACGGATGGAAGAGCCACCTGCAGACAGTTCTCCAATCTGTCTCGGCCACTGTATGTGAGTTGGGCTCAAGCTGCCCAGCTCACAGGCAGAAATCACAGAGAGTTGGCAGCATGAGTCAAGCTCTCACATATACATGGAGACCGATAGCTCTGCTAATGAATAGTTTATTAACAATGCTGAACAGATGAAAGATCTGCCTGTGGGTTGCACCTTCACAGCATAAGACACATACTTTTTCATTTTGGTGGGGGCCATGGGGGGGGGGGGGTGTGAGAAGGTAATCGTTTCGACACTTCCATTAGAGGATTACAATGTTCTGTTCAGGTACCAGCCTACTGTCACACAATTGTGCCCTGAGAAATTGCCTCACTATTATGTGATGTGAGAAACATCACATAATCAACCCTCTGTAAAGTTGTCCCAACGAGTTCTGGGATTAAGCATGCTCAATTTCTCATGACAACTTTAGTTGATTTGTCTTATATCTGCCAGATAAACATTGTGATATGTATTGATATATGTATATATTGTGATATGTATTGTAATATTGATATGCATTAAATAAACAAGGTCAAGAGAAAAGTCTCAGTAAGGATGGCTTCTTGATTCAGAATGAGATTTTATCCATCCCATTCCTTTATCCATTCCATTCCTTCAGGTCCATATCCCTGCAATCAATGAACCCTCAAAAGCAGCATGATGGCATCACCACACTGCAATCAAGCTTCCTCGATTCAACGAAGAATCAACTCAAAAAGTTTAAGGTTGGTACATTAAAATGTAGCTCAGCTATTCCTATAGTATGACGCTGGAACACCCCAGGTAAAAACACAAACTGTTTTGCAGTTAACTGGTTGGAATTGTATAAGAATTTAGAATTTATACTTTGAAATCTTCTTTCGGATTTATACATTTATAGCGCAATAGTCTTGCCACTGAATAACATGAGCTTCAAATGGAATATGATTATTTTAAAAATAAGTGTCATGTATTTTTAGTTACCTCAAACCTGATTGCTCCACTTCTTTCCATGTCAAAGGCGTTAAATAGAAAGTGCGCATACATTGTGGCATCTGCAATCACAAAGAGAAAAGGTTTGTTAAACATGATAATGTTATTCACCTAAATACGTTATAAATGAAAAAAAAAAACCCACAAAGAAAAGTATGACAAAGGTTTATATAAACACCAACATTCATGCATCAAATATGACATTTTACAATGTGATCTGAGCAGTGCGAATGCCATTTATACCCTATTCATGGATACATGCAGTTTATTAAATATTAGTATGTTTCAGACTATAAGACCCGTAAAATCAATAGCTCTGTATCCCAGGAGGCTGGGATTTTTTCAATTATTTAAAAAAAAAATTGAAGCGCCCTGTGGTGCGCACACTATTGTGTTTCTATAACACCTGGTGCAAAAAAGTGAGTACACAAAAGTAAAAAACACAAAAAAAACAGATGTCTTCTCCTAAGGCTATGTTCCCACATGTGCGGCCGATTCTAATCATGCCATTGTTATTGAATGGGGCTCTTCCCCGGGCACAAACGGGAGACAATCAGGAGAGGCCGCGACCAAAAAATTTGTCTCAGTGCGTTATTGATCATGGGCCATGGCCACTGGCGGGCAGTTGCCCATAACTGCGCCCATAGACGTGAATGGCCGCGGCTAAAAACTGCGCCTCAATAATTGAGATGCGGTTTTTAACCACGGCCATTCAGTCGCATATGTGGGAACATAGCCTAAAAGAGCTAAGGGCTCATTCCCAGAAAGGGGGTTTAGTCATTTGGTCCAAGAAGCTGAAGCCCCTTGACCTGAATTCCCATTCCCCAGGTGACCACGACTGGAGTCCTATCTCCTAAATACTAGGGATGGTTGGGGTCCTCTGAAGAGGTCACCTTGTTGGAGGGAAAGCCTGGCCAGAGCCATAGGCAGTTCCTCCCCACCACTTTCCGAGGTTAAGCCCTTGAAAGCAAACATGCGTACTAGTGAATCAAGACAAACATGAATAGGGTGCTAGGGGAAGACAAAGCGCCTACATAAAAAAATAATAAATAAGTGCCCCTTGCTCGAAAGCATGAGGCTGCCACACAAGGGGGCACTGTACACTGAGGGCACTTCATGACCCCTGGCCAGACCAAGGCAGCACTATGTTATTAGCTTAGAACTCAGTTTTCACCTTTCCCAGTTTAACTGGATTCCCCAGTCAATCCAAAAAAACACTGCCATGAGAGAGATTTTAACTGTATTAGCATTAGCAATACCTATTCTCTGAACACACTGAGCAGCTTATGAAGAGACACATTTTACAATCTGGCACTAACAACTTACCCATGAGAAGCTATTAACATATGGGAGGAGAGATTAATCTTTGTCTCATGATTACTTTACTGCAGAATGTTAATGTTAATACACAATTCATGCCATTAAAACAACTATTACTGTTGTGAGCTAAGTCTGTTGTTGCATATATATAATGTAACTCCTCCTATATGTTAATAGTTATGTAACAGTTAAAAAAATTGGGCTATATAGACAGCATAAGTATTTACTTTTCCACTTTTCTTTCCCAAAACCTTCCCATCTGTCTTGTGTATGTTGAAAATGAATAGTTGCAAATGCCAATGAATGCAGTAGTATGGTATGAGAAATATTGTCACCTAAAGTAACTGTGGTTAACAACACATTGAGGAGACCTTTTAGGCCACAGGTACCATGATCAAAATATCAAATGTCAAAATAAATTAACACATTTAATGTTCAATTTACATATTTAAAAACAAATCATGTTTTCTTGTTTTTAAATATGTATATTGAACATTAAATATGTTGATTTATTTTGACATTTTATATTTTGATCACCGTACCTGTGGCCTAAAAAGTCCCCGTGCCCCTGTTGGAATCAAGGGGAATCTTTCAGGTGATATTCTCACCTCAAGGTGTGGTTAATGACTTTGGAATGTTGGCCACCTCACATTACAGAATGTTAGCAAAGATAAAATAAAGTAACTGTGGTGGTTACCCATGGGAGCTGGTGACATCTGGGGTATAATTATTGCCCAGGTTAAAGGTTAGTAATATAAAATGTTTGTCTTTTTTTGTTGATTAGGTAATAAATTCTAAAAAAATATTATTAAAAAAATGCAAACATTTTCATGTGTGATTTGAGTGTAACTTGACCCTTTACTCATCACTTTTGCCATAATAGAAGCTGATATAGATGGAAAGAATTATTACCTTTCCTAAGGTCATGAGTTAAATCCTTTGAGTACATTAAAAGAAATCTGTCACTAAAATACTCTGAGACCGTCTCAGACGTGCTGTTTTAACTGTGTCCTCCTTTACCGCATCTCACCTTATTGATCTGTCATTTAGAAGGAAAGAGCTTGTTGTTTTCTGTTTTCAATAATTCGCCGGGCATGATTCCTCACCTCAACTCATGGCTGTTATTCTGAGTTCAGACACAAAAACGAGCTAGGTCATGCACATTCGCATTAATGCATGAAGGTCACTGCCACTATGATGTCCATTGATGCAGGACAGGACTATTTACTGTTGTGGAGCAAAGACCAGACTATGGCTGCAGTCTACTGATTGTAAGTTGTATAGAGAGGACTGCACATGGTGTGGTGAGCATCAATGGGCAGTGAAGGTTTCCCCCCCGAAACGAGTTCAGGGGCTAGGGGACTTTAATGGCCATAGGTTGGGAACAAAGTAGATATACATGTTAAATATATTGAAAATAAATTGTAAAAACATTTATTGTTAAAATCATAATTGCAAAACATACAGAATATAAAAGTTCGTGGGACCCTGTCCTAGCACTGTCTACAATCATGACCCACGAACTTTTATATTCTCCTGTTTACCTGTATATTTTATGGACCACTGTTTGTAACCATCTGATGTATTGATGTCAACCATTCCAGTAATGCCATACTGTATGTTTTGCAATTATGATTTTAACAATAAATGTTTTTACAATTTATTTTCAATATATTTGACATGTATATCTACTTTGTTCCCAACCTATGGCCATTAAAGTCCCCTAGCCCCTGAACTCGTTTCGGGGGGAAACCTTCACTGCCCATGGATGCTCACCACACCATGTGCAGTCCTCTCTATATATTTATATTTGGGATGTCGGCCATATTACCCTGAAAAATGCAAAATTCTATATATACTGATTGTAAGTTGTATTCAATAAAACTCTTTTTTTCTTTCATTATAACTGCAAATGTTTATGGTAAAGTATAATGGTTTTTGGTTAACATTTTATAAGCTTATAAACTGATGATTGTTTTACTTTATTGTTCTTTCACATTTCTATTTACCAATAAAAATGTATTATATGGCATTATGTGATCATTTCTTTTTTTTACTTTGTTTTGCAGAGCAGACTCAACTATACTTCTAAGTAAAGCAGGGTACAGACAGCTCGATATTTGAGCCGTCCAATGTTCCCTGCAGCGTGATGACGTCATCACGCTGCTGTCAGATATCAGCGGAGTCGGGGAGACAGCTCTGCTCTCCCCAGCTCCACCCGCGGTCTCTAGGCAAAGCAACAGACATTGGCTGTATTTAACAGTCATATACGATATGGCTGTTTTCAAGCAGGATTGATTGGCCCCACTCGAAAACAGCATGGCTGCATATTATATGGGCCAGATAGATGGCCGTGAGCGCTTGAAAAGGCCATCTATCTGGCCCATATCTTCATGTCTGTACCCTGCTTAAAGCTAAGCCTCAGATTTCTAATTGTCATGCAAAATAAAAGTTCAAATCAATTGTCTAGGCTGGCAATTAAGGGTGTGTGTTTCCTAAAGTTTTGGTTATTCAAAACATAGGCATAGTATTATTACATAATGATATGCAGTATTTTATTTAACCATGAAGAAATATTTTTATAATGCCCTGTCTAAACACGGCACCATGAAAACTCCAAGTTGTCATTGGTGTGCTGTGTGTACAGGCTTGTCATAGCCTATTTCTTTATTTGGGCATAATCTGCCCCCCCCCCCCTTTTTCACAGCGCTGTCAGTCAGCTGAAAAATCGGCTGCTTATCGGCGTGTGCCCACGCTCGGCTCGGCCGGCCGGCCAGAGAACTGACATGTCGGATGTTCTCTGGCCGATGCCATTAACTTCAATGAAGACCGGTGATGACGTCATCACGTTTGCATTCCACAGCTCATCGGAGCTTGTCTGTCGGCACCCATATGTGGGTGTATGGCAGGCATAAGCCTATGCACGCATAGATATGCGCTAGATCGATGGCCGCTTCAAGCACCATGCTTGCTCACCGCCATCTATCTGGCACATATCTTAAGAGCCTCCCCCCGCACAGCTCTGCCAGTGAGAGCCAACACTGGACCAGCTCTTACCTCGACAGTACCAGGTCCCCATGGAACGGGAATTGATGTGCAAAGTGGTGCACACCGATTCCTAATTGATTAACCCGTGATCAAGCGCAGCAGCGTGACATCACCACACTGTAAATGATCGTGGGTCAATTGCGCAGGAATCTACTTGTATATGCCCAGCTCCTTATTGCATAATTTAGTTCTGATCGTTATCAATAAAGAAAAGGAAGTAGAAAAACTATACATGACCAGGTTTGGTCTAAATACTTTAGGTGTGTGTGGCATGCATGCTATAGTTTAGTATGGTTATAGATGGGACAGCTTTTGGAATAAAGTGCACAATTCTCATTACAAATATTTATTACATGTTTGCTTATACATAAAACAATTTTTTCAAGATAAAGGGGCCAAGAGTAAGCCTTGTTTGTTTATTTATACATTTGTTTGTATATCATGGGTCGAACAAAGGAGCTGTTTAATGCTGGCCATACACTCTGAGATAAAAATTAGGATCGATTAAAACCGACCAATAATCTATATCGATGTCTGTATTTCTCTCTCTATCTACATCGATGTATGCTCTACATCTCCTCTCTACCCTATCTATATCTTGCTCCCTCACATACCTTTCTACTATCGATTTCCTCTCTCTATCATCCCTCCGCTCTCTTCGCTGTGTCTCTCTCTCTCTCTCGTCTCTCTTCTCTCTCTCTCTCCTGGTTTTTGTGGTTGTTTCGATTATCGGTTGTTGTTTGTTGTTCTGGGTGTTTGAGGGGTGGGCGGGTTTTTGTTGTGGTTTTCTTGGTGTGTGGCCGGTCGTGGTGGTGTCGCTTGTGTTGTTTTGGGTGGTTGTTGCGCGTGGGGCTTTAGTGTGACTGTCTATATCTCCCTCCATCCCTACCCCCCACCACCCCTCCCCCTAGGCGCTCTCCCACGGCGCTTCATTTCAATGACATCCTCGTACAAAAAAAATTTACGATCCCTAAATTGGAACGATAATTGGATTTTCAATGTGGTAGACGTTTTTGCCAGAAATTACTATCCAAACATATATCGCTGTCGGGATA
>CM070034.1:114972811-115011181 GCA_036250615.1 Ptychadena robeensis
ATAAAATTATTCCTCAAAAATACCACTTGCCTAATAATTCTGCACTCCCTGTAGAAGGGACCAGGGTATACTACAAAAAAAGAAAGTACTGCCCTACCAAAAATTGTGTTTGCATATATCAAGTTCAAGGTCAAGTTGAAATGTTTGCAAAAACGACATGTGCTAGAACAATACTTTTTACACAAATGTTCCCACAACCCTTCTCTACATCTCCAGCAACTTTGGTGATGATACTATGCTCAGGAGCTTTGCAATCAACTCACAAAGTCAGCTAGAATAAAAAATTTGAACATCTCTGGTTTCTATACAAAAAGGCTCATCGTTATATCTGATGAGAAGGAAAAACTTCCTCAATTTAGACATTTTTTCAATCAGTATCAAGGTTGGCCTGCAATTTTGTCTTTAATTTTAGCCCACTCTGTGTTTAAGTTTGACACCTTTGCGGGTCTAACTATATTTGAACATGTGGAAAACTCTACAGTAACCCTGTGGGTGGGAATAATGGGTATTACCGTATGTATGTAACACGCTCATAACATTTCTGGCCCCATGCTTTTGCCAGTGTTTAGTTTTGCATTCACAATTCACTCTGTGGTCCAGTTCAAGCATATCAAATTTGTTCCCAGATTTCTGCAACCCACACCAAAGTGGCCAGTAAGACACATCTTCTCAATAGATGTTGCTAAGTGAGTAACTGTGTAATTACATATCAATAGCAGCACAAGAAACAAACTTTTGGAAAGACAGAAAATGAGTGTACAGATTAATCAACAGATTAGTATGTTTTCTTTTTATTTATTTACACAAGTGACATTTTTAAATGTGGTTTAAAAATACCTGCTGTTCAAATACCCTTTGAAAGGTCAGTTCTTTTTAGTAAACTTGGACAGTATTCATGGGGTCCCTGTGGAGAAATCCCATTTTACCTGCTGGATTTTTTATTTATTTTATGAAATAAAATTGGCGTTTCTGGAATATTTAAAGATTCAAAACTGCCTAATTCACAGAATAATTTTTTAATACCTTTAATTCTCCGTACCTTTAATTTTATACAGAGTTCTTTAGCTCAAGCTGCAATTCAGACACAGTCCTTGCAGAGATTTATCATCTTTGCTTGGCTTTATGTAAATTTCTTGTCAGAAAGTCGGAACTTGGGGTTCCCCCATTTTCATATTTTGGATACAATGTCTGCATACAATGTTTCTCATTGAGTGGTCTGGGGAGCCCATGGACAGCATTGATGTATGATGGTGCATTTAATCTTCCTGGTGGTATTCCCGAGTGTGGCTCTTGATAAACTTTTCACTTCCAAATGGTAACCTCAAGCCACACATTTGGGATAGAACGTCCTCAAGCCATGTCGGCCAGTAATCACTTCTCCCTGGATGCTTTTTTATCGCAAATTGCTGCCGTAATAAATAAATCTTTATTGCAAAAATCTGCAGTTCAAGAAGATCTAGAATATAGTGCTATATCTCCATAAACGTAAATATTTAAGATTAAGTACTCAAAAGTACCGTGTATTGTGTTTGCAATGAAGATAATAATGACTAGATATCACAAATTATTGAATTTACTGCGAAATATTAACTATGCTGCTTATCCCCTCTGCCTGATTGTTAAAAAACAATTCTAGCACTAATATTCGCTTGGCAAATGGTATGTGGTATGGGAATAGTTAAGAATCTCTTCTGCTTTTCCAAATTTACCCTTTGTTTTCTGTAAAAAAAATAATTCTTCTTGCTGAGTAAAAAAATATAAGGGACTGTTTTATTTTAACCTTTTTTTCTAGAAGGTTTATCACTGACCATCAGTGTTATGCTTCCTTCTTCACTTACCACCAATGTTTTGAAACAGCTCTTCACTAAATAACAGTCCAATGCATTCTTCCCCAACTAATAACCAAGAGAACTTACTGTATCCAGTCTACCTAGTGTGAATGTGTTCTCGCATGTATTAGCTAGTAGAGATGGTTAAATTTTTCGACTAGCTGAATTTGTGAGCTGATTGCAAAGCCTGTGAAAATTGTATCATCACCAAAATTGCTGGAGATGTAGGGAAGGGTTGTGGGAACATTGGAAAAAAATATTTGCTCTACCACATGTAGTTTTTGCATAACTGACTTAAATTTTTACTTGACTTTAAACTTATTTCACAAAGGAGGAATACCACAATGTCCCTGTGAGGATATGGCCCACATCCTGAATAAATATAATCAATATGGGTGGATGGGTGGGGCGACCAGTGTCCTAGTCTATCCACCCACCGTTTTTTTCTCCCTGCCAAGGCTGGGACGGGGGGACTTTAATAGGCCAACCTCACGTAAATAGAGCAACCCTAATCTAAGGGTTAAAGTAATGATTCCTGTTCCACAATGTGAGGAGACACATAAGTGTGATATAATAGTTTACAGTTATCAAACACAAAAGCAAAAGTCCATGTATCTCATAAACAAAAAGTAGGTTTGGTTTATTCTTCAAAAGCTCTTCACAAAGACAATGAAGATGGTCTGATGCTTTTCCAAACTGGAAAATGCCCGTATGATCAATGTTATTGATAGAGGTCAGTCGAGAGAAGTTCCAAGTCACCTACCACATGTAGTTTTTGCATAACTGACTTAAATTTTGACTTGACTTTAAACTTAATTTATGCAAAAACTATTTGGCTTAGAGCCATACGTTTTGTAGTATTCCCCCAACCCTTCTCTACATCTCCAGCAAGTATGGGGATGATACCATGTTCAGGTTTTGCAATGAATTGAGAACGTCATATTTTTAAGATAAAATTCAACCATCTCTACTAGAGAGGAGAATGAGGGCTTGTTTTAACGTTTTATAATTCATTGTACAAGAAGGGCATCAGGGAGGACGTGTCCAGTCAAGTGGCTTGGCCTGAGCGGGACAAATATTGGGAGGCATGGTGAGTAGTATGGTAGTAGTAGTATGGTGAATGATACTTGTCTGTCTCATATTTGTTGATTATTTCATTGTATTGCATTGTATATATAATATTTAGGATTATATTTAGGAAACACAATTGTGTGTTAAATGAATGTAAAGATTCTTAACTTCTCAAGTAATGGTATACAGCCCCCACCCTTCCCAGAATAATGATTACTATTATAAATGAGTGCCCATTAGGCTGAAAAATAAGAAAGTGCTATTAGAAAGCAATTATTATCTTACTGTGTAGACACAGATCAGTGAGTATGATTTACGGACATTTACAAACAAATACTTACTGGCTTACAAACAAATCAGTATATTAAAAAACAAAAATCCATAAATCCTTCCATCAATAGTTATATAGTTTACTTGTTGCCACACGTGTATAAGTAAAAATTTCAAAAATCGGAATTTCGACCTTATTTTTTTACTTAATTTATGCAAAAACTACAAGTGTTAGAACAAACCTTTTTTTTCAAATGTTCCCCCAGACCTTCTCTACATCTCCAGCAATTTTGGTGATGATACAATTTTTAGAGGCTTTGCAATCAGCTCACAAATTTCGAAAAATTCAACCATCTCTATTACAAACATCAATTACAAACACGAGTTTGTAGAGTAGTGTTGATGACGAATACTCGAATTGCATATTTTATTTTGAATATCAGCACTTTGAGAATTCGCGAAGATCTCAAATATAGTGCTATTTTATTGCGAAATTATTTTTTTGCAAATAAGGTAATAGTAAATATTAGGTGAAAAATTCACAATATTTAGCAAATGCGAATATTGCTTTAGTTAAATATCAGAGCTAACGCTGCTTTAACCGCCTGGTAAACTCCCAATTAGTGCAGCTGCCCGGTGAACTTAAAAAAACAGGCGGTTTTTGCCCAATAGACCTGTCCAGGGGGCATTTAGATATCGCTCGCAGGCAGGAGTGTCCGGTCATTCTCCGGGCTTCTGCTGCACACCTGTGTGAGGGCCATTTCACACTATATGCGTTGTTTTTTTACCGCACACGTTTTTTTACTGCACGCATTTTTACATAGACAACCAATGTTACCATTCACACTGTTTGTGTTGCGTTTTTAAAAACGCAGCGTTTCCGCATGCGTTTTTAAAAACACACTGCTGTATGCATTTTTATTCACTTGTCCTGCGTTTTTCATTCATTTGTTCAAAAACGCAAACGCAAATGCAAAGCGCAAACGCATATGTAATGTCAAAAACTCATGCGTTTTTGCATATATGCGGAAATGCATGCCTATAAAAAAAGCATGCCTTTAAAAAACGCATATAGTGTGAAATGGCCCTGAATGTAGCCCAAATGTTCCCTGCATTCTGCATGACTCAGTAACTGAAAATTTCACATGACATTACCCTCTGCTCAAAGGCTGCATGCTAAATGCTTTATAAAATGGGATTCCGTGGTCAATGCATGTGATAGTCTGAAGTGAATATATTTGATGGATGTCAGGATAACTTTACCTCCAGATCAGAGGTTGGATAATGATGTTGGTGGTTAAATGGGAGGACCAGTTTATGATCCCTCAGACTGCAGAGTGGGCAAACTATAGTTTGAAAAAAAAAATGAACAAATTCCCATGTGCACTATCATGTCTGCTGCAGATCTATGTTCTGGCTGCTGGCCTGTGAAGCTGGTGACAGACCCCTAAAAGCCTGCGGTTCTGGGTGCTCAATGACAGATGCTGCGGATGGAAGTATAATAGGTACAATATAATAGGGCTAGAATTATTTAACAGTTCTAAAACAAATAATGGTGGCCCCCTTCTCCAACATGGTGCAAACTTTCTTAAGGTAGCCATACATGGGTCAACTATTGCACGATCAATTTTTCGATTCCATAGTCTTCTGTGAGTTAAATTGGCTGTCAGTATAACATCGATCAACTGAAATTTACCGACATGTCTGACCACTGCTTGATTTACTTTATGTTTGGATAGTACCAGATGTCTGGGAATCAATTTCCGTTCAACGTAAAAAGAAATGTTTTTTGGGTCGAATGGAAATATTGAGCAGTGTATGGCTACCTTCAGTTCTGTAAATTCTCCCTTGAGGTTATTCAACAGAGGTTAATCGCATACAATTAACAATAGAAACTGAAAGGATCATAGTATTCTAACAAAGTTTACTTTTATGGTGTATACATGATATTGTCAAGATGTTTACACAACTGTTTGAAGTGTTCAAACTTTAGAGCTCGTTTACATGGGCGTTTTTTTTGCACTTTACAGTGCGGGAGCGGATTCACAACATTCAGCCAGATGCCCACCGTATCCCCAATGGGCGCAGTGTGTGATGGTGATCTGGGCACGGTCTGCTAATAGTAGGTATAGGACACGGTATTGCCGACATGGCAAATACCGTGCCCAAAAATGCGTGCTAACATGTGAAATTGTATTCTAGCGTTAATGCAAACACGAGCTACCGTTTTACCCAAGCCACTCTAGCAGCTAATGTGAATCTATCTAGTTCTATAGTTATACCACTCTGAGCCAGCATGCTGTAGGTGAGAGGGTGCCTGACTGGGAAGGATGGGGAAAGGAAGAGGCATTTGGGGATGGGGAAAGGAAGAAGCATGTGGGGATGGGGATTTGCGGATGGGGATGTGATAGCAAAGGTGGCAGAGCATTGGTAGGTAAAAGGCACTGCCGGCGGTGACGATGGCTATTTTAACAAAGATTTAACTCCACATTCCATCCATTTTTTTGTGAACAGGTTGGAAACTGCTCACATATTCTTGTACATTGAGTATATTATAGGATTTTCTGATTATATCCTCTATGGTCAGTGAACTGTTGGCATACTGTGGTATGGTGTGATTTGTCTGGGATGGGGGGGGCACTGCCTGGGACTTTTTATGTCAAATATAATTGTTAATAATTGAGATTATTACTATTATTAAAGCTATGACCATTTTATATCCACTTTTCCATCATAAAACCTGGTGAGTGTTTTATTAGGTCAAGTCAATGAGGGATTGGTTAGGTGTCAAACCATTAGGTACTAAGGCTAAAAACTTCTAAATGTTTTTCCTACTCAAGTCAGGTTTCATCAAAAGCAACTTTTGTTGGCCAGTACACAGATCTAGGTCTAAAAAGACATGTTTGAGTGAGTTTGGTGACCTTCACTGCCCACACAGTGCCCTGTCCTCAGCCCTATCAAACTTTGGATTGAACTGTAACAGAGAATTGAAGCTGGGATTTATCCAACATTAGTATTTGACCTCACAAATGCTCTTATGGATCAACAGGATAAGGTGAGCCACAGGTAGGTTGGAAAAGATTTGATTTTGAAATGCTCTTCCTTTTGCATATAGTTTCTGTGAAATGAGAGGAAACTAGTAAAAAGTAAGAAAACTTCTCATATGGCAGTAAGCATTCTCATTGGAACATTTCCATTTATTTTTTTTTATATATAGAATACCACCAATATGTTTAAAAACGTCCAGTGATGCCCATTTATATTGATGTGCATTAGCACATGACATGCCAGGGACTTATACTTACAGGATCAGTCCTCAATGTCTAAAATATAGATTAGGTCTTAAAAGATTTAGCAATCAACCAATATCATAGGTGATAGGAGAGCCAGAGAAGAGCTAAAGTCACTGGACTGCCTTCTCCCTATATTCTTAGTCACAAGCAGTTGCTGAACCACCATCTCCATTTATTGTTGCACCACCACTGAATGCCAGATCAGGACCATGTATCTGGTTTGAGGCCTTAGATCAAAAACTAAATCTGGAAACTATATTGTATTTGTTGAACCATATTCATAGCTGTAACTTGACTAATAAAATGTCCTACTGCCAAAGAACAATAAGATAAAACAGCAGCCAATAATATATTTGCTATTTATGACTGCACTCAATGATAGAATGATTAGGTTTCTAGCTATTGCAGTTTGTTGTCCTTGTTTCCATCATGTGTTGGGATTGCCCTTGTGTGAAAGGCCCACTTGCTCTGCATGATACTCTGATATCCCCTGTATTATTGTGCTTACTGCAAAGTGTCATCTTTCAGCGCACCCTCTCTGCAAGATCTCTACTTTCCTGCAAATCCTAACCCCTCCTAAAAATAGACCCGGCTGCAGACTGGGAATAGGTACATGCTGCATACGCAGGCTTGGGATAGAGTTTCTTTTGTAAAATGACGCATTGTTAGAGGAGGTATTAATATTGAGGGATACCCTGTGGGAATTAACTCCTTCCATCCCGAGCACCAGATAACCTTCTGCTGTACAGACTAAGAAAATAACTTGTGCTCCAAAACCTCTATTTAAAGCTACTAATGTGCAAAGAATTGGACCTGAGTTGTTCTCAGTACTAAGATAACATATGGTTCAAAAAAACATTATATAAAAATGGCTAAAGCTAAGTCATGGTTAAAGCTATTGAGATGATCATCTTATGATTTGGCAAATTACTATAGAGCCACTGATATACATGTGAACACTAAACAGACAGTACTGTACATTGGGTTCCACATGAATTGCCTATATACCTTGAGTTCTTTCTTTCCCCATACAACTTAAAAGTTCAGTCAAGAACCTTAATTAATAAAACTTTTATACCAACTTTTATAGTCATATCTAATTATTTATTTCATCAATTATTATTATCAACTTTTATTTATATACTGCCAACATATTACGCAGCACTTTACATTGTGTGGGATGCAGCTTAATAAATCCATATAGAGATACAAACTAGCACAATTGAGTCTGGAAAGTTTAAGGCTACATTTACACGGCCTCATCTGATGGTCATTGTGATTTTAGCCCGTGTAAATGTTTGGTTTTCTGGCTTAAGCAGGATTGACCTAATGGGGTATTTTTTTTTACATTGTGCAGGCACTCGTGACAGGCCGTTTTCGCGTGGCTGTGCAAGCACCTGGTCGTTTCCCGGGCTGCTGCGGACTGAATGCAGCCCAGAAAACTACTGTGTAAATTTAGCCTTACTCAGAAAAGAAACTAGACTGTTCCATACTTAGATAAACCTTTCAGGATGGTCCTGTAATGGGGTAATTTTTTTACATTTTGCAGGCACTCGTGACATGTCGTTTCCACATGGCTGCGCAAGCATCCGGACGTTTCCTGGGCTCCTGCGGACTGAAAGCAGCCAAGAAAACTACTGTGTAAATTTAGCCTTACTCAGAAAAGAAACCAGACTGTTCCATACTTAGATAAACCTAACAAGATGGTCCTGTAATGAGGTAATTTTTTACATTTTGCAGGCACTCGTGACATGTCGTTTCCGCGTGGCTGCGCATGCTTACTTAGATAAACCTAACAGGATGGTGAAAGAAGTTTTGAGCTTTATTATAGAGTGGTGGTTTGTAGACTTGGCTTCCATAACAGAAATACTAGTGCATTAAGGAAAGTGTGGACTCACTGAGTCTCCATCAGAAATAAAGTCAAGTCATAACAACAAAAGTAAAAAAATAAATACATTTACAAAAGTGCCTCTATGGGTGTCACAAATGGGATGATGTAAGAGAGTATTCAGTCCTACTGGTTGTAGGGTCTCATTGAGCCTATATATTCAGTACATTGGGTTGATTTACTATAGACAGTATATAAGTGCACTATAAGAGTAGAGCATGTTCACCTTGGAAAGTACAAAATCATAACATTGCAAGAGAATATTCCCTTAACTTTGTGGTTAAGAAATGCTAATTTCAAGTCTGTTCAAAATACTTTTTCCTCCCTGTGTATAACTGGGTTTTTCTTTTAAAAGTGAATTTTCATCATATACACTCGCTCTTTAAAAAATCTCATGCACACTGACAGTTAATTTTGCAGGTAATCATGTTCTGTCACTCATTATTTAATTTATAGTACAACTATTTGAAGTACAAATTTATGCATGTCATATGCGAATGTATTATTTATATACACAATAGCTTTAGATGGTTTCCGCTTCTGAGTGCAGGGAGCAACAGTATGTAATGCACAGAATAATGGATCTATGAGTATACAGAAAAACACAGAATGCTGGGGTCAGAAGAATGTAACACAAAAAAGTGGAGGGCTCAGAAAAGCTCATTAAACAGGGAAGGAGTGCATAGCACAAACAATATGTGGCACTGGAATATGTAACGCAGACTATGCACTAGACTAAATCAGGAGTAAGTAATACACAGATTAAATGAAACAGGAATGTCCAAAAGTGCCTAATGCATAAAGTAGAGAAGAAGGGTGAAAATGTCACATAACATGTAGGGATTATGAGTAAGTAAAACACAAATGCAGTAAGTAGTTCATAGATGTGTGTGCAATGGTAGGTAGTATCAAACACACAAAGTGCAGGGTTCAAAAGTAAGTAATACACAGAGGGCAGAGACGGTGTGAAATATATGTACAGAATCTGCAGTTTAAAGTAAGTAATGCTGATGGCAGTTTCTATCCCCACTCCCTGGCCTGGGAGCCACCTACCTGTCCTACCCATAGAACATAGGTCTGACCTAGCTTTACAGGTCTGACCAGGGCAGGCAGGCTGACCAGCAGGGACAAAAGCCAGCAGCTACATAATTGGCACTCAGAAGAAAAGAAAAGTTTGGACAGTTACAGCATTAAGAGAATACAGCTGCGCTTTTTGTAGAAGGGATATGGAATAAGTAACAGTAATGACCCTATTCTTAATTCTTGCTTTCTCTTTACTATGCAACTGGATAGAATGAGCTGGACTTCTTTTCCAGGCATAGACTCTCCAACATTATTACACACAATGCAAATCAAAGTAAGTACAGGCCTAAGGACTTGACTTTAGCTTTACATTATTACATTATATTGTACAATGTATGATCTACTTCTGTAGAGGTGGCTCTAAAGTTTGTAAAGGTCTTAAAGATAAAAAGTGTCTTCATTTAAAACAATTAAAACATGGACAGCTCAAGATGTATCCTAAAACCAACACTAAATTATAATAGTTGTTAATAATAATAAATTACTTAAGTTTTAGAATGAGAATAAGATGAGATGTCACTAGAGGCCCTGATCAGGGACCCTTCCAGAGGGTTGGTTCTTGCTCCATCTCTGGTCATTTTTATATTTTGAAACACTGTATTATTAGTTGGAAGAAAGTTAACCTCGAGTTCTCTGTTTGGGATGTATAGGAAGTGAGAAATCTCCTTTCCCTAGCAAAGTGCAGATGTAAGAGCCACCTTAATTGGATACTATGCGTCTATTAAGGGGGCTCCAAAATGGTAAAGGTCTGAGGAATAAAACATCTTCAACGTCTTCATTTGCTTGGCTAAAAAAGTAGGTAAAGAGCATTTGGAAAATTTAAGTAGAACTTAAATGTAGAATGCTTGATCTAGAACATCATGTAATCCTTTGAGAAATGCTGGATCTTTGTAGCCCCTACGGTACCAAAGGCTAGACTAGCTTCTTTCACTACATTGTGTACTCATTTTTGTGCCCAAAGATATCACGTGACCCACTTTAAGATGTATTCTTCAACTTAATTTTGACATACCTTTTTGATATTTTTGTTATTATATGTATATTAGCTATAATATTTAACATTTGTAATAATTCATGTTTTTCGAGTAATGACTAAAGAATGAACCTGTTGTTATTGCAAATACCTAATATATCATTTATGATATGTAATTAATGTTACTATGTTTTTCTTTTCTTTTTTTTTTTTTTTAAACAGCAAACAAATTGTAGGCAAATTGTTTTACATCTTACTACTTTGGTGAATATAAAATAAAATCACAAAAGTTTTATGAAAAGAAGAATAGACGATAATAAGAGGGTTATGAGCAGGTTTGAACATTACAGCCAAATCCTAATTCCTGCTCACTGGTATGTTAGGTACAATGGAGGAAATTGAAAGTAAAACTCACAAACTAAAATAGTACCCAAAAGAAAAGGAGCAATAGTGACTAAGATGTCACAGATTAATTCTGTACCAAGTGACCTGGTAATCAAAGGACATCAACAAGTGGTGATGAATAGAGATATGAAAGGAAGGATGAATCATGGAAAGTACCGTAGGTTAGTTCCCACATTTGCCTGAACTTCTACCCTAAAGTCCTGGGAGGACTACCATCTTGGGCATGAAAGCTCTTTCATATACCTTTATAAGATGGCAGATTAAAGATATTAGCAGAAATTTTGAACACTTGATAAACAACATATTTATGAAATCATGAGTCATGAGCAGTGAAACTACGCACTACATTAATACTGGAACCATGCCAGTCCACAGCTGCATGGCGATGCCCTTCAAAAGTAATGTTTTGAATATAATGATGAAAGCTGCCGTTCCTGAGCTATTTAAGATCAGATGTCATCCAAAATTGGACATTTGCTGGATTGCCATCAGCCTGACTCCAACCAATGTCATTGACTTTCAAGTATATGAGGGCAGACAGCAAGAATGTATGTAACCCTTGACACTTCAGTAGGTACAGTTAAATAGCAGGAAATGGTGAATAAGCTGTACACATCTTTCAAAGATTTGTTGGCACATTTATAGAAGTTGAAGACTGATAAAGAATGCTTAAGCCATGGCTGGTTCTCTTTAGGCTAGTTTGGCCCATACTGCTCTCACAATGATATGGCTATCACATCATAACAGATTCAATCCGCTGAACTCATAAAATTGGGATTATTGGGCTGTCATACACAACAAACTAATATTATCATTTAATTATTTACGTCTGTATCATTATCATACGTCTGTAGAGTGATGTCATGTGTAAACAGCCTCAATAACCTTATATAAACTTTCAATGAAAACTTGGACAGCTCCAGATGTATCTTACTACCAACACTAAATGACAATGGATATTAAAAACAATAAATTTTTAGAATGAGAAAAAGATGAGCCCCCTTCCAGAGTGTTCTGGAGTGTTCCTGCTCCATCTCTAGTCATTCGACAAGATTTTGGCAACTGGAGCCACTGATCAGTCGCATTGCCTCATTTAGAGCTTTTCTTGCAACTGGAAAACAAAATTTTTCTAATCATACATATACAAATTATTCTCCGATCCTAAAATCTCAAAGATCACCAGTCCTGTGCTAATGCTAAACATAAACATCAATCTATAATGTAATTATTATTAGTAGTAAGAAAGTTTACCTCACAGGATGGAAAGTTAGTATAAAAATCTCCTTTCCCTAGCAAAGAGCAGATTTAAGGGCCACCTTGTGATGAAGTTTACTTGGTCAATAAATACAATGTGTTTAACGTGTATTAAATGTTTCTTTTAGGGTAAAACTTTTGTTTTTGTATAATTACAATCATTTTCTCCAGTTGGGCCTCACTTGAAGCACAGTATAAACCATGTTCTGAATTCTTCCTCGCCTTTGGCTGCTGATTCACATCCCTCATCCACACAGATTGATCTACATAAAAAGCTTTATGAGAGATGCCAGCTCTCAGTCTTTCCTGTCTCTTCCATTTAGAAGTTAAGTGCAAGTGAAAAAAACAACTTATTCTGTTCTATACAATAAGTGTTTTGGAACCATAAATCGGAAATAATGCTTCTCTCACATTTAAAATAATATATATATATATATATATACATATATAATATAATATAATATATGTATATATATATATATATATATATATATATATATATATATATATACAGCAAAGCAAACTTTAATTGTAGTATATTTACTACTGTGTAAATTTATGTTCTTTTACCTACATTTTTTTTGGCCAGTAAACAGTTGTATGCAGTAGGATTCTAAAAAGGTTTAAGTAAATGATATAGTATATTACCTTCCATTGACATGGGTTCCAGAATCCCAAATTGCTTGAGGACAGCTACAAACAGTACAATAACCACAGCAATGGCAAACAGCTCCATACCATTGATCCCCATGGCTGTCCAGCTTCCCCCAGTACGGGGTCCTTGGCACTGGGCATGCGAATCACGCTGGACTCCAGGTCTTCTGACGCCCAAATGAAAATCCTCTATGAGAAATCGGACATCATGGCTCCAGAGTTGTCCAATGTAAAAATTCCAAGTAGCGAAGAAAGGGTCCAGGGTGGATACAAAGACCCCCCAAACTCCCAGGTTATATGCAAACTGCGCCAGAGTGCCAAGCCTACAACTTTATCAACAATACTAATATCTTCAGGTAAGCATAGTTGTGTTTAAATTAACTGGCATTAGCCACTAATAAGCTCCTCAAGTGACCAGACGTGGTCACTTTTGCTGGGTTACAAAGAGGCTACAGGGTATCTCTACCTTCAGTGCTCTGCTGAGGGAGTCAGCTCAACAACGTCCCATTGGATGCTGAAAAACTAGCTGGCTCTAATCAACTTCTCCCCCTCCCTTCCCTATGCATCCCTCTCTCTGATGTGGGATGGGGTGGAGAATAGAGAAGTACCACTCTCCCGTTACTCACATTGATTAAGATAAAGGTTTCCATAGAGACAACAGAGTGATGGTCTTCAGGAAGAAAAAGACTTACCTCAGCAAGCCCGCGGTTTTGAAAAGTGAGCTGCAGGATTTTTCAGCTTTGCACGTGAAGTAATGTGTATGGGCAGAGGTGACAAAGGAGAGAGAGAGAGAGGGAGAGAAGCAAGGAAGGAGGGAGGAAGAAACAAACTGCACTGTTCTTCCTAAGGTCAAATGCAGCAAATGATGTAAGCAGGACATATTGTTTTCTTATAGATAAAAGCTTCTGACTTCTCCCGCTGTAGTCATAGATCAATTTCTGTACTTTTAACTGAAAAGAATTTAAAATCCTTAACATCATTTGTTTCTTGGATGAATGCATTCCTATGCAAAATAAAGACAAAATGTCTACTATGTACAAATTACAGAAAATGAAACTTCCATGTTCAAAGTTAAAAAAGAGATGGCATAGATAGAGATGGTAGAATTTGTTTGAAATTTTTGACTAACTGACTTTGCGAGTTAACTGCAAAGCCCCAGAACATGGCATCATCACTAAAGGTAGGAATACACGGGTCAATTTTTACCAGATTTCTGCACAGCTGAGCGCCGAAATCTGGGAAAAAAATTGACCCGTGTATGCCATTTTGCGATCAATAGATCTCGCTCTGCCGTTAACGGCCGTTAACAGGTTAACAACATGTTGGTAAACTTTGTTAGATATCCTATACATTATATAGGGACCCGTGATTCCCCATTCATAGTATAGACCGGCTGACAGCTGGCTCCCGATATCGGGGAAGCCGGGAAGTAGCGTGATGCTACATCACGCTACTGCCGAGCTCTCTCTGCCGGCTCAAAAATCGAGCCGTGTATCCCAGCCTTAAGATTGTTGGAGATGTAGAGAAGGATTGTGGGAACATTGCAAAAACACATGTAGTTTTTGCTTAAATTAAGTTGATGGTAGAATATCAATGACAGTCATTTCAAAGTCAAAAATTTTGACTTGACTTTGAATGTAATTTATGCAAAAATTAAATGTGCTAGAACATTATCAATATCCAAACAGTAAATTAGACATTAACATCTATACTCGGGGTACTTAATAGGCGGACCCCGGTCCAGATCCGGACCCAAATAGGGTCACATGTGGACCGGCGGCTGATTCCTCCCCTCCATACTCACGAAGCGAAGGAGGGGAGCTGATGCCCATAAAGCCTCGGCCCTGTAGCTCCTCCCACAAATACATCCTCCCCAGCCAATTAAAACGCAGGACAGGACACACCCTCTCCACTGTGCCGTAGAAACTAAACTAAATAAACCTGTGTGACATTGAACATTCATAGCATGAAAACCATTGATAGTATAATCATGAAACTTTCAACTAGCTACAACACTTATAAGTTATTTTCAGCTAAAATACAGCTATCAGATCAGATATCAGATATTGCTTCCCCATGAGCATTAAGCACTACTCTGCTGCATACACGCTTTCACTTATCCTAATATAAACACATAGATCTTTGAACCGATGCATGGTGGAACCTTGACATTTTGGGGGTTACCAGTTAACCCCTGAGACTACATCCATGCAAACAGGTCCCTGAGCACAATTCTTTCTTCTTAAAAGCTCCTATCAAATATTGCTTGGATGTGGTCTCATTTTTTAGATTGCCAATTTTTTTTCAGTTTTTATTGGTAAACGCATACAATTTATGTCACTTGGATAACCGCAGGGAAACATTAATAGCTATGTTATAGCAGTTAAAGGTGTCAAATTGTAAATTACTTATCCAAAAAAGGGCGTTGGAGCATCTTAGGGTTGAAAGTCAGGGAGTAGGCATATGTAAAGCCCTAGCTCCATGTCCACTAAAATCCCTGTGTTGAACACAGAGATTTTCTTGCAATGCTCAATGGTACGCTAAGCGCATTGCTGTGTTCACAGCACTGAGCTGTTCCGCCGATGCAGGGCTGAACATAGTGGAGTACGTTGAACCTCTGCATTGGCAGATGTCTGAACACAGCATCCGTCGAGCAGGTAAAGTCTATGTGCTCCACAGCCCGTCAGAGTCCTGGTCCAGGGGCTGGTGGAGGCTTGACGGAAGCCAGTGGATCCAATAGCAGATGTGGAGTTAAATGGGCCTAAGAGTAAAATCTTACTACTGAGGTTTGAGATCTAGGGGTTCAAATATTACTGGATGTTACATTTGACCCAAAGCCAGCTGGTGACCTGTGGATGGAGACAGCTAATTGGAGGCTCAATTAGGAAAAGGGAGGTTCATCTGCAGCAGAATCTACCATGCAAGTGGCTGACGCAGAGGACAGTGAGGGAGATCACCCTACATATGGTGTGCGTACCAAACACCATCTCCTGGTATTCATCTGAGGAGCACACTAAAACGTTATGTGCACCCCTAGATAGGCATTCTTTGGAGGCCTCAGGCTGGGGGGAAAGGGAGTGCTAGTGGTAGGGGGCCCGAAAAATTACCTAGTATGGTGCCCCAAAATTTCTGATGGCGGCCCTGCACAGGAAGGTTAATAAAAGCTTGAATTTATATCAATAATCCCTAAAGGAAGCTTTGTGAGCAGAGAAAATGGCCATCCCAGGGCTCCTCAGGTCCTCTTACCCCTTTCACTCTCCACTGACCCCTCAATATATACTTGTGAGGTGCCCCTTGTCTAGTAACAAATTACATATGCTTAAGACTGTCCTGTATAGACTGTAGGGAGAATATTTATATATATTCATATAAATGTATTCAACTACGTCAGGCTTCTGTCCGGCGGACCGGGTCAGTGCTGTGAAAACTGCTGATCCCCCGGCAGTGCACGGTAACATTCCAAACTCCGGACCTCAGACTGAATGGAAATTTGGTAAGTGGACCTTTCAAATTTATATTTGAGTAGCCCTGATCTATACTATCAAGCTTCCTCATATTTCTCCTGCTATACTATTTTGCTGCACCTTTTAAGACACATAGTTCATGGCAATTCCATAGAGTTTCTGCATCTCTGCCATACTGGGATGTGCAAACTAAAGGCCCACATACACGTTTCGATTTTCCCATTCGATCAACTTTTTTGAACTATTTTTTTTTTTTTGGAAATCGATTCCTGTCCACATGGTTCAATCAATCTAAATTGATCGAAATTGGCAAAAAATTAAATAAGGTACATACTGGAAAATTTTAATCAATCAAGTATACATCAAATGTACATTGAATATTATTATGTTGTGGCAACAATGACACGAGGTACACAACCTAGTGCAACAAAGTAAAGTACTGTAAATGGTAACATAAATTTAAACAAAGACAAAATACTCACATTAAAGGAGGTTTGCAAGGATTGATCTCTCAGGTTCGTGTGCTTACCAGGATGAGCGGGCTGTGTGCTTACAAAGATGAGCAGCAGCTCTTTGTCAATAGTGATGAGTGGCATAGGCAACATTCGTATTCGCGGCTTGCCGAAAATTTTATGGAAATCATACGGAAAATACTCGCATTCGGCAATATTCGGGGTTTTTTTTTATTGCGAATATCGGCAGTTTTTATTGCGAATTTCGCGCGTGCAATATATGTTTAACATGGCGCAAATTTTTATGCAAATTTTTTAAGTGATGATTTCCGCAATATTCGCATCACCCCAATATTCATTTAAAAAACTGTTGATGGTGTTGCTAAGCTCTTGTTGCAGCCTTCCCATTCGTCCACTTGCATTGAGAGGCATGTGTAATGGATAAAAAATACAGAATATCCGGAATTGCGAATATTCGGCAATACATTCATTATCTTCGCGAATTTCCTAATTGCCGACATTCGCGATTAATATTCGGAAACCGAATATTCGCAATCATCACTATTTGTCAACCATAGCCTATAGTTGACAAAGAGCTGCCACTTGACACACATCCCATTGATGCTGCTGAGTCCTTCAGCACCTGAAACCAGGAAGTGATCTCATCCGTAATCAGGAAGTGACATTATCCTGGTAAGAACACGGCCCTGAGAGATCAAACCTCCTTAAATGTGATGAGGAAAGGAGGATTGGATGGGTGGCGGGTTCTGATGGTACACCAGACCAGCCAACGATCCGGTTTTTTCTCTCTGTCCAAAGGGCAGAGACGCGGGGACTTTCAAGTCGGCCACCCCTGCTCTACAAAGGGACCCCAGGTGGGGATTTAAACAGTTTAAATAGGTAAAGGATAAAAGGTTGATAAGCAATAGTACAATAGTGTTTGTATATTCACTTGACAATAATAGAGTCCTTTTTTTTCTTTTTCTTTTCCATTAAAACGTAAAGGTCTTTAATGTTCTTTTTCGGTGATATAAAAAGTTCCGGGCAATCCTGGATGTTGTGGTTGATCCACCGAGCACACTAGGCAACTTATATATCCCACCCGGTTATAGGAGGAGTTGGTTTCCACTGCCTCGACGCGCGTTTCTAGCGATTTTCCTCAGGAGGCATGGTTGGGTCCAGTTGGTGGGGTTGTTGATGGATAGTGGCTCAAGCTGCCCATGGAGGAGGGGAACAACGGAAGGAACGGGGGGCCACTGCCCGAGACCGTCTTGGTAAACCTGTCACAGGTAAGGTAGTCTTCGTTGTACGTGTAGCCTGGATGGTGCCAGGAAAGGGTATACGGGTTATACAATTTATCTCCAAGGTTTCCTCCGCGCCTCCTTAAATGTGAGTATTTTGTCTTTTGTTTTATTTTACCATTTACAGTACTTTACTTTGTTACACTAGATTGTGCGCCTTGTGTCCTTGTTCCTATTTGTCTGTTACAGGGGGCCACACTCCTTTTGAGAGCTACACACAACTTAAACACCCATCCCTTATACTGACCCAGTTTTACACTGTGACCTTTGCCGAGGCTCCATACACCTACTGAGGGTCCTTCTGACGACTAATATCACTGTAACTGTGTAATCGCTGCTGACAGTTGACAATAGTTGTGACAACTATTCAGGTTATTTTGTTGTACCTATTACCTGTATTTGAATAATTAGCATACTTATACATCTGGTGGCAGACATCGACGGTAGGGAAATCAAAATGTGTATTAAATCTTCTCTTCTTAAATCTTCCACTTGAATATAAACCAAATGAGGATCAACAGTCCATGCTGCTTACAGGAAATTCTAAGAAATGTAACTGTAAATAGAAGGATACATTGTATTTAACTTTCATATTAGCAACTGAATTGTTCCCACCTCCTGTTTAAGGTAAACCATCTAGACAGAGATATACAAACTGTAGTGTATCGACTTGGTTTTGAAAGATACTAGCTTATTGTTATCCATGTTATTAACAAAGTCTAATTATTGTAAAAGTGCCAATGCCCGTGTACAAGTGCCAATTTGCGCAATGAAGGTAATAATGACTGGACATTTCAAATTTAGGAATGTATTGCAAATATTTTGTGAATACAAATATTGCCTATGCTGCTCATCACTAGATATCATCCTTAATCACACCTTCAAAAACAAAGCCATCAGCCATGTGTTTTTCCAGACTGGTCCCTTTAATTAACCCCCATATACTCTTACTTTCCACTCATTGTTACAGATGTGTGTGCCTTTCCATTACTCTCTTTGTAGTTTGCATTATGTTTATGACTTTATTTCCTAGCTCAAAGTCTCTTGGTCATCCCTCTCCCCTTCTCAGCATCATATATTTTTTGCCTGCTCTGAATTTCTCTCTCAGCATTTCTGCCAGTGCTGTTATTTGAGCCCCAGAATGAGAGCTAAGATACAGCGGAGATTGATTCCTCTTTCTTTCAATGTAAAATATTAAAGATGTTTAAATGGATAAAAGCTCTAGACAGTGGAATCTATTCTGCATTATACAAATAGGATCCCTGCTCCATTAAAAGCAATACCTTATGTCTAAATGCTGAGAAAGGGAAATAGTTTGTAGGGGACACTACTATTTACACATTACACAGCATGATAATACAAGTGATTTATCTGAGTGCAGAAACGAAGTATGAGTATGGAGTACAAGTATAAGTACTTGGTGGGGCAGCAGAAAACAGATACAAGATAAAACATGCATAAGTAGATATAATGGAGGAAAGTTAACTTTTTAGATAAAGGGCGCAATCGCTCCCATGTAATTCTTTGGATGGGGACTCTCGGTCCCAAAGTAATGGCAATTGAACAGAAATTTACTAACACGTTGGTTCCCTGTATGATCAAGCTTTCTTCTTCTATTGAATAATCAACTTGTGTAGGCCCACCTTTAGTCTGGACCTTCCGTAACCCAGCAAATACATTGGATGGTTTTTCTTTTAAATAACACCACAACATGGTCTCCTTTTACATAACATTACAACACTAATCCAGCTTGTTTCTAAAATGTGCCTTTCCTTTTAGATAACATTGTGTTTTCTGATTGTTATGGCCAGGGATATATTGACCATTATGGCACTCCGAACTTCAGCTGTTGTTTGCAGATAAGAGGGTAAAAGAGAAGATAAGAAGAGAGTTTTCATAGTTTAGTGTTCAGTTAAGGTGGGCATACACGGTTCAATTTTTCCATTTAATCAAAATGAATTACCCCGGCAGTATTCCTGAGTGTAGCTCTGGGTAGATTTGCAATGCAAATACTGGTACAGCTGAGGTAGACTAGTGGAAGCTTACCTCCTCCAGTTGTGCCCAATGACGCCCTTCTCTGTGGTGTCCGTTGGGCTCATCACTGGAATCCCCTCCCTGATGCCAGTGATGACGCCACTTATGGGAGGTGGGAAGTGCCTGCACCATTTGCCTGCAATATAATGCATAGGTGTCCTGGGTTCTCATGGGAAGCATAACCATACGTTTTGGCTGGGCTGTAACTTTTCTGGACAAATTTCAATTAAATAAATCCCAGGTAGAGGGAGGAGGCATTCCCACCCCACTTGTGCAGATGATGTGCCCTCTAAGTAAGCCAGCTAGTTAATAGGAGGGAGGGAACGGTAAACCTACCAGTGGCAAAAATTACATCATGGACATTACATCCTGTATTTGGGACGTGAAAGTGGCACTCCAAAATAATAATACCAGAAATGATGTCCAAATACCGGAAGTGATGTTTGTGATGTCACTTCCTGTATCTTTCCTTTATTAAATAAGGGAAAACGTCACAGGTATGCTGGGAATGTGTAGGAGGGCAGAGAGTAGGTGGGAAATACAAACATCCATTTGTAATCAATTTTTTCAATATGGACCACTACTCTCCTGAGGAGCCCAACTACATGGGCGAAACGCGTCGAGAGAACGACATTGGACACTTGACTTATGGATCTTGACAAAAATGGCCCAAAAATGCTGAGCATCTAATGTATTTATGTAATTTTTAACGATATACACCATGAATTATATTTTTTGATCATTGGTTCAGAATTGTATGGTTTCGTTCTTGGATATATATTTATTTGCCCACTGCCATAGAATGAATCCGATTATTTCACGATTTGACCCTTTTGACCCCACCACGACTCAACACTTGATTGCCATGAAAGTCCCAGAGGTTGGCCACCTCATTGTCGGTGTGGTCTACCGACACTCTTTTCTATAAATCCATTTGTAATCCGTTTGTATCTTTCGTACAGCTTTAAGAAGCGTTTTTCAAGTAATGTGGCTGCCAGGGAGGTTAAGTGAATGGTATGACAAATGTGTTCCTTTACAACGTAATAAATTGACCAAAATTTATGAAAATTGAAGATAAAATTGAGTAGTGCTCGGCCATCTTGGAACATTTCAGCCGATGGTATTATTTGATGGGTTTTCAGCAGATTGTAGTATCTGATGGGTTTTCCTGGTATTTGGATTGGTTTGTATCTGATGGCACTATGGAGAATGTAACAGAATCAATTAGGTTTGCACACACTGTGTGGTGGTACAATCAATCAATATTAAACTGACATATATAAATTACACAAGTCTATCTAATCGCATCGTTGATGTTTGTAGCTCAGCCTAGAATTATTTCTTTCTAAAATAATCACATGATACAGGTAGCGGAATGTGTACAGAAGAGCATCTTCATCAGATGTACCTAGAACAACATAAATGCAAGCTGGAGGGTGCTGGAAGTGGACTTTCTTCATGATAATTTATGGTTTGTATATGGGTTACATTTTTATTGTTATCTTTTCTCTCATTTCTCTTACCTGGGAACAAGGATATAGACTTTAATATTGGTAAGTATACAAAGGTTTTCTAAATGCAATGACAACAGCCCTACACTGTATCACATTATGGTCCTGGCCAGACATGACTGGTAGGCCAGTATTCTTAAGAAAACTTTTGGTTCAGCCAATAAACAGATTTAGAAAACTGCTCCTTAACCTATTCCTTCATACTTGCTGAAACCCCTGGATTCAAAATCTAGGACATAATGAAGTCTACAAAGTCCACTGCTATGCTGAATATGTGCCAGAATGTTGTGAAGAGGTAAGAGAAAATGTAGAAAGAATTGAAACGAAGAAAGAATTTGCAAGTCAAATAAAGCTATTCTGGCCAGTACACCAACGTGTGATTTTGCTGCTTATGGCATGATTATTTGGTTCTTTAGTAGACTTCTGCCTGGGACTCTGACTACTCCTTTGTCAGCCACCTGTCTCAACCCTTACTACTTTTCAGCCTGATGGATTACCTACTTGTATCGATATGACTTCTAGCTCTGTTCTGAACTGCTCATCTGCCTGACTCCATTGGATCTGTTTTTTTGTTGTAGTAGTCACCTGGCCATCTTGTTTGGGGTCCCCTCAATCCCTGTTTCCAATTTCAGCATTTGTATACACACTTTCTGGAGGCAATGAAGTACTGGGCTGTCATGACTTCCCTCTTGAGGATGAGAAGTGGCTTGTTTATAGGCAAAGAGTTTGATTGGGTAGATTGGGATTAATGTTCTGCCTGCATCATAATGGAGTGTTCATCTCTCTAATCTCTATTGCAATTTGCATTCTTTTTACAGTCTAGATCAGTGGTGGGCAACTGAGTTGATATGGAGGGCCAAAAATAAAATTTTCAATCTATACTGACTTTTACAAGCATTTGTAATGAAAGCAGGTATAGCTAGAAGACATTCTTTTTGATTTTTAAATAACAAAACTTTATACTATAAACAAAAATACAAAAATTATACTATAAGCATTATGGAACACTGTAGTATGGTAATGCATAATTTGTGTGATATATATCATCAAAGGTTATGTGCCTCATTAAAGCCTCCTAAGCCGTATGCACGAAAAGTTAGGTTTCGGGGGCCACAAGTGGAGGACCAAGGGGGGCCACTGAAGAATAGGGATGGACCGAACTGTTCGCCGGAGAACAGTTCGGCCGCGAACTCGGCATGTTCGCCGTTCGCCTCGCCGGCGGACAGTACGGGTGTTCGACCCGTCCTGTTCGCCGGCCAGAAGAAGATCTAAATTCTTCCTCCGGCAGGATCAGAACCTGCGAGATCGTGCCGGAGGAAGAATCTCTTCACTACAAGACCGGGCATGAAGCCGGTCTTGTAGTGAAGATTCCGGCTCAGAGTAGGAAGTGACGTCAGTGACGTCACATCCGGCTCCCGCAACCAGGAACGATGCGTTCCAGGATGCGTTCCATGGACCGGATGTGACGTCACTGACGTCACATCCGGTTTTTCCGATTCAAATTCCCCGCCTAGAGGCGGGGAATTTGAATGTGTCCGCGAACAGGGCGGACGGCGGACATCTTTAAAAGTTCGACCCGCCCTGTTCGCGGACACTCCGGGCTGGTGTTCGCCCATCTCTACTGAAGAACACCCAAAGGGACGTAGGTTGGGCACCTGGAGTCTGGATTTATAAATTTTGGCCATGGCTGTTCTAGATGATAGCCTGTCAGTTTTTCTGTGTTATATTGGAATTTTTTTGTTTTTTTCTTCTTTTTTTTGCGATAGAGACCTTAGTCCAATTATTCTGAGGTACTTAAAGGTAATGTTAATATATGGACTTTAGCATTTATTCAAGCTATTCTATTAGCCGCACAGCTCTTTTGGAAGCAGACATTATAATAACTAACAAAAAACTTTCAGATTTTACATTGGCAGAATTAAAAAATAAAACCCAAAAGCAAAGTTCTAGCAAGTGCTGGTTATCTAATTAGTTATAAACAAACCATGCCACGCATCATTAATCAATTTATTTTTGTGTATGGATACTGGATTGGGGCGCCGGCTGAGGTCAAACAACAGAAAGGCTTTTGCACTCAATATATCATCCTCAGTATCCTAAATTTGACTATTCTTAGAAATTCATCAGTTATGGTAGAGATGGTTGCAAAGTTTCAACTAGTTTATTTGAGAGTTAATGAAACAGCCCCATGAACAAGGTATTATCACTAAAAGTTGTGGAGAAAATGTTGTTTTTCATGAATAAGGATCAAAGAAAAGTTAAAATTTTGACAAAAAAAAAGGTTTTGACTTGACTTTGAACTTACTTTATGTAAAAACTATACATGTATGTGCTAGAGCAATATAGCTAGAACAATTTTTGGTGATAATACCATGTTCAGAGGCTTTGCAATTAAAGTGGACCTACCCCCTTAGTGGGCACTTTACACTATGAGCAGCAGCACTGCTGATAATTAGGCAATCACTGCTCAAAATAAACAAAACTATGTTCCTTACAGCAGGAGAGATGATTTTCGGGGCTCTTCCCTTCCACTGTGTGATGTATCCACCACGGGAAGCTTGTAAACAGTCACAGCAGGGATGAAGTTCATAGTCTCGTGTGAATTGGAATGCATCTAAAGTGATGTAATCGAAGCTCCATCTTGTGGCCTTTTATAGAATTACAGTTTCCTATTTAGAATGAAGTATTCCTGGAGTGTAGGCGGAACTGCTTCTCTCCTTATTACCACCTATGGACACCAACCAGGGTTAGCGCTGGGCTACCCGGGCAGGGAGTCTAACAGTCACCAAGGTTTCCCAGAGCCCCCTAATGGGAGATAGGCAGGGTCCCTGAGGGACCCTGTTGTCTTTCTCGCACTCAGTGACCAGGTCCTGCGTCCCCAGGTAGTCCCCCCCCAGTAACGTGTTGTAAGGTGGATCGGAGTCGATCCCGATGTGGAAGCGGTCAAGCGACTCTGCCCCCAGACTTCCCTCAATCTCCGATCACGCCCACTCCAATTCCGCCCCCCCCCCTACCTATCACTATGCTTTTCGTCAGACACCACTCCACGCGCACATCGGGGTTACCAAGAGGGGATGAGACGAAATCTAGGGTCAGGGACAGGCGGCAAACAAGACGAGATCCAAGTAGGCAGGCGACGAAGGTCGGTAGGAGAGGTCAAAACAGGATGGTCAGGAAGAGCACAGAGCCAGCAACAGGTAACCAAACAAACGGGGTGTAAGGCTGTCAGGTACACAAAGCTACACAATCTGGCACATGATGGTGTGCAGACTCTGATTATACCATCACCAAAACCACCCAGGAAGTGGGATGACCAAAGCCAAATGGCTTAAAGCTGCCTCAATAAAGCCCAGCACTACTGGATTACACACATCCAGCGCCGTGCCGTGCGCAGTCCAGGCCCTGTAGCCGCAAATGCCTACACCCGGGTCTCGTGGAGGACTGGGTTAAGGACATCTGGGACACTTGACAACCCAGATGCAGCTCTGGATCAAGTGAGCTGAGGGATCGCGCTGCAGCGGGGGTCTGCGTCTGTGAGGATGGACGGCGGACCCCAGGGTGACACTCCTCCCTTAAAAAATATGATTTCCCCGGGAATGAGGAAGTGTAAGTAAGTACGTTTTTTTTTATTCTGTAGCAGTTTACACATTTGTATACTGCTGACAGCTGAGTATTATGCCAATGTAATGTATGTGGGTTTTTTATTTTGAGTATAGAACCACTTTAACTCACAAAGTCAGCAAAGTCAAAATTGTAAAAATTTTTTTGACCATCTCTAATCTCTGATAACATCTCTGATTTATTCTCTGATTTTTATTACAACAGTAGGATCCACTTATACTTTGACAAGTGACCTTGCAATAATAAGTGGTCCTCAGTTCTGGTTCGGATGGTCCGATCTAATTGACTATTCAGGCTATTCTTAAGCCCACCATACACCTTTAGATTACTCCATACAATTTCCTTTATTTTATTTTATTTTATTTTTTTTATTGGTTTTCATAATTTTTTTTACAAACAAAACTTAAACAGTATACCAAGCAGTGTATGTGTCACAAGTACTGGGTATAGGACAGGAAAAAAAGTGCGTAAAAAACATATATTTAGCATATGCATAAATTAAAGTAGATTTAAATATGGATATAGATTCATAAGCGATCCTGCAGAAAAGTCTAAAGGACAAAAAAAAAGAAGGGCAGAGATAGAATTTCAACAATGCAATTAGCATAGCAAGTTCAATAGTGCTATCATCAAAGTAAAGAGGGCTAATAGGCCTGGTACGTTTTTAAAGAAAAGTGAATAACACCAGTTACAGTACAATTAGGGTCCTGATAGATTTGTAGTCAGTCCCCGTCCAACTGCAGTATCCTCAACACACCTGCACGTTCTCCCTCTGACAAAACCTGATACAGATAAGGTTCCCATCGTGAATAAAAACGTAGTGCCTGTGTACCCTTATTTCTGTCTAGTCCTCTCAGTTCTATATAGAGAAGGGAATTAAGTTGCGTTTTTACCGAGGAAAGCTGGGGCGGGTGAGTCTGGATCCAGTTTTTCAAAATCGTACGCCATGCCGTCAATAGACTAATATGGAGCCACGGGCGGTGTTTGGGCACACAGACCTGGAGGGAAGGCGGTAGATAGCTAAATAGACAAAGCATGGGGTCTAGAGGTATTGGTCTTCCCAAAACTGAGCTAATAAAATTAGTTATGCGTAGCCAGTAATGCGTTATCTTTGGACAGAACCAAAAGTAATGTGCCAATGATGGTGTTATAGTATCACATTTAGGACAGTATGGGCGAAGTTTTTGATCTGTAAAGTCTACTCCACCGGCTCGTACACATAACTTAAAGGCTCTATGCATGATTTTAAATTGGGGTTCTCTCCAGGACTCTGCCACCATGCATTTCCTAATTGTTTGATAACCAATATTCAAAATATTGGCCATGTCTGGATAGGGGAAATCTTTATACCAATTAGGAACGCTAGACATCGCCAACGTGTTGGAGAAACTGTCCTTAAGACAGGTATGTAAGAAAGAAATACTGTGAGTAGGGGAGGCCGTGATCTCGTCAAATTTGGTAGTCAAAAAGAGTGAAGAAAGATTAGTCGGAAGTAGAGCACAGAAATGTTCAACTTGTCGTAGAAAAAGTGAAAAAGTCATGTCCAAATCATGTGTCAGTTGGAAGGAGGGCCAGGGGCGAATCCTCTGTGTAAATGGGTCAATTAGGTCCCGTATATATGTTAGGCCCTTAGTTTCCCAAATAGCAAATGGAGTACGTCCTACTCCCGGGGAAAATAGAGGGTTATTAGTCAGTGTGGAATATTTAGAAACTGTGATTGGTAGATGGTAAGACTTGCGGATTTCCCTAAATGCCAATATAGTGTCCCGAAGTAGAATATTTTGTTTAAATTGGGCGGGTAACTTATGCAATGGGCAATGAAGCATATTGACCAGAGACCACGGATGAGCCATTTTGGTTTCCAATGTTAAATTGGAGTAATAGGATATCCCTTTGATCCAGTCTAATGCGTGGTGAAACAGACACGCCAGATTATAAAGGCGGATATCTGGGAGACCTGCTCCTCCGTGCCATTTGGATAAACATAGCGTTTTATAAGCAATGCGTGGTGTCTTGCCCTGCCACAAAAAGCGGGTTAAGGCACGCTTAAGTAGTTGGGCATCTTTATGTTTAATGAGTACAGGGATAGTCTGCAAAGGATACAATAGCTGGGCAAACGGTATCATTTTATATAGGTGTATTCTCCCAAACAATGATAAAGGGAGCTGGGTCCATATCTTCAGTCTAGTCTGGATTTTGTCTAACAGAGGGGTTATATTTAATGTATATAAAGTCTTCCCTAGTTTTATACCTAAATAAGTGATATATTGTGGGGCCAGCGCAAATCTCACATCGGATAGCCATGTACATGTAAATGTACATGGAACATTTGTAAGTAGTAAGAGCTCGCTCTTAGTATGGTTGACCTTAAAGCCTGCACATTTCCCAAACTCCATAAGTAGCCTGGAATATATTGGGATGTCTGTCGACGGTCGAGCAGAAAAGAGCAAAATATCATCTGCGAAAAACGCTGATCGAAGGGCTTCTCTCTGAAATGGAATGCCGACAACAGAGGGGTGACTCTCGAGCGTGCGCGTCAGGGGCTCCAGTGACAAGTTAAAGAGTAATGGCGACAAGGGACAGCCCTGTCGCGTCCCTTTATACAGAGTAAATGGCCTGGAAAGAAAGCCTGGCGTACTAACTCTTGCCGTAGGGGATTTGTACATAGCTTGTATTAGATGTAATATGGGACCTTCGAAGCCCATGACGTGCATCACCCGAAAGAGCCACTTGAGGTTTACATTGTCGAATGCCTTTTCTGCATCGACCGTCAACAGGACTACATCTCTCTCTGGGTGGCATCGTGCATATTCTTGCGCCAACAATGTCTTTCTAATATTACATACTGCGCTGCGGCCCTTAACAAATCCAGACTGCGAGGAGTGGAGTATGTCCGGAAGTATAAGAGCCAGTCTCCAAGCCAGTATAGAAGAGAGCAGCTTGGCATCTAGATTTATCAAAGATATGGGCCTATAAGAGCCCGGTTGTGTTGGGTCCTTCCCGGATTTCGGGATGAGTTTAATATATGAGTCATTTGCAGTGGGGAAATATCTACCCTCTTTCCATAAAAGCCTGTACATGTTGTATAGAGGGTCTAAGAGATCATCTTTCATGAGTTTATAAAACTCAGAAGTATAGCCATCCAGCCCAGGTGACTTATTATTCTGTAGGGAAGAGATAGCCTTTGATATGTCCTGCACGGTTATGGGGGCATTTAGAATTTCAAGATGGGAAGGTGATAATTTGGTAAGGGGGACATTTTTAAGAAATTTATCCTGTTCTATAATGTCTGATTCTTCAAAAGTATATAGGTCACTATAAAATTGGGCAAGTATAGCATTTATCGTCTTAGGATCTGTGGTGACTTGACCTTGTGCATCTCGGATAGAGGGAATATGTGTATGTGGGCGGGCAGTTTTAACCAAATTGGCCATAAGTTTGCCAGACTTATTTCCAAATTTATAAAACTGTGCGTCCAAAAAAGATTGCTTCAAGAGTTCTTGCTGGTGAAGCCAATGGTCTAGTTTGTCCTTGGCCTCTCCTAAGCTGGCAAATGAGGCAGGCGATGGGCGTGCAGCAGCCTCTGCTTGAGCTGTTTTAAGAAGGGATATAGCATTTAGACACCCCGAGGCCACTGATTTCCGTTTGGATGCTAGATATGATATAGCGGTCCCCCACATATGGGCTTTTGCCACCTCCCAGAACAATACTGGAGTTGTGCAATGTTGTAGGTTATTATGTGTGTAGTCCTGGAGGGCTTGTCGCATGGCATCATGAAATGCACGATCATTGCACAGCTGAGAGGGGAAGCGCCATATGATATCGCTGCCTTTATGTATCGTGTCTCTAAGTTCCAGGCTAATGGGGGTATGATCTGAAATGGCCAACTCATGGATGTCCGGTTTAGTTACAAGAGGTAGTAATGAGCTAGTGGCAAAGAGGTAATCCAATCGGGAAAGAGAAAGATGTGCGGAAGAAAAAAAAGTATACTGGCATTCAAAAGGGTTGTGAATCCTCCAAATATCGTGCATGTCTAGAGAGGAGGTTAGGTTTTTGAAAGGGGAGGGTCGTCGTATGTCCAAAAAATTTGAATTCCGTCTGCACTGTCGAGTCCCTGATGCCTTTCTATCCAAAAGATTAATCATAGTGGTGTTAAAGTCGCCTCCTAGTATCTTGTTAATCGTGGGATCTTTAATCAGAGTACTCTCCAGTTGTGAAAAGTAACTCTGTGTGGGTGCATTCGGGGCATATACATTGAAGATACTCAGTTCAGTGCCACCTATAGACAAATGCAAATGTTGTAGCCTTCCCTCCTGATCTGCAGTGTGGGAGAGTACAGTGTACTGCAGCCGTTTATTTAATAAAATCATCACCCCTCCCTTCCTCTCATTTGCAGGGGAAGCAAAAGATTCTCCCACCCACAGTTTACACATACGTGTCGCCCCATCTGGGCCCAAATGGGTCTCCTGTAATAATGCTACGTCTGCCCTCAATCGCTTCAGATGTTTAAGTATCATATTTCTCTTAGTTGGTGCCCAAAGTCCTTTCACATTCCAGGAAAAGATGTGCACCATGTTTGGACCAATAAAAGTGTTTCATCATCAACAGAAAGTGCAAAACAGTCCGGTCGTGCTGACACCCCGGTCACATAAAACAGGTCGTGGCCCCATATCCTAGGAATATTTATAAATTTCTCCCCAAAAATATATAGTGTGTAAACAGCAGTCGATCGATCATATAATGCATTAATAGCTATACAATTTCCTTTAGATCTACCAACGATTATGTAGTGCCAGGTCCTCCCTGATAGAATACATAGTGGTTGGAAGGTTTAGAAAGATCCTCATATAACATTGTTTTGGTAGAAGAAAAGTTGATTGTACAGAAATTGTATGGTAAGATTGTAAGGAGTATGGGGACTTATAGATTCACGTTAAAACCTCTAGATTATTATTATTATTTATTTATATAGCACCAACATATTACACAGCGCTGGAAGATGGTCCCTTCAATGCCACAGAACTCTGTATATTAGTGGATATTTTGGGTGCTTATCAAGAATAACAAAGCCATGTGGTAGCGTGGCAAAAGGGAACATTTAGAACCCTTATCAATGTTATATTTCTGTTACTGTGCCTAATGCAGTTTATCCCTCACTTCCTGTCTGATTTCAGCAGAACTGAAAGTGAGGATAAACCTTTTTACAGAGCCCCAGAAAGCTGTAAAAACTTTACAAGAGTACAAATCATTATCCACACTGTCCAAAAACTAGAAAACACAGTATTTGGCTTCACTTTAATAGTGTGCTAGAAAAAATGCTTTGTGTACTATAAAGAAAAATAAAAATCTTTCATTTGTCTAATAACACAAGACATCTGTAAGATGTCGGCAAGGTGAGGAGGACAAAGAGCATGAGGGGAAAGAAGGTGAAGGGCAATGACACATTGGGGACAGGATTTGTAGTTTCCACATAATACTTAATAAAATCTAGTATGTAACTGATTGTATTCTTATGAACTTCACATGTTGTTTCTCTTTTGCATTCCCTTACTTTATTAATCTCTACTACTTGTTCTAAAAAATCCCTTACATCAGTCTTGCATCCGTTTTGCTAAATCATTAACTACCTGCCCTGGTTTCTAATTATATAAATGTTTCCTGCAAGTCTATAATCAGTGCTCCTCTACTTGTCCTACATAAGGAATACGATACATCTGATTTCTCATCGCTGCACCGCTACAGAGAGAGTGAGTTTAAGAAACCACAGTTTGAGGCCATTTAGCCAATCATTTATGTAGTTATTTTGAGACTGCTAAGTGATGAGTAGCCCTTTAAATATTCTGAATCATTCAGTGATAAGTATGGTATGGGTATGCACAGCAGATTAAACCGCAGATCAATGACAATGGATGGATAATTAGGGGTGGTGAAGAAGGAGGAGGCTGATGTCCATTAATAAAATTAGAGGTACTTGTGCATAGGCCCATGGCAGACGCATTTCTGGCAATGAGCGCATAAATGCTACAGGGGAATCCCTTATGAAATCTTAAAGGATTATCAATCATATGAACGTCTCTGTGTCTGTTAATTAAGGGTACTTCATGAGTACAGCCAGAGGTTTCCCCTAAAATGTTCATATCTCATTTTTTCAGTCTGGATGAGTCAGGGTTTTTCCATTCTGTTTATAGTTCTCGTCAATTTTTTTATGTAATGAAAACATGGTTGTCAGTTTAATACACATATATTTGGTTTTATACTCTGATCAACATGTATGGAGATACAGATACAAAACGGTATTGATTTAGTAGTGAATATATCATCCTCAGTATCCAAAATTTACTGTGCTTAAAATGCCATGATCAATAATCATGAAATTCGAACTTGTTTATTTGTGCAATAATGCAAAACTGCTGTACATGGTATCATCACAGAAATTGCTGGACGTATAGAAGGGTTGTGAGAAGTAAGATTGATTGTAAGACCCATGTCGTTTTTTGCATATATTAACTTCATGTCCATGCCGCCCTGTTTGATCAAGCCTTAAGTGTCTGAGAACCCATCATGAAATATACCCTCTATACCTAAACCTCCTGAGTTTTTGATGTGGAACCCTTATATTAAAAGCATGCACAATCCACCGCAATTCTAGACTCTTTCTCCCCCTACACAGCCCAAGCATCAACAATGACGCTGGGGAAAAGCCGGTGCCTTCCCTATAACATGGAGGTCACCCCCCTGCCTCTTCAGCATCATTGATGATTGATTTGCGGGGTAAGCAAACTTACCCCAAATTAAATCGTGGCTACCACCTAGAAGGTTAATGTTTACCCCCTTTCAAAGTACAAAGAGAAATTCTCTACATCCAATGTCCATGGTACTGCTTTTAACGAAGAAATGTATTTTGTAACTAAAATTGAAAGCAATTAACACGGTAAATCATTTTATATGTATAGGGTGATAATGAATGTAGTAATGCTCACCTTAAAGCGGACCTTTACTCACCTTTTATACTTCAAGTTCCTCACATGCTGACCCTATATAATAAGGGTGACCTGTGGAAAAAAAAACCTTACCTGAAAACCTATAATCCTGATTGTCTTTCATTGTGGCAAGGAGAAAATCTGACATTTAACAAATAAATAATCAGGCTCTGCATACAAAACTACAAAGATACATTTTTCCCATTGCACCCCTAATTACCCCACGGAAGACTGGAAGGTGAATGTAGAATCTCTCCAATGATTCTAGAGAACAGCAGGTAAGTATACATTTTTAGTATTGTGGAGAGGATTCCTTACCCTCTTTCAAGTTACTTGTAGGTCTCCCAAAACACAAATGAGTAGAATTTATAGGTTTGTCTGGTATCTGATATTTTTCATGCAATTAATTGTTTCGCCCTAAAAGTCCCAAATATGTATTTGTTTTACCCTTTGCTTCGGTATAAAATTAGAATGGTAGAAAGAGAGGTTGTAAACCTGCATATAAAAAAAACCAAAGAGTAATTCTTCTGGCAAAAATTGGATTGTCCATAGACTGGGAAAACACAGGCTTTTCTTTTATGGACAGACTACACTTGGTTGTTAAACTTTGTTTCCGTGTATCATTAACGGGCTCAGAAGCAGAATATAGCTTAGTGCTATTTAACGACAGGATCTCCTTTTTGGGCAGTAGGGGAAGTATTGAGGGACGGATATGGAGTCGGAAAGTGGGAAGGACAATCTGCCTGCTTTGCCATTTCGTACTCAGTATTTTAAGACAATTAGCGTTGTGAATTATTAAAGACAAAAGAGGCCTGCCTGCAATAAAATATGAGTAAGCAAGTGCCTTATCGCTGTGGTAAGCAGTAGCCAAATCAATAAATCCACCTGATTTAGGCCTCATTTTAATGGCTGTAAATATTTTCATTTTATTGTTGTGTATTTGGCTCTATCACTGGGATGGGGCCAGCCATGTACTTAGCACTGACATCAGCACTGCAATCAATAATCGTGGAGATAGAAAGTCATGTACAGCATCAACATGTAAACACTATCTATCTATCTATCTATCTATCTATCTATCTATCTATCTATCTATCTATCTATCTATCTATCTATCTATCTATCTATCTATCTATCTATCTATCTATCTATCTATCTATCTATCTATCTATCTATCTATCTATCTATCTATCTATCTATCTATCTATCTATCTATCTATCTATCTATCTATCTATCTATCTATCTATCTATCTATCTATCTATCTATCTCAGATCTCTCTGCCTGTTCTGCCTCTCTAGTATCTATCTATGTGATTTTATATTTGAAAGCTAGGATTCCCTGTAAAGGCTTTTGCCAAAAAAGTTATGTGCTACTTTCTTTTCAAATGATCTTGCCTAGCCCAGGGGTGGGGAAACTCGTGGGCCACACATGGGCCATTGGCTTCTTTAATTTAATAAAGGGTCTGCACCAAGAGCCTGTTATGGCCAAACCCCCATATGTGTGTCTGCACTTACAAAGAAATGCCCCTTCATTGCAATGAGCAGAGATAATTCCTAGAGGATACCTGTTGTCACCATGATGCGCCCACGGTGTCATGATCACGTCACTGCATTATGTCCTTTGGACACCTCTAGGCATTATGTGCACTCATTGCAGAGGAGCATCTTTTCAACAATGTGACTAAGGGATGGATTTGCCCACCATTGGCAAATTATTTCACATATCTGATGTCGATTCATTAGATATTCATCTGGACTAACTTTCTAGTCATTCTTTCCTCTGAATCCTCTGTAGTATTTTCCCATTTACAGAGACGCACACACTGAAGCATGCCCCCTTAGTGGACATCATCAGAGATGGCCTTGGGAAATCGAATTCATTGCCAGATACACAATGAGGAACCAGGAAGTGAGAGAACAGGGGTATTGGAGGAAGCATTGAGAGACAAAATATTTTTTCTTAATGGTAAAAAAACTAGTGCTTGAAAGAGACTGATAAGATGAGTACAAAATATTTGGGACCATTTAAAAGAATGCACAATGTTGTACAAGAATACACAAAGAATGTACAACCTGTTTCATATATTCAGTGACGTCTAAGCATGAAAGCCATTTTAGGCAATGCTATGATTTTAACCTTGTCTGAATAGTGTGTGGAAGTTCTTTTTGCGCCGTTATGAGTGTGGCATGAAGCAAGTACAAAAACATTGCTGGGGGTTTCAGATGTGCATGAAGCAAGTACAAAAACATTGCTGGGGGTTTCAGATGTGCATGAAGCAAGTTCAAAAACATTGCTGGGGGTTTCAGATGTGTATGAAGCAAGTTCAAAAACATTGCTGGGGGTTTCACATGTGTATGAAGCAAGTTCAAAAACATTGCTGGGGGTTTCAGATGTGCATGAAGCAAGTTCAAAAACATTGCTGGGGGTTTCAGGTGTGTATGAAGCAAGTTCAAAAACATTGCTGGGGGTTTCACATGTGTATGAAGCAGGTTCAAAAACATTGCTGGGGGTTTCAGGTGTGAAAGAACATGACTTGAACCTGGCACATGACACAGAACCCTGACAAAAATTGTTAAGGGTGTGCTGGGTGGAAGCACTTGACTTGTACACACAGAGCCCAGACAATTATTGATGTGAATGATCTAGTGTGGAAGAGTTGACTTGCATGCACAAAGTCCTGACAAACATTGTCTGTCAAATTGTCTTCACCAAAATTGCTGCAGATATAGTAAAGGACTGAAGAAACATTTGAGGGAGCATATGTCATTTTTGCATAAATTAAGTTCAAAATGAAAGTAAAAATTTAAACTTTAGAAATTATTATTTGACTTTGAACTTAATTTATGCAAAAACTATTTGTGTTAGAACAATCCTCTTTCTCTTTTTTTGTAGTATGTGCAATTAACTCACAAATGAATTCGAAATAATTGGTCAAATTAAAAAAAAGTTTTTGGTGTGGAGGATCATGACTTGCCCCACAAAGGGCCCTGCACGTTTAAAGCTTCACAGACACCCTCTGGTGGCAGAAAGCGTTAATGACCCTTTGAAGCAAGGACGATTCTATACAATGTACTCTTGAAAGCTTTCACTTAAAAGCCTCAAAAACGACCGGGGGGAGGGGGTTTGGAGGTGGGTAGGATGAGAGTTCAAGCAGCCACAGGAGGGACTACAAAGGTCACCTGACCCAGGGTGCCTGGAATGGTGGCATAGCCACTCCCGGATCATTTTTTTGTTCAAAAAACAAACAGAAAACAACCAATCATTGACTTCCATTTGAAACTTAAAGCAAGGTCGTTTTCGCAGAACACAACCTTGCAAACAACAGTGTAATTTTAGCCTTATGGATTGAAAATAATAGAAAAGTTCCTGTAGAAATATGTATGGCTAGGTTTGTCTTTAAATGTATTGTCAATCAAGCTCCAGTTGTTCTTGTGTCTTTTATTCCCAGTCCACAATTAACAATACATGACAAGAATGGCACTTTAAAACCATTTAAAATACAGACCCAAAAGGAAAGTTATATGCTAACTAGTGAAAATCCATATTTCAGGCCTTCTTTGGAGGATTCCTTGAAGTATAATGGGTTCAATCATAATCTACAGAAGATACATTTTATGTTGAACAGTTGCTCCTCTTCAGAATTGATAACTAGACCACCTAAAACCTAAACAATCATGTATGTCTATAGCCAGGGGTACACATAAGTGGTACTCTGGTACTCAAAATGGGTCAAAAACTAGTTGGAGGGGTGTGAAATTGGAAATATAATTTACTAATCCAAAATAAAAGAGTGGCTGGAGTGTTGGACATCTGGGGGTTGAATGTCACAGTAGACATATATATGGGTAACATCTGACAAGAGAAAAGCACTGTTGGAATGTTGACAGTTGGAATATGAAAGGTTGACAAATGGACTGCAGGTTAGTGATGGCGCGAACCCGGAATTTGATGTTCGCGAAAGGCGAACGCGAACCTCTGCAAATGTCCGCGAACCCCATAGACTTCAATGGGCAGGCGAACATTAAAAAACAAAGGGACCATTTCTGGCCCACAATAGTGTTGGAAAAGTCACCTGGACAATGACATGACAGAGGGGAATCCATGGCAAAACTCCCAAGAATTTTTTTTTCACGCAATAAATCCGCACGAAGGATTTCTACAATGATAGTCATTTGGGATTTGAACATAAGAGGGGAGCTGGAGAGCACTAATCAACATTGTTGGTAAATTCCTGTGTGAATTCCACCTGAAACAACCTGTGAAGATCTGCTTTCCACGTTGCCTACAGCTTAAAAGGTGAATTTTAATTTTATGGAGGACACTGGTGAAGATGGACAGTGTGGAGGACACTGGGGGAGATGGTCAGTATGGCGGACACTGGTGGTGATGGTCAGTGTGGAGGACACTGGTGGAGATGGACAGTGTGGCGGACACTGGTGGTGATGGTCAGTGTGGAGGACACTGGTGGTGATGGTCAGTGTGGAGGACACTGGGGGAGATGGATATTCCCCATGGATGGATGGATGGGATATTGAGTGAAGACTGTAGATTACACAGAACACTGCCCTAGCTAATGGTTCCCTATAGCAGCAGCAGCAGCTCTCTTTCCTAACTCTCTCCTTCTCCAGCAGTATGTGTAATGGCGTCCTGTACTTGATATGTTATAGGGAGTGCGAGGGTCTGTAAGTTGGGGGGTGCTCATTGGCTGGATTATGTCTGCTGACTGTGACTCACAGGGGTCAAAGTTTCTGCAATGTTAAAAGATAGGGGGCGGATCGAACTCACCATATGTTTGCGAACATGGGCGAATGCGAACATGCGATGTTCGCCGCGAATAGTTCTCTGGCGAACAGTTCGGGCCATCACTACTGCAGGTAGTCTCGAGGTTAGTTACTAACCCAGAAACTCTTTGGGTTGCACTACTAAGGTATGAGATCTGGGATCAAACGGTGTTGTACTGTGAGTGTTACATTTGACCCAAAGCCAGCTGGTGACCTGTGAATGGAGTCAGCTAATTGGAGCTAATTCAATCAAGAACAGGGAGGTCCATCTGCAGCAGTATCTACCATGTAGGAAGCAGAGGACAGTGAGGGAGACAGTTAGGAAGACGGCACTACATTTGGGGTGAGTACCAAACACCATCTCCTGGTACTCATCTGAGGAGCTCACTAAAAAAGTTATGTGCACCCCTGTCTATAGCATATGAAGGAATACACTATGTTGGGGTCTGCCACTGCTGACCTGCCCTTCTAATAGTTTCCCAAAAATAAGGAATCCTCCGAAGATACTCTAAGTCTCCTGTGCATTTTGATTACCCCTTCTGATCCCCCCCCCTGTGTCATTTTAAGTGATCCCCCCACTCCGATAACCCAGTGCCATATTCTTCTTCATGGAAAAATAAGACATCCCCCGAAAATAAGATGTAGGACATCTTTGGGAGCAAAAATGAATGTAACACACTGTCTTTTTTTCTGTGAAACATGGTATTATATTGGTTGTCATGCTGCAACATCAGTCTGTATATGACTGAGGAACTATACAAGCAATGATATTTAGAACCAGAGGTATACATTAGATGTTAGTACAGTTTTCCCTTAACTAGAAACTATACTTAACTTATGCCAGTAGGTCCATTTTAGTATAAATATATCATAGGGGAACATACTAAATAAAATGTTCAAATGGTAAACATACGCAGACAAAAAAACGAAATTGTCACCTGCTGCACGTTGTCTCTCCTGGGTTGTCCTATGTAGGAGGCTTAAACATCTCTTCTGACTTCTCTGCACTCTTATGAGGCTCATACTTGCCCCCATCTGTTCCAGGTAGTCTTCCCAGTATCAGCTCTGCGTAGAAGCTCGTTTTTGGGTTGTAACATGAGAGACTCTCACATTTATAGGTCCCCCCACTTTGAAAATGCTAAACACCTTTCTTTTTCACACAGAGATCTGAAAACACCTTTGTGTTTTCTTTCTTTCATGACTTCAAAGGCCACAGAACTTCAAAGGTCCACAAAGTCACATGGACTGACCTGAGCTTTTTATATTTATGTGTTCAGTGCAGTGTTCCTGTGTACTGTTATATTGTCTGCATAGAATTATTTATAGTGGTGGGCTCAATGCAATATTTAAGGGGCTTCATATGCAGTCCAATGCAATATTTAAGGGGGCTTCATATGCAGTCCAACTTCTTTAAAATGTTGTAATTTTTGTTAACATTATGCATGGTAACATACAGTGGAGGAAATAATTATTTGACCCCTCACTGATTTTGTAAGTTTGTCCA
>CM070034.1:115027578-115040106 GCA_036250615.1 Ptychadena robeensis
TTGCTCATGGGATGCGCTGATGTCAGTCTCTCTAACTCACATTTATTGGGCAACCAAGACTAAGAGCAAAGATCTGAGCCTCTCGCCAACCACAGAGAGACACAGGTAGGAAAGATGTGCTATTATATCATCGGATGCAGACTTTATTGAAGTTAAATTGTGCTACATAGTATAGTCATATTCAGGTCTTGTGATCTTAGTAACATGCCTAAGTATTACAAGTATGCATTTCACATAAAAAATATTTAAATTTTTTTATGGATAAGATAACGGTTTCTCTAGTAGTGTAAAAAAAATCATGGTTAAGGTACTGGGGACACCAGTACACAAGATGCGTACATTTCCTGAATTGATTTGAATGTAACTGAGTTTTTGCTTTTTTATACAGCTTTAATCTAACGCATCCCTTGGTGCCATCTGCTGGCAATTCATAGGTACAACATCACATTGCAAAATTAGGAAACACTTTGAGGTTCATATATTTTACTTATCATATAGTGGCATTTGTGTTGGCGTTTCTCCACATTAAGGGTGTCAAACTCCATCTCAGGGGCCAAACCTATCCCTTGGTGTTAAAACTGGTATGGGGTAAGCAGGCATTTCTCTTGCTGCTATCTCCAGGATCATCTACCCTGTCCTGTATATCCCTCACAGGCCCTGTGCCCAGCCACAGATCACCTCCTGCAGGTTCTTTTGTCACAGTTGCTCCACCAAGAAATGAATGTCCACAGACAGGAGTGCTTTTTTTTAAAGTTACTGGGGAACTTTATTTGGCAATTCAAAAAAAGGATATGATAACTTGCTCTACAGACGAGCCTGTCTGCAGGGTACCGTTTTTGGGATACAGTTTCAAACGAGGTTACTCACTGTGCCAACTGTAGTGGAAGTTGCACTGTCTTGCTTAGATTCAACCCACTAGCTTCCGAATCTATCCTCAGCATCCTCAGAATCTTTCCTCAGCTAGAAGACACCCAGCCCCTCCTTGGTAGTGTTGAGCTTGAATATTCGAATTGCGAATATTGGCTAGTTGCGAATTCGCAAATTTCGCGAATATGGCAGCGGATATTCTAACGCATCCCTTGGTGCCATCTGCTGGCAATTCATAGGTACAACATCACATTGCAAAATTAGGAAACACTTTGAGGTTCATATATTTTACTTATCATATAGTGGCATTTGTGTTGGCGTTTCTCCACATTAAGGGTGTCAAACTCCATCTCAGGGGCCAAACCTATCCCTTGGTGTTAAAACCGGTATGGGGTAAGCAGGCCATATTTTGATATGGCGATATTCGCCATTGGAATGCTTATGGGCATGGATTGCGAATATATATAGCAATGCGAATGCGAGCCGATTATAATCTAGAATCTAGAGTCGCAATCGTGCGCAATTGCGAATATTCGCGAATATAGAATCGAATATCACTACTCCTTGGAAAGGGGAAAGAAAGTAATTTACATCCAGAAATGGTCTTCTGCCTCCAGGCTTTAGTCAGCCTGTCCAATAAAGCAATAGCAGAACAGGCTTTATTGAAAGTATTCTTTAAGACAACAATGTCAATCAGACATTCCGCCCTGTACTGCAACGCAGTGCAGAAGCACTACATCAGTACAGCCTAACCACACATAAATAAATATTATTAATATTATTTCACTGACACCACACACGCATGTGCCCCTCTATGACTATGTGGACCATAACGGCCCACCAACTTCACTATGTGAGGTGCAATGCCTGACGTGAGAAATCTCCAGTCCTGCTCGTCCCACATGACTCCTTCATGCATCAGTATACATCACTATTCTTTTATCTATACAACATTTCTGTACACCCCTTCTGTACATTCTGTAGAGCCGAGAGCCCTGCTGACATAAACAATGAAGAGCAAGATCGATGAACTGCCATAGATCTCTCTATCCAATCACTATGCAGCTTCCACGGACACAGGTACAGCCAGAGATGGAGAGAAGATCTGTAGCCATTCCCCCCATGGGTCCCCCTCCTCCCGATCAGTGAGGAGGATTATGCGATGTGCTGTGATAGTACTGCTGCTAGTGAAATCTTCTGGCTGAATTTGATATTGCATGAATTTAATCCATTGCATTAACCCTATTGACATGAACACTTATATATTAAATATTTTTTTTCTGGTTTTCCTGCTCTAAAAACGGGGTGCATCTTATGGTCCGAAAAAAAAATGGTAACCTACTTCATAATTTAAAACATTAACTTAACAGACTAACAAAAAGTTTACTATATCCCTACAGTAGACTAGAGAATTGGCAACAGGGTTGTGGGCACCCAAGTGTCACAAATACAGTATGTGCATGGGAGAGAAATTGAAGGCTAGCCTGTTTGGAGCCACTGAAGCATTTTTTTTTATTGTAATGTTGGCCATGCGAAAAGGGTGTCAGTCAATGAGCATTGCAGCTTCCAGTGTATTGAGTGGATAGTGCACCTTCGGTGGGCATGTGACCATCAGAATTTGGCCATGGAGTTCTGGAAATAATGGCCTAGTCATAAAAATCCCCCCTCACAACTTTAAACTTACAAACTTCTATCATTCCTCCTGCTATGTAGATTATGAAGAGAACCTACACTTAAGCTGGTGTTAATATTGTTTTGTGAGATCATTGTATATTGCACAGATGTACAATATAAAGTCAGCCAAGATAAATATATATGTTCCTGACAATGTCCTTGGAAATTACAGGCATTTTTGGTCTCAAATGTTCTCATTCAGAGATGAGCATTGAACTATTTCTATCACTACAGCGCCACCTTGTGGCTATAATGGGGTCCTTCTGTTAGTTTAAAATCTTCACATTATATGTTGATTTACATTCTGTGTCTAATTTTAGATAAAAATATCTGGATATGTGGAAGAGTCTTAACTCCCCAGTGAGTCCTGTTAGCTGGCTGTGAGGCCCATCCTTTTGCAAACCTTTAAATTATTGTCATGAGATCAAGTAATACACTTACAACACAGTTGCAAAAATTGGTGATAATAGTGCATAGTGTGTATTTATTACAGCTTGTTTTTTTATACATTGGAAGGCAGGTTGAATGCATACTGTGATGGACGACAGCACCACCCACATGCATTTACAGTGCACCAACATTACCTTGTGATGAATATATTTTTTTAAGAGGCTATATATGGAGGCAATGCATATGGTGAAACATCTACGAATGCTTATCGTCATTGGTAGGCCACCTGCAAATTGACATTAGTTATAAATGTCATTGTTATTACCTGGCCCTTGTGGTGATGTACTGGAGAGTATCCACTTAACCAGACAGCATTTCATCAGAGTTCTGCGGGTCAGACGGGGCTTCTGCCATTTCACTCCATCCTTCTTCTCAGGAGAGGTCTGGCCAGGGTCTCCTAGCAAACTGCCATCGTTCTCCTTAATGCCATCCTGCTAAACATAAAAACAAAGATATTGGACATAAGTCGGGATTGCAAGTGATTGTATGGTATATCTATACTTTAATGTTTAGTTGAAAAACGAAGGGACTCTAATGTCAATTTAACCAGTTATATAGTCTGACAAGCAGCAATGGACAACCAACCCTGATACTAATTCACACAATAACAGTTTAATACTGATACTAATCAGAATAAACTATGTAGAGGATCAGCCACTAAATCAGCATGTACTACACATACAGAGTCATAATGGCCCGCGCCCCACCAGGCCATTAACAGCCGGCACCCTTTGTGTGCCGGCCGTTCGTTTTAATGGGGAAGCCGGTCCCCATTGAAACTAATGGCATCGGCCAGAGATTTATGGACATGTCCATTCTCTGGCCGTGACAGGGGTGGCAGGGATCTGTCGCCTCATGTGGGCACCCCCGATCGGCGGTAGAATTTGGCCACGAGCCTGCACGCACATCGGTCGGTGGCGAAATTGGCCGCTGTGTGTGTGGGGGGCTTTAGTCATTTACAAGGCACAACTACTTTGGGAATTTGTTTCAGAGTAGAGTTTTTGTATATCCTATCAGAGACCAAAATAGTTTATATCAGTAAAGTAGTATATGCTGTGTCCTTCCATTATCCTGAACAACTTCTGCTGACATAATACAACATAAAAGTTTCACAGGATAAAGTATTCTCTTGTGCATCTCATTTATACTGGTTGATTTCCAGGAGATCAATAAACACCTATGAAGCCTCACCAACCACCAAGAGAATTTACAATCCAGATGCTTAAAGGGTAAGCCTGTTTTTTCGCCCGAATTTAAACCTGGTATCTTAATGGTCAATTGACAGAGTACAAACCACATAACCACCACAACACTCATTACAAATACTGAAGGTCTTGTCCCACCTCCAGCAGGTGATCGATCTGCCACAAAATGGGCACAAAAATTAAAAAAACACAAAGAATGCGCAGCCGATTCATCACGTCATCGCGCTTGGTCAATCTGAAAAAAAATCGGCTCGCCATGAAGACGTCTATGCCCAGGTTTAGTCCCTCTGCTCCTTTTTCATATTTCTACATTCCTGATTAGCACAAGGACACTACAGCACAACAGACTGGCACCTTTTGTTGCTTTTTTGCCCCCCCCCCCCACTCTAAGCTCCACTGTACATGAGGCCAATAGGGTTAGGTACATAAATTCAATTTTATGTGTTTTCAATATGATATGTTACTAAATACAGAGATACATTACCGGTAATTTGTGAGTTCTATAATTGCTTTAAATATTAGATTGTAAGCCTGTCCGGGATGGGTCCTCTACTCCTCCTGTGTCATTACCTGTACCTGTGTGTTATACTGTGTTGTATCTCCACTCTAATGTATTGTACAGCGCTGCGTAATATGCTGGCGCTATATAAATAAATGTTAATAATAATAATAATAATAATACAGATTAAGCATTGAGGATGTTGGTGATTTGGTGGAATGATACGTCACACAAAAAACTCTAATTTAATATTTACAGAGAAGACAATCAAGCATTTTTCAAAAGAAGGACAAAGCAAAGAATTAGGTAATTAGGTAAAAAAAGATTTGCTGTCATCTGAATAAACTTTAAATCTGGATTGTTTAACATGATTGACTTTTTCAGTTTTCCTTGAATATTTGGAATACCCTTCGCATATCCAGGCAGAGGGTAAACTAGGTAAGCAGTCCAAATAAAATCATGATGTGTTTTGAGATGCTTGGGAGAAAATTTCAGAATCAAATGAGTAGTTGGAGGACTGTTTGCTCAGTGAGCTGTAAACGTTAATGTCTGCATAGAAAAACCAGGCCAGGCTCCTCCCTGCTGTCACTGCTTATTACCTTTCCACTAATCACGATGAGGGAAACAGCATTTATAAAGAACAAGCTTTTTATCCCTTGAGAAGAAAGAGTTAATTTTTCATCAGGCTCATAGTATGAATATTTTAGGAAGTTAGACCTAAGACATGTCTGGCTCGGTCCCCGGAGTATGGCTGCATGCAAAGCGGAAGTGAGGGCTAATTTCTAAGACTGTTATCTAGCTGCTTGATAGATAAAGTCACAAGTCCCGCTCTAAAAAACGGGATAACCATTAATGAAGGATTTCTAAACATTCTACAAGCTTTACTCTAGAGAAAACTCCTGAACAAAACCAGTAGACATGTTTTGATATATTGGTGACGCTTAGGATGAAGTGGGATCTGTTGTGCTAATATAACATTTGACAAACATAATTCTTGTCTTTGCATCATGAGACCCTTTAAGGTACCGTATATAATATAAGCCAAATTTTTCAGCACCTGAAATGTGCTCAAAAAATTAAATTCGGCTTATATTCGGGTCAAAAAATGACTTTTGGAGTAAATTGCAAAGCCCCCGAACATGCTATCAACACCAAATTTGAGAGAGAAATTTGAAAGAGATATAGAAAAGGGTTGTGGGAACATTTGACAAAAATTTATTGCTCTAGCATATGTAGTTTTTGCATAAATTAGGTTCAAAGTCAAGTCAAATTTGAACTTATTTTGTGCAAAAACTTGATATGCTAAAACTATACAAATGCCAAAAATATACAAATCTGCTGAATTAAATAATTACACCTAAAAACAAAAGTACATTTGCTGTGTGCTTCTGTATCTTAGTTGCTGCATTTCCCTCCCTAGGCTTATACTCGAGCCATTCAGTTTTTCCAGATTTTTTTTTAAAAATTGGGTAACTCGGCTTATATTCGGGTCGGCTTATACTCGAGTATATATGGTAATAATACTACTGGTATTGCAAGCCATGCAACCCAACAGGATGTTTTTTAGATTAAAGGTCCCCATGCACAGGTCGATTCTTTGTTTAATTCCTGAACAATCGATCACCACGTACGTTTGCGGTAATTGATTGTTCGGGAATCAAATGGGGCCACCCTTTCTTCAAGCGGAATCAATTGATCAATCAATTCCGCAAAGTGGTGCACATCGATTGGCTGTAAAATTGACGAACACTCGAGGGCAGTGTAGTGACGTCATTGAGACGTCACCACACTGCGCTCGAGTGGTCATTGAATTTTAAGGTCGAGTTAACTCTATCTCCCCGAGTCATATTTACACTAATGAAGCCATCAACTGACCAAAATTGCTCTTAAGGCCCCCATACACGGGTCCGTTTCCCAGCGGATTCCGGGACGATCGATTCCGGGCGCGTGCACGCGAAACGATCGTCCCAGAATCGCGTGAAGTCCACCTTGTCCGTCCGATCACATCCGATCGTTCGGGGGCCCAGAATCGGATCGGACAGAGAACCAACATGTTGGTCTTTCTGATCCGATTCTGCACACAGCAGGGGGAGTTGCCATTTGGGAAGTAAGCGATCGGACACGGAATCATCCAGGAATCGGTGGGACAAGGTGGTATGTAGCGATCGGACACACTTAATTGGCCGATCGATCGGAAGCTGAGATCGCCGGAATCGATCGGATAGGTGATCGATCGGCCATGGAATCCGACTGTGTATGGCTAGCTTTACATTTTTTTGGTGTTTAGTAGTAAATTTGGTTATCTTCTGCTCTCCTGCAAAACGTAGATAGCAATGATCTTGCTGGATATTGTATGCTCTTTTGACAACATCTAGATGTTGTCAAGACAGACAGACAGACAGACAGGTAGATAGATAGATAGATAGATAGATAGATAGATAGATAGATAGATAGATAGATAGATAGATAGATAGATAGATAGATAGATAGATAGATAGATAGATAGATAGATAGATAGATAGATTCTATTGAGGAAGCCTGCCACTAGGAAACCTGCTAAAAGTAAAAGGGTGATGAGTAGATGTGAGAAGGAGGGTGTAGAGTCTGTTTTCTTCTGGGAGCTGTCCCAGAGATAACACCGCTAAATTAAAGTATATTTTAATACTTTATTGTTATATATGGGTAGAATTAGTATAGCAACCTTGTATAATTTTTATTGTTCCTCATGGCATAATTTACTACTTTGTTTGTCCTAGTGATCAATGTCACCTGGATTTAGAATGAAGGAAATACCTAAGAAAAGTTATGAACTAACTTAAGGCCCCCATACACCTTACAATCTTACCATGCAATTTCTGTACAATCAACTTCAATTCTACCAAAACCATACACCGTATTTTTCGGATCAAAATTGGGGGGAAATAGTGCCTGTCTCTTATGGCCTGAATGCACGCCTTGGCCTCCCAAGCTGTCAGATGACAGATGCGGTGACAGCCACATCCCTAATCTGTACTATACTGTTTCTACCACCAGAGCCCTGCTGATAGAAGCAGTACATCAGAGAGACACACATGGAAGTTGCCAGCCAGCAGCTTCCATGTATGTCTGCCAGTTAGCTACAATCTTGGTGCAGCTCACCTGGCAAGAAGGGAGAGAAGAGTGCAGAATCGTGCGCTCCCCCTCCCCTTCTGCCTGAAGTTTGTGGCTGAAATTAACTATTAGTCAAAGATAACATAATTGAACACAAAATGCAGTTTTAAATGAAGGTTTATAAGGGTGAAAAAAACCCTCAAAATCCCATGGCCCTGTTTTGAAAAAGTGATTGCCCCCTTTGTGAAAAATAACTTAACTGAGGTTTAATCACACTGAGTTTCACTTAAAATAGGAGCTTCCTGCACGAGAAGTACCACACCAAAAGCACCTCAAAAGCTAGACATCATGCAAGATCCAAAAGAAATTCAGGAACAAATAGAACAAAAGTAATTGGAGAAATCTATTAGTCTGGTAAAGGTTATAAAGCCATTTTCTTAAAGCTTTGGGACTCCCAGCGAACCACAGTGAGAGCCATTATCCACAATGGAAAAACATGGAACAGTGTTGAACCTCCTGCGTGGCCGGGCAAACCAAAATTACCCCAAGAGGCGCAGAGACAACTCATCTTGAGAGGCCCAAAAGACCCCAGGACAACATCTTAAAGAACTGCAGTCCTCACTTGCCTCAATTAGGTCAGTGTTCACGGACAACACCATAAGAAAGAGACTGGCAAAAACATCCTTGCATGGCAGATATCAAGGCGCAAAAAACTAAACCACTGTTAAGGCAAAAAGAACATTAAGCGCGGTCCTCAATTTTGCTAAAACTCTCAATGATGCCAGAAAATGGGGGAAACATACCTTGTGGATCGACAGAACAAGTTGTGACTTTTTGGCAAGGTGCGTGTCCGTTACATCTGCGTAAGAGTAACACAGCATTTCAGCAAAGAACATCAATACAACAGTAAAATTGGTGGGGTAGGTGGATGGTCTGGGTTTGTTTTGCTGGCTTCAGGACCTGGAAGGCTTGCTGTGATAGATGGAAACCAATGAATCTACTACGTGTCTACCAAAAAATCCTGAAGGAGAATAATCTGGCCATGCTGTTTTCCGTCAACTCAAGCTTGAAGCGATCTTTGGGCGCTGCGCAGGACATGACGCCAAAACACACCAGCAATCCACCTCTGAATGGCTGAGGAAAACACATGAAGACTTTGGATTGGCCTAGTCCAAAGTCCTGAACCTGAATCCTATGGAGATGTTGTGGCATGACCTTAAAAGGCTGTTTCATGCTAGAAGCCCCTCAAATAAAGCTGAATTACATACATTTTGCCCAAGGATGGTCCAAAAATTACCTCCAGAGCTCTGGTAAGAGACTCGTTGCAAGTTATCCGGCAAACGTTGATTGCAGATATTCTGCTAAGGTGGAGGCCCAACCAGGTTCTTAGGTTCAGGGGGCAAATACTTTTTCACCACAGGCCCTGTACGTTTGGCGTTTTTTTTCTTTCTCCCTAAAGAATAAAACCCCATCATTTAAAACCTGCATTTTGTACTTACTTGTGTTATCCTTATGAACACTAATGGTTAATGTTGTCAATTGAATGAATTCCGCAGGACAACACTTTTGTGTGCAAACCAGATAGCACACAGAATCTCCTGAATTCAGGAAGGGGGCAAATAGTTTTGCACACCACTGTAGTTGTTGGTAGATCTAATAGAAATAGTATGGAGGGATCTAAAGTTGTATGGGGGGGCTTTAGGCATTAAGGGAAAGTTTACATATTGCCAAGACAACTGGCAATGGCTTTTCTTGCTTTGGAATAGGATATGTCATTTCCTGTGTGTCAAGGACTCCTAAAGGCTCTCTCTGAAAACCATGGAGACAGCAAGTTAGGAGTAGGCGTGAGAGCAACAGACTAGCTCAGAGACTTTTAGTGGCAAATCACTTAAATAGAATGGTACTTGCAGAAAGTCTTCTGTTGTATTTTTTTGTAATAAACATTTGCTGAATAGTCCAATGTTGATAAGGAATACATTACAATACTATACAGAGGTTCCTTAAATATTTATCCATAAAATGACCAGTAGAAAGAAATATTGACAGTGTGACAATCTAATGAATAGGGCTTTAGAGAAGTACATGGCGTAAGATAACAGCATGCTTTAACTTTTTAAAGTAAGTACCGTATTTTTCGGATCATAAGACGCACTTTTTCACCCCCAAAATTGGGGGCAAAAAGTGCCTGCGTCTTATGGTCCGAAAGTGCGACCCCCAGGGCCACTCGGCCACTGGTGGTCGCATCTTGGCTGCCCGCCAACTCCCCCGGCACGGAGATTAGTCGGGGGAGCTGGAGGGAATGTCAGTTGAGAGATGCCGGCCGGTGCCGGCTCTCTCAGCTGTTCTGTAAAATTCTGAAAAGCTAGAGAGAGGGAGAGATGGAGTGTCATCTTTCCCTCTCTCAGTGTCAGTGGGAACCACAATAACTCGGCACTTCCCACTGACACACGGGCAGAATCACAGCTGAGCTGTTTAGAGCCGAGGAGAGTGAGAGGACAAATGCTGCAGCATCGTGCCCCCCTCCCTCCGGCTCCCGAGTGATCAGTGTAAAGACATGTGCTGAGTCACTGCTGCTAGTGACCCCTGCTGGCTGAAAAGAATATTGCCTTCCAAATCCACTGCATTAAGTCAATTGATGTGAAAACTTAATAAATATTATTTTTTCTGGATTTCCTGCCCTAAAAACTGTGTGCGTCTTATGGTCCGGTGCGTCTTATAGTCCAAAAAATATGGTATTCATTAATCTCTATACCACCTTTAACATATTCCTGGTGTGAAGCATTTTTTTAAGTTTCATATCAAGTTTAATGATATTTTATTAATGCATACGCCTAAACATATATACAATTGTCAATAAAGTGCTTGCATAAACATTCTGTCTTAAGTGTAAGAATAGAGCACGAGAGAGAGAGAGAAAATTGAGTAATAAATACTATTTGAATGTTTTCAATATTATTATAATTACGGTAATTTTTATTTATAAAGGACAAGCATGTCAATCATTATCAAATCGAATGAATTTTGTAGTGAAAACTAAGGCTATGTTTCCATGGCACTAGCGGGTCGATCCATATTACCTACCTGGAGCCCCGGTTGTTCCATTGACGTTCTGCCAATCCACCGGCCGGAGGTTGACATACTGCACTACGCACTACAGAACGCCCTGGGAACAACCTGGGCTGCAGGTAGGAATGCGCTTAGTGCAGGGGGTGCCTAATAGCACCATAGCCTTACACAGACAAGTCGCTAATTGACAATATGTACTTATCAGCTGCACTGCCATTTTGCTACATCATATTACGATGGTGCTGTCTTGTTGTCCGCTATAAATAATAGAACAATTATTTTTCTTAGCTTTTTTCTAGCTGCTTGAAGTATTTGGAGAAAAGCATGATTAAAACAGACAATCTAGTTTTCTCCTCCAGCAAGTCAAACTAAATGGAAAATCAATCCATGAACAGGTAGCTTAAAGCTTGGTATGGAATTTGTTGATTCTTGAAGCATGAATTGAAGCATGAATTCTGATATGTAGACATCCATGAAAAGACTAGTGTTTTTTTATTTTATTGCAAATATCGGCACTTTCTTTGGCTTCCATAAGAACTGTGGTGAACCTTTAATGTGAATAAATATTAGGAAAAGTCTATTATTTTCCGTTAAATTACCTTTGTATAGCAGACTAATGCTAGGCATACACCATGCCATCCATCCATGCAAGGCGGGTGTCACGGGTAAACCACAGGAGCAGTGGACCCAAAGTGCCACCAGACAATTATAAACCAGGGTGCATAGTCTAAGCAGCCCTCCAGGATTCACCAGAGCACCCAAAGAGTGATGGATTTTGCTGCCCCAGGTTGCGGTCCCTAGTTACACTCACTGGCCGCGGCTGACAGTAGGATTCCAAGATGAAGTACAGAGACGGTAGGCAGAGATGTAGTCAGGGCAAACAGGGTAGTAAAAAACATTCCAGGGGTCAGTAACAATAAAGCAGACAAATGTGATCAGAGCTCCATTAAGGCTTTTTTCTTACGGATTTGTGTAGCCCCAGTCTGGATTAGTGTGTGGTCCCAGATGGTTTCCCAGGCTTAGGTGGAGGACCAGAAGCAATGGACAAGGCAGGACGCTACAGCGGTTGCTGGATAAGGTGAACAGATCCGTGGAAAAGTGTTCATGTGTAAGGCAGGGGGGGGTTTTCGGTACCGAAATAAACGGTTGGAAGTCCCAGGGGGCAATTTGGGCCGGAAGGGGGAATATGTCCGCCTTAGGATGGACATCTTTAATGGGGTTAGCGAGGCGGTGAGGCGGGCCATGTTGCTGTGGTGGGGGAGGTCCCGATTTTGAAGGGGTCCAAAGTCGGTCCCTGGTGGCGGACGATCGCAGTGCCGCAAAGGTACAAAGGGCTTTAGTCAAGGTGATGTGCCAGTAAGGAAAGGGCTAAGGCACCAGTGAATGTTAAAATCGGTTTTTTTTAAACAAGGTCCCCACTGTGCTAGTATACGAGGAGGTGGTGGCAGGTACAGTGATGCCAGGGAGAGCGCGGATATTGGCGGCACTGTCGGGGGATACCCTTCCAAGTTCTTGTGGAAATAAAAGTTATGGTCATGGTGACCTAGTTTACAGGCTGTGGCCAATGTTGGATTTTACGCTTACTTTGATATAAAATACCAAAATTCCAAAGGCCGTGGTTTGGTAATTATTTATAGCTGTTAAGTAAGTATGGTTAAAAGGTGGGTAGGAAATGTT
>CM070034.1:115058823-115072567 GCA_036250615.1 Ptychadena robeensis
TAAAATTATTCCTCAAAAATACCACTTGCCTAATAATTCTGCACTCCCTGTATATCCATGACACAGTTCTTTCATATAACCAATAAAGAATGTCCACACACTGGTTGCACTTTAACTGGGGGGCTACTTTACTTAAGGGCAAAAGGAAATGTACAGGCTTTCACCACCTCTGGTCCCAGAGATAGGGTTGCATCTTAGGAAAGTACAGTTACAAACAAGGTACACAATGCGGCCTGTCCCTGGAAAGGTGTCTCTGTGCCTGAGGAGTTTTAGGGAGCTTGATCAGGGCTAAAGTTGCTGAGGGGGCCCAACAGGGCACTACCCTACCCTGAGGGGAAATCAGCCATTTATTCCATTCAGATGAGGAGCTCCTGTTGCCCCAGGCCGAAGGCCTTTCCCATGGGGGCCTCTGGAGGATGGAGGACCTCAGAGAGGTCCAGTCAGCACAGCATCCAGACCCAGGAGAGAGCGGGAGTGGCTAGGGACGCTACAATTTATCAGTTTCCCCAGGCCAGAGACACATCCCCCAGGCAGGACCAGCAAAACAACAAACAGATATTTTATTAACTAGTTAGTGGTTTTCCCACTACACCTCCCCATTAGTGCAATCATCAGGACTCATTATCTGGTGCTGGGAGCACACAGTGTTTTCACTCCAATATCCAAAACCAATCATGGAAGATGATGACACTTCTGGATTCTCAATTTTTTTGGGATTCAAATCATGTAGAAAATACAGAACATGTCAAACACAACTGTAGTGTCGTGTAGTGTGTTTTGGTGAACTACTACGACCAGGTTCTTTGGATGTTCAATGTACCCGTCTTCTTGGCTGACAATGAATAAACGGATTGCACACCAGGAATAAACAGAATGTCCACACAGCTGGTAGGGGGAAGTTTTTACAAGAGGAGTGGTATATACAGGGTTCAGGCTTAGGAAGACTACGTTGCCAGCACACTACCAGCTGCAGGGGATGACTGGCTCTCTTACCAGTGGAGGAAGGTTAACATCAACAGTCCACTGGTCTGGAAACAGGTAGCCGTCCCATAGTAGGTGGAGTAGGTAGGAATCCTGAGTCTGTAACCTACTCTGTTGGAGATCCTCATCAGCCCTCTCGGGCGAGGTGAGAGGAGGACGGTCCTGGTCACAAGGGGATCCTTGTCATTCACCGCTGATGGGGTTCCTTGGTTCTGGGCACTAGCAAAGTGGACGGCCGGCGGGAGAACCCAGGAGAGATGGGAGCACAGCGCTCCAAGGTGAGACACACTGGCTGGAACTGCCACTAGAACTTGCCAGCACTAACTCAGAACTAGAACTCCAGGCGGTAAACACTACTAGCACAATCATACATCAGTCTCAGTCATGTGTAACCAGTGCCATTTCTAGCCTTCCAGCCTGGGGGGCCCTATGCAAGCTCTTGGTGGTGGAGCTGCAGACGTGCCAACTCTCCACGCGCTTATCTAAATAGCGCTTACTACTGTTGGGGTGGAGGGTGTTAGGTGGTGGGGGGTGTGCTGGAGGGGGCAGGAGAAGATGATGGAAGATGAATTGGCATGTATGGGCTTGTTCCTCTTCTTCTCCTCCTTTCCCCTCCAGCACTGATAAGCCCCCCCCCCTATAGGCAGCTTGCACTGTTCAGATCTGCCAGGGGAGGGAGTGTTGTTGGGGAGTGCGCCGGATATGTGCTCCCAGGGCCCTCCCCAACATGCATATTCAGCATAGCAGGAGAAACGGCCCTGTGTGTAACTAACATAGGAGAATATTTTTGGGGAAACCTAATACCTTATCAGCATGTCTTTGGAGTGTGAGAGGAAACCAGAGTACCCAGAGGAATCCCACACAGACATGGGGAGAACATGCAAACTCCTTACAGATAGTGCCCAAACCAAGATTAGAACCTGCCTTTATATTTACTTTATTATTTCAGGATTTCTTTTAACAGAAAACTAATTGTCCTTAATTAACAAAATAAGAATATAAATCATTACCTTTTTATAACAATATTAATTGGTAATCATTTCATATACGCACATTTCTTATCCTTTTTTACCTTTTTTTTAATCAACACTTCGTCCTCAAAAGCAAAACCTATTAAGAAGAACGACCAGCTTGTCAATGCGATCCAGTTTATTTGATGGATCATCGGCTGAGCGAATGAAAAGAAGACGCCATTGAGCTATTGAACCGCAGTGGATTGGCATTCAGTGATTGAGATATATTACCTCTCCTTGTACAGTTAATGTACTTTACACTGTACATGGGCTATAATACACATAATCTGCAGCATCCCATACCCACCCCCACATCGCCATGGTAACAGGACCCGCGTATTGAGGCCTACACATGGATAGTGGGGGCCCTAACGTGCACATTACCTTATTAACCCAAACCATTCATGTATGGATGCTGTAGAACCAGAGTGGCCTATCTCCAGCGTGAGCTATTTATAGAGCAGAGACTAAAATAGACAAGGTTCTGTTAGCAGAGTAACACTATTCACGCCATGAAAATGAAAAGACGATTTCAGAGAGTGCTTCATGGTACAGGGACCACAGCTCCAATCTACAGTCCATATAGTGACACCTATTGCCATTTATTGTTTTCATATGATCACCGAACTGCACATTAGAGATGGTCGAATTTTTCGACTTGCTAACTTTGTGAGCTGATTGCAAAGCCCCTGAACATGTTATCATCACCAAAATTGCTAGAGATGTAGAGAAGGGTTGTAGTTTTTGCATACATTAACTTCAAAGAAAAAAAGTTGAAATTCCGATTTTCTACATTTTGACTTGAATTTAAACTTCATTTGTCCAAAAACTGTGTTAGAGACATACTTTCTTTTTGGTAGTATACCCCAACCCTTCTCTACATCTCCAGCAAGTTTGGTGATGATACCATGTTCAGGGGCTTTGCAATTAACTCGAAATCGTCTACTGCATATATATAGACATCCAGTGTCTGTAAGTTGGATTGTCAGTACATTTCTTATGTAATTCATATTAAAACTATATTTAAAAGATAAAATTATAGATATTTATTGGATAAGCTTCTCTGAAAGGATTAAGTGGAAAAAAATACAGTTGCAAGAAAAAGTATGTGAACCCTTTAGGATTATGTGGAGTTTTGCGTGAAGAAAAACACAGTTTTTATAGTTAAAATAATACTACACAAACATTATAGTCAGGGGTGCACATAAGTGGTATTCTGGTACTCAAAAGGGGCTAAAAACTAGCTATGCGTACCTTCATTATTGTTACAAAGCTGATATGCGTACTAACAACTTGGGGGCCCTCCGTGTCTGGGTGTCCGCAGCTAAATGTTAAATGTAGTTAGGGGTGTGAAATTGCAAATAGAAATGACTAATCCAAAAACGAAGATTAGACTTCTAAGGGTGTAGGAGATCTGGGGGATGAAAGTCAGAGTAGGCATATGTAAGGGTTAAATCTGACAAGAGAAAAGCACTGTGTGACAGATGGAATATAACTATGAAAGGTTGTCGTTTGGACTGCAGGTAGTCTCAGGGGTTAGTTACTAAGTCAGAAAATGTCAGGGTTGTACTACTGAGGTATGCGATCTGGGGGATCAAACGTGTTGTACTGTGAGAGTTACATTTGACCCAGCTGGTGATCTGTGGATGGAGACAGCTAATCAGAGGCTCAATCAAGAAAAGGGAGTTCCGTGCAGAAAAATCTACCATGCAGGAAGCTGACCCAGAGGACAGTGAGGGAGACAGTGAGGAAGACCACCCAACATATGGAGTGAGTACCAAACACCATCTCCTGGAACTCATCTGAGGGTCTCACTAAAAAGTTATGTGCACCCTTGATTATATGTTTTCATGTTTTTATTGAACATATGAAATCCCAAAGGGTTCACATACTTTTTCTTGCAACTGTAAATTAAACAGTTAAGAAATAGTTTAAGGTATTGTGTCTCTTCCAGTCTGTGATTTGATAGTGCAATAAGAAGCAGGAGACTCATGAGTTAACCTTTCTGTTATCATGGGCTTTACATCTATCAAGATGCTCATTGTTGGCATTTGTGAAGTGACAGGATCTATGACTTTGTTTCTTTTTCTCCTAGTCTGCTTTTGGAGTACAGGGGCTGTAAGAAGCTGCTAAGTCAATTCATGTACTGTTTATTTTGAAGGCCGATGTATATTTAAAATATGAAATTAAACTTTTACTTTCTTATGAGCCAGCATGATGGTGGGGAAGCACATTCCTGAAAAAGAAGAATATACTTAGGTGCAGTTCTTTGGAGTCTCAGGATCTGCTATTTGATGTTCTGGAAAATGTATTTTCTTTGTGACTGTCTTCCAGGGGTTAATGATTGCAGTCCCAAGAATGGTCATTAGATGGCATTAGATAGATTCAATGCTGAAAACCTGGAAGCTTGTGAAGGGAGCTTGATTGTCAGCTATGCCTCTCTTCCCAAGTCTCTCTGCCTCACCTGTGGCATAATGTCACCAGGAGGAGGTATGTGGCACAAATGGAATGTAAACATAATAGGAAAGGTTTTTAAACAGATCACATGTACAATATGGTCTGAGGAACATGGAATACATTGGCTTAGTATAGCTCTCCTTTAAAGTTGACCTTATAGGAAACTTCTTTTTTGCCTTGCAAATATTCTCCCCCTATTGCTTCGGACTTTGGGCAGATCCTCTGCATGGTAGAGGGTGCACAAGCCAGCAACCCTCTGTAGGAACTTGGACTGTGTATTATGTGTAGGGGTTGCTGGAATTGGGAATGTGATGGGTTAAGTATGTTCTTCCGAAATGTTGTGAAATTTTGTAACCTGATCCTTTTGCTATGCAGGATAGGTTGATTGTTTTGATCCTGTAAAGGTGTAAAGGTCAATAACATGCCAGAAACATTATGATTATGTAACCATGACCATACCATATGGGACTGCCGTGCCTGCGGAGAGGTCACTTAAGGCCAATTTTCAGGAGGGAGGGGTCTTGATCCTTTGTTTGTGCAAGTGACCTGTTGTGGTCTGGAGTGTCATGTTGGATGCTGGCCCCCGGTGGGAATGGACATCACCAGTCCGTGGGGTGGAAGACCAGTAATCTGCCAAGATTCAAGGGTGCCCTAGCCCAGAAGAGTGTCACCAGCATGGAGAAAGGCTAGGCCAGAGACTAATGAGAAGGGCAATGGCTGCTCCCACATGGCTGGCATGGACTGTATAGCTGTACCATTATGACATCTAATAAATGGGTACCGGATCTTTCACCAAAGACACTGTGTGTAGAGATTTTATTGGGGCGTGTGAAATGACCTGCAATGGGAACACTGCCCATTTTACTGGTGATGGAGACTATGTTGGCAGAGCTGCTTCAGGCATGGATGCAAAGCTAAAGTCTAGCTGTTCCTAGCTGCTCCCTTAGATGGAAGGGGGTGTATGCTGTCATGGAGGACAAACACGTCTGGCCGCAAGTGAGTGGACTATACCTAGCAGTCTCTCTGACTTCAGGAATGCACAACTGTGATGGAGGGCCTAGTGGAGACCCAGTCAAGGTGAGATCATGTGGACGATTCTGGAAGATATCAGACAGGCCCTGGGCCCTGGATTCAATTCAGTACTTGTTGTGCACCCGTAACATAGCAAGGGGGGAGGGGGGTGCCGACCCTACAACTCCATTCCATTAGGAAACAGAGGGCTGCTGTTGGTAGTTTATCTGGATTACTGAGAGGCCAATTCTGACAGGTCACAATAGCTCATGTGTCAACGATTACCTAGCATCTCTGCCAAGCTCAATTCTTCTGTTTCCCACTAAATCTAAACAAGCATTGAACCTCTGGGAAAACAACAAATAAAACAGCAACCCCCCCCCCCCCCTCCCAAATCTCAAAGTCTGTAATGTATACAGAACCTTACCAATTTGTGTCAGTTCAATGAGCTGTTACCACATATCCCCCCTCTCCCCAACCGGTGAGATCAAAGAAACTTTGCTGAAAGCTGTATGAGGCTGTGACAGTAAGAGAATAATGTTATGTCTCACCTCTCCTATTGCTCGTCATAGTTCATGTCTTTCTGTTGAGGAGAAGCGAAAACTTTTTGCAGATTTTCTTTGACTAGTAAGATCAGTTAAACATTATAATGTATGTAAACCCAATTATGAAATTTTTATACATCAACCTTTAACATGTTAAAGTCCTTTTCTATCCTTTTCTATCTGGAGCTTTAACTAAAAATAACACTCGGGATCCTAATATTAGAATTGTAGAATGTCTGTTATAGGATGAGTGGTCTGTCCCTCTCTGTCGAGCCAATAATTATTCATACCCCTGGCAAATTTTGACTTAAAAATACTTTATTCAATCAGCAAGTTATTTTTTGATGGAAAATGACATGGGTGTCTCGCAAAAGATAATAAGACCATGTACAAGAGGCATTTTTGTGGAAAAAAAAAATTCTCAGCTTTTATTTACAATTGAGCAAAAAGTGTTATTTCCAAAATTATTCATACCCTTCTCAAACTGTCACAGTCTCTGGGAAAATCCAAAGTTCTATACCGTTCCAAATAGTCCAAGCTGTTCTAAAGCATCCTAATTACCATGATTAATTGGGAACAGCCGTTTAAATATACTCAACAGGTGCAAAAACAGCAGCTCTCTGCAGTTGGTTTGTGGACACTCATGGCTAAGACAAAGGAGCTCAGTGAGGACCTGCAGCTGCACATTATGGCTGCTCACAAGAGGGAAAGGGCTAAAAGGCCATTTCTAAATATTTTCAGTGGCAACAGTGCAAAGTATAATTTAAAAATACGATGTTCCGCACTGTAAAAAATCTCAGAGGACGTGGTTGAAAGCCAAAAGTGTGCTGTGCTGGCCAGGAGGATAGGGAGAGAGGTGAAAAAGAATCCAAGGCACCATGAAAAAAGAGCAATACATGAGGATTCTCAACGACAACATCAGGCAGTCTGCAGAGAAACTTGGCCACAGTGGACATTTCAGCATGACAATGACCCAAAACACACAGCAAAAGTGGTGAAGAAATGGTTTGCAGACAATAACATTAAAGTTTTGGAGTGGCCCAGCCAGAGTCCTGACTTGAATCCAATTGAGAATCTGTGGAGGGAGCTAAAGATCAGGGTGATGGCAAGAAGACCCTCCAACCTGAAAGATTTGGAGCTCATTGCTAAAGATGAATGGGCCAAAATCCCAGTGGAGACATGCAAAAAGCTGGTCCATAATTATAGGATGTGTTTGATTGCTGTAATAGCCAATAAAGGATTTTCTATTGATTATTGAGAAGGGTGTGAATAATTTTAGACATAACACTTTTTGCTCAAATGTAAAAGCTGAGAAATGTTTTTTTCCACACAAATGCATCTTTTATATCGTCCCCCCATGCACGTTTAGATTTTGTTTAGATTTGGTCCTGCCGAGAATTGGCCAGGCACCCTTTGTGTGCCAGCATTTTACTTTGGATGGGGACACTGTTTTTTTTTTTATATATCAAATTTTATTGAATTTTTTACATTTTTTCAAACAATACAATACGATACAGAATTCAGTTTTCAGCATAGCAAGAATAATCACAGGAGGCCTATGGCCCGATAAATTTCTGTAGCATATATCACAATAACAAACAACACACATGGTATGGCTGGACAACAAATAGATACACATGTTAGAGCTAGATGTACAGGAAAAGGGAAATAAAGACCCAAAGTACACAGAGAGACATAACAGCAAATACCACAATATTCTTTTGTACTCTAACAGGCCCCTTCCCACTGACCAGGCCTTATAGCCACCAATTCCTTCCAGCCAACCAATCTACCTAAAACAACTTTAACCTTAAAACTACTAATAACCAGGTCGAAAGTACACACTCATAGGTCCCTTTAAAGACTGTAAACACCTTGTTGCCCCAATCTCCCGTTTAGTCTACAGCAATCTATTCGGCCCATTAGTTGCTCATTCCCCCCCAGCCCCGCTGGTAGTAGACTCCCTTACACGAACCTCTGGCGGGTCCATTCCGGTCAAGTAAGCTTCAAGGGCCCTAGCGCGTTACGGAGGTCGTTGAGGGCATACCATGAGGAATATTGATGTTGGAGCATCAACATTCGAATCTCTTGTGGTGACAGAGTCACCCCAATGTATTTGCGCCATCTGCGGAAGAACCTCGTGACCGCTTTGTCCGATTGGCTATGGGCTTCCAGATTGAATAGATCTCGGATCGCACGTTTCAGCTGAGACAATGGTGGAGGATCAGTGGCCAACCACTGCGCCATCACACACCTCCGTGCCGTCAGGAGGCACAGTTGCGTCCATTGTGATACCGCTGACGCAATGGAAGGTTGGGACTCCTCCTCTAGGTATGCAAATACCAATAAAAGGGGTTCCAGCGCGAGTGTCTCCCCGGTGATCTCATGGACATAGCGCAGAACTGACTGCCAGAACGCCTGAATGGCCGGGCATGTCCACAGGCAGTGATACAAGGGGGCTTTGAGCAAATGACATTTGGGGCACTTACCCGAGGAAATAATGTGAGGACTTGCGGAGGCGGATATGGGGTAAAACCCCATATATGCCTTATGCAAGATTTTAAATTGGGTCTCCCGCCATATCTCGCTCTGAATCAATTTTACCACAGACAGATACCCTTTTAACAACTTTTCAGGAAGGTCTTCCGACCGAACGTCCCTTGACCATGCCGTGGATTGGAAGGCAGCGCCCGTATCATTTACTTCCCACAACAGGAAACGATAAATCGAGGATATGGATGCCTGCCCATGCTTGATCAGAGAGTCAAACCCATGTGGCACAAAGGCCGCATCAGCTCTAGTCTTAAAGGAGCGCCAATAACTAACAGTTTGTAAATAATAAAAATGATGAGAGTCGGGCAGGGAATAGCGCTCAGCCAGGGTGGAGAAGGGCAACAGCTCATATGTAGATTTATGAAAGAAATGCACCAAGCGTACGAGGCCTTTTGCCGCTCATTCCCTATAAGCCGTGGAGATTGGACAGTGAGGCGCCGTAGGATTCCCTAACAGTGGAAGATGGAGAGACACCCTGCCGGGAGCTTTCTGCAGTTTGTGCAGTTCCCGCCAAGCCACCACCGTATCACGAATCAGTGTATTATGCTTTAGGACCACAGGGAGCCTTGCCGGGGGGGAGTGGAGCAGGGCCGGGAGAGACCATGGCAGGGCCATCTGGGATTCCAGTACACAGTTGGAATATATTGATGTGCTATTGATCCAGTCCACAGCATGGCGCAACAGACAAGCTAAATTATAGAGGCGGAGGTCTGGGACTCCCATCCCTCCCAAAATTTTGGGGAGGGTCAGTTTCTTGTATGCTATTTTAGCTCTACCACCTTTCCATAAGAACTTTGTGAAGGCCCTCCGAATGGTATCCACATCTTTGTGGCGCAAAAGCAGTGGCAAGGTCTGCAGGGGATACAGAAGCCGGGGGAAACAAGACATTTTGAGTAAATGGATCCTGCCAAACAGAGATAGAGGTAGTTTTGCCCACATTTTCTCTCTATCTGCTGGAATAGAGGGGGGAAATTCAGTGTGTAAAGGGAAGTCGGAGATTTCCCCACCTTAATGCCCAGGTAGGTAATATGTGTAGCCGCCTTGGCAAAGGGATCGATGCAAACCAATTCCCCCTCCTCCGGGACGTCAGGGTTAAAACCTCACTCTTATCCAAATTTATACACATTTATACGCACCTGAAAATTGCCCATACAGTGTCAGAGCATCAAGGATAGCAGGCACGTCATGTTCTGGATTCGCCGAGAAGCAAATGATGTCATCTGCAAACATAGCAGAGCGTAGACGCTCAGTCCCCACTTGTATCCCATGTAGGTCGGCCTTAGTGAGAAGATACCGAGAGAGGGGTTCCAGTTCCAAATTGAAAAGCAGGGGCGACAATGGACACCCCTGCCGCGTGCCTTTCTGCAGGGGGAAGGAAGGGGACAGAGCGCCGTGCAAACTAACACTTGCCGTGGGATTTAAGTTCATCTGCCGCAGCATGTGGACGAATGGGCCCCCAAACCCCATATCATGTAGTACCGAAAAGAGCCAGTGCAAATTTACATTGTCAAAAGCCTTTTCGGCATCTAATGACAAGAGTATAACATCCTCCTCTGTATGCGTTTTAGCGTACTCCAGTGCAGCCAGCACCTTACGGATGTTGGAAACTGCGGATCGACCCTGAATAAATCCCGTCTGGGCAGGATCTATAACCTGCGGCATAATCCCGGCCAGACGGTCTGCCACAATTTTTGATAATATTTTGGCATCCACATTTATTAGAGAAATAGGTCGATAAGAGCCAGGTAACAGCGGGTCCTTGTTGGGCTTGGGTATCACCCTAATATGTGAGTCACGGGCCGTTGGGAAGTATGCACCCCCCTCCCAGACCGACATATAGAGAGCTTTAAGCGGTTCCCCTATTTAGGGTAGTAGGAGTTTAAAAATTTCCGCCTGAAGTCCATCAGGACCAGGGGACTTAGAATTGGAGAGCTTGGACACTACTCGCGCAATGTCCGATACCGTAATAGGGGCATTCAGTTTTTCTAACATCTGTTCCGAAACCTTGGGCATATCAAGGGAGGAGAGAAACTCCACCCCCCCAGGAGGAGAAGGATGGTGTTCCGTGTATAGCGCTCTGTAGTAATCAGTAAATAAAGCATCTATCTGAGACTGGGAGTGACACAACTGGTTCCGGGCATCCCTCAGACCAGAAATATATGTAGGCTTCCTAGTCCCCTTGGTTAAGCTAGCCAGTAAGCGACCCGCCTTGTTACCCTGCTTATGGAATTTTAATCTGGCATGGGATTCCCTTAGCAACTCCAGCCTCTGTGACCAAAGATCAAAACCCTGTTTGCAGGCGTACCACTCGTCACGATTACTCTTAGAGGGGCATAATGTCAGCTCCGCATGGGCCACCCTCAGACTCGCACTGGCGGCCGTAAAGGCCGCACGTGTGCGTTTTTTTTACCTTAGCAGCGTAAGCAATGATTCTGCCTCTCAAAAAGGCCTTCCCAGCTTCCCAGTAGTGCGCTGGGTAATCCAGGTGTGGTTCGTTAAACTCCTGATACTCGCTCCAAGCCGATTGAAGCACGGCAGGGAACTCCTTGTCTGAGAAAAGGTGCGACGGGCACCGCCAAATAGGGGGGAGGTCCGCTGCGGTCGTTCCCTAATTTCCACCGACACCGGGGCATGGTCGGCTATCACCAAGTCGTGAATCTCAGTCTCTGTAACGCACGGAATCAGAGACTCGGACAGGAAGAGATAGTCAAGTTGTGATAGAGAGTGATGGACCATGGAGACAAATGAGTACTCCCTGTCCACCGGGTGGTGCACTCTCCACACATCAGTCAGGTTTAGTGCTTCCAAAAACAATGTCAAAGGGGTCTCAGAAGGTATAGGGGCATGCAGCCTTCTCCCTGAACGGGGGGCCTCCAACTTGCGGTCTTCACTCAAGGACATAACCGTGTTAAAGTCGCCCCCCACAATTACCGCCTCTGTGGACGCCTTGCCAACCCAGCTACCTAGATCCTGAAAAAAGGTCGTCGTAGGGGAATTGGGGGCATACACATTGAAAATGGTCACCTCACCCTGTGTGGTCTGAATCACCGCTTTTACACCCCTACCATCCGGCAGAGCCTCCTGAGAGAGTAAGGTAGGGAGGGAGGCGCGAAACAAAATGAGCACGCCAGCCTTGCGGCCAGCCGCCGCTGAACCTACCACCTCCCCAACCCACAATTTGCGCATGCGGGGAAAGTCAGTCTCTGACAAGTGGGCCTCCTGGAGGAGGGCCACATCAGCCTTTAGGCGTTGTAAGTGTCTGAGCACTTGGTAGCGTTTTTGGGGGGTACGCAACCCTTTAACGTTCCATGATATCACTCGCAGAAATCAGCATAAACAATACAGATCTATCAAATTGCCATCTATTACCATACATAAGCCATGCAATCTCTAGCTCAATATCAGTAGGGGTTGGGGTGTCACTAGTCGGCCGTCCAGGGGCAGCCAGAACCACACAATGACCAATAAGTGTAAATACATTTCGACCAAATACAAAAAAACCCTGCACATATAACGGAGCATAGCCAGACAACCGTGTAGGCAAACAAAAAACAATAAACATCAAAGTATACATTACGGTAAGGACTCCACTTTTTTCTTCATGTAGGTCCATCAAAGGAAAAGGGCAGAAAACAAGCAATCTGGAGGGAATAGGAATGTCGGGCCGACCACCCTGTGAAGGTTTACAGCTCACTGTTCAGTGTGTAGTCAGCCATCACTCCCTGGGGAAAGTTGAGGCGATGTTCCTGCTGTTGGGCTTTTGCGTACGGGCGACACGTCGTCAGCGGCACGGGGCGAAGATCTTGGGGTGTTGGAGAGCTGGTCCGGTGTCACGGAATTCAGGAACCTGGCGGCTTTCTCTGGATCGTCGAAGGAGTGCTGCTCCCCGTCCTGTGTCTGAAAGTATAACTTGGCCGGATAAGCCAAGGTGAAGCAGATTTTGTCCCGGTAGAGTTGGGAGCACACAGTGGAAAAGGCTCTGCGTTTCTGAGAGACCTCCGCCGAATAGTCCGCAAATAGAAGGAGCTTCTGGTTAGCAAACACCAGGCGCCTCACTCGTCGATAGGCTCTGAGGATGTCTGTCTTCTCTGCATAGTCCAAGTATTTAGCGATCACCGGCCTAGGGTTCTTGCGGTTAGGCTGCAGGGGTCCCAGTCTGTGGGCTCGCTCCACCTTGCAAACAGCATCCAGGCCCAGGTCCCCTGGGATGACTTCAGCACAGTATTCCCTAAGCTGTGCAGGGCGAATGGTCTCAGGGATCCCCAAGATGCGGACATTATTCCTGCGAGATCTATTTTCTAAGTCCTCCATCTTAACCTTCATCTCTGCCACTTGCTGTTTAAGATCAGTGTCCTGGGAGGACTGCTGCTGGGACGTGTCCTCAACCAGGGAGAGCTAAGATTCAAGCTCATCCAGCCTCTGATTCTGCTCTGCCACTTCCTGCTTGAGAGTTTTAATCCCCCTGGCTACAGCTGCATCTACTGCCTGCTGGATGGTAGGCTTCAGCAATCTAGCCACCGCCAGCGCGATTTTTTGATGGTCTCCATCCTGTGCTTCATCTCCCAGCAGGGAGTTGTCATCTTTCTCGCGCAGCGGCGCCATTTTGGATTTTTTTGAGCGCGGCGTGCTGGGGCCATTGCGACCCGCGGCGCGGGAACGGGCGCGCGGGGAGGCGAGATACCTGTCCATCCCGTGTCCTGAGTGTCCGGGCAGCCGAGCGGAGGGGTCAGGGGCGCTGATGATTGCCGGTTTTATAACTTTAAACCCTCCAGGCGCGGGAGCTCTCTGCCTGCACTGCTCCTACATGAAGCACCGGAACCGGAAGTTGGGACACTGGTAAGCTTAATTTGAATTACAAGTTTAAGCTTGTGATTTGCACCTGATTTAGTGTCAGATCGACCATCGAGTGAAAATCTAAGCATGTATGGAGGGTTTCAGTCATATCTTTCGCCATCGGCAGATTCACTGAGAATGGGGCAGAAAAGGCAGAAAAGACCGGAGCTCTCCCTCCTGGCTGAGGCAAGCCCGAGCAATCCACTAGGATCAGTAGACTAGATCCATGGATTCCTGATAAGCACAATGTAAACAAAAATACTTACCATATTTTTGGACTATAGGACGCACCAGACTATAAGACGCACCCAGTTTTTAGGGCAGAAAATCCAGAAAAAAAAGATTTAATAC
>CM070034.1:115072667-115088168 GCA_036250615.1 Ptychadena robeensis
CCCCCCCAATTTTGGGGGTGAAAAAGTGCGTCTTATGGTCCGAAAAATACGGTAAATGTTAGTTTCTCTCTCAAACTGCTTATTAGCTAGATTGTTGTAAGTTTTCCAATATCGACAAATGCTGATACATTGCGGTTGGTTAGCACATTTCTATAATATTCCATCACAGTATCTTGCAGTTGATTTCTAGCAACCAATCACCTATCCACAATGGTGCGGGTCCCTGGGGGCCTTATAATTAAGTGATCGCTTCACCCCTCCAACGTTGTTGGTAATTACAGCAATTTGCACGTCTTTATGCATTAACAGCCCCCTGTCACGATGGGCTACTGAAAAGGTTTTTTTTATCAGACAAAGGCATGTTGTGCTGGGGTGGCATTAACGCACTAGGGTGGTAGGATTTTCTCCCCTCATTAAATCAACACACTGTTGCAAAGCCAGGCTTAGGGCTTGTCCCCACTTAGGCGAAATCCTGCAGTCTCCTATGATTATAATTGCGCCATGGAGAACGCAGGTGATTGCGCCCATGTATCTGTTGGGGCTCATCGCCACAGCTGTAGACAGCCGCGATTGGGTGCAGCCACAGTTGTGGGCCCCTGATCCCAGTCATCGACATGAATGGACAGGTTCAAACCACTTCTCAAATCAGTGATTTTTAAAAGCGCCCATTCATTCTCTATGAGCGCAATCAGGGGCGTTCGGGCAGTTATAATTGCGGGAGATGGCCATAAGTGGGGACAAGCCCTTAAACTAGTCTAGAATTGTAGTTGAGTATCTACAATTTAAACAGAGCTGTAGAAGATAAGCTGGCCAACGGCCATAGATGCTTAATTTTTTGTACGATTTTAGACCGTTTACAACGATGCATGTTTTAAGTGTGCGATCGACTGAAATGACAAGAAATCGCACGAAAATTGGGCATGTCTGTAATTTTTAGTCAATCTATCGCGAATTCAAGGACATTATTGGAGACCTTAAGATCTACCCTTTCGATAAATCGTATCCCGAAAATGGTGCACTTTTTGATCGATGTACGACTTATGATCACTCAATTGCATGTCATGATCGTTTCAAAAATCGAACTCTGGGAAATCTAAGCGTCTATGGCCAGCTTAATATTTTTTTCCCGATAAGGTAAAGAGTGTAAATCCCATTTCCCATTTTTTTGGGATAGGGTAAAGAATGTAAAAATAAGACAAGAGCTCCTCCTACTGGCTGCATGTCAAATTATAAAATATTTGCTGGATATACTGTATTGTTCAGACCATAAGATGCACCCAAAAATTTGGAAAGAAAACTAGGGGTAAAAACAGACACAGCCATTCAAATATGAATCAATGAATATACAGAAAGTTCCAGCAAAGTACTGGCAGGACTGGACCATGTAGTATACACTCTATATTCTTCCAGCCAAAAGGTCAGTGCCAGGAGGGAGGTCTTCGCTGCAGGGCTTAAACTTTAGCATGTATCTATACAGTAGCATTACCCATTCTCTGAACACACTGACCAACCTATGAAGAGACACATTTTACAATCTGGCACTTGCAACGTACGCATCGGAGGAGATATGAGTCCTTGTTACAAAATGTATTTATTACAATGCAGAATGTCAATGTAAGTACACAACCCATGTTATCTAATTGTAAAATGTCTCTACATAAGTTGGTCAGTGTGTTCAGAGAATGGGTACTGCTAGTGCTAATGCAGATAAGATCTCTTCTTGGCAGTGGCATTTTTGGCTTAGCTGGAGGGAATGGAACACATTTCTTCCTTCTGGGATGCATAGCTATTGCTCCCAGGATGGTTGGGACTAAAAAAGAAAGCTTTTTTTACATATTCGGATCATAAGACACTTTCCCATTGATTTTAATAGTAAAAATGTGTCTTATTATCTGAAAAAATATGGTATGTTCTATTTAACTGATTTAATGAAGGAAAATATATATCACAAGGTTCACATAAAATCTATTTAAAAGCACAGAGGGAGCAGTGCAGATTTTATTGTAGGTATGGTAATGTATGTTTATACCAGTTTCCGATTCTTCTGTCTGTGTTGCTAAGATATAATATCTTTCCAGTAAGACTTCTCTGTTGAGATATAGAGGCTGATAAAAGTAAGGGAAATGGCACTCGGGTGGTGCCCAAAGCAACCAATAAACTTGAAGTTGTCCGTTTTCTGGCTCAGTCAAGAAGATAAAAATTTGTATCTGATTAAATGCCATGGGCAGTGCAGTGTCTTCTCTTTTCTTATAAAGCAAATAATACTGGTCACAAGATCATTGGGATGAGATGCCTGAGTGTGATGAAATGTTTGCTATTATTTGTGTATCAAGAGACCACAATCCATGCTTGGTGTGAAGCTCTGCAGTTATCTCAGGTAATGCTAACCCCCTGGAATTAAAACATTAGTGCTACCACTAGTGACTTGTTCATAAAAGAGTCCATGAACCATCCTTATTTTTGTCAACTTTTAGTCATATTATTCCATTATAACTGTATTTCTGTGCAAAATGTCTGTAGAAACATGGTTTTCATTTTGGTTTTTGACCTCATGAACCTATTGACTTACTAGACACCATTGTCTACAGATGCCACCCAACATCATGAGGGAAGCCTCTCTATATTGAGATTGTTGCAGTCTTAGAACTGCGAAATGGGTAGGTGTTCACAAACTTAGTGAATATACTGATCATATTAGCACAACGTGATACCTACCAGGACATGAGTCAACCATGAAGAAGTATTGTTAATAAGACTGACTTCTATCATTAAAAAAATGTAGACGAGAGACGTGTTGGTATGCTGACTTTAGTTTCACATTTCCAAAAGAAACCACCAATGGCAGCTCACATGTTAAATGTATGGGAATTCCTCCTATCTGCCTCATTTTCACATTATTGACAACCTCCTTTATTATTCTTTGCTTACAATAGCTGTGTCCTTCTAGCGGCATTGAGGCCTGATTTGAAAATGACACTGCGCTTCTGTGTACACGCGGTTGGTGGGTTCGGGTACAGCTGTAAATCACTGAAAACCTCCCCCATATGCCATCCCTATAGGGGACGAGGGGGGGGGGGGTGTCTTGTTCTTCTACTGGCCATTAGAATAAGCCCAAAATGTAGCCAGTTTGTGAGTCATATTTGTGTATGGTAGAGCCTAAATCACAGCATGATTCTTTCAAGTTTCTATTGCTGTCTGTGTATCCTTTAAGATAATTTACTCTCTAATTTTCCAGACCACTAATATCACCAGGAATGAAAGTGCAGTGAAATAAAAAAAATGTAGATTGCCAGGAAAAAAAGTCCAATCTGGAGCATGTGCACAGATCTTTAGAAAGAAGTTGATCGTTCATGCATAGATCACATGCATAGATTGACTGTCAGACCACTATTCAACTGAGATTATTTTAATTGCACAAGTTGATCTAATTAAAGATCAATTGGACAAAATTTGTGTATGTTGCGGGGTGGTACTGTTAGCGAGAAATGGGTTACCCAGTAAGGATAATACCCCTTAGTTTAGGAGGAGTATATTCTACCTTTAATAGTATAAGTGGTTATGTTCTTGCTGTAATTTGTGCTGCATAGTGAGATAACTTTTTATAGTGGGGAAGTTACCCCATGGTTCTTCATCGGTGGATCTTCCACAGAGAGTAGATCCTGTCCCATAAGAATGCAGGCAAGCCTTCTGTAGGACTGAGGAACTGGATTTCTCTGTATTTAGCAAGACCTAAGCTAGTGTGGAGGTTAACCAATAGGTCTTAGGACTGTCATCACTAAAAAGGCCTATAGAGGCACCACTGGGACTGGGCACAGGCTTAGACTTTTTGATTATATGAAACAGACATGTAGAGTCCATAGGACTTATGAAGGGAAAATTCCAGAGAGGTGACTCCAGACCCGGCGTGAAAAGGTAGCAAGGAAAGTACCCAACCCCCACTCTGAGGCCCTGCACATGTTGCATGTACAACTACCTTTAGGCATGTGGATAATCCAGTTTTGGTCCTCGATTTCTGGAAAACCCTTACTATATAGGAATGAGCAAAAAATATAATAATATCTGAAATTATTCAAGTTAAATGATATAGGACACATTTGTCATTTATATTTTTTTGTTATTTTAAATACAAAAATTGATAGATGAATTGTCTTGAATCATAGAGGCCAAACACAGAACACTTAGCTAGAGCTGAGTGACACCAAGCAGCAGTGTTTTTGACATGAAAGATGTCCCTGTAATTGTATACTTTCTATAAAGTGGACCTACCACCAGAAGAACATTATTACATGAATGGCACTAGAAATGAAGATTATAGGGAGGAAACATAAAAAAACTAAAAACTTACCTGCAATTAGTAATTTAAGAAGATCCCTCGTAGCATCCCCTCACTTCCTGGTCGGACATCGGCCACCAAGATCTCAGAGTGCAGTGTTTGTTGGGTAATTCTATGATCTCAGCTCTCCATTCAAGGTATATTGAGGAAAATTCCCATAGAAAACAATTGAATGCCCCCCAGTGGCCACCCAGGATATTACACCTGGAGCTACCCTCGGAAGCCTGGCGAATAAATATGGAATCACTGAACATCAGGTGAGTATATATTTTTGTTAGGATCCTGGAGCCCTAAGCCACCTACATATTGAGTTTACATCCGCTTTAAGTTAAAATTGGAATTTTGTAAGATACATTAAAATAAACAGTGTGTGAATTTGTTGTGCAACCAAGTTCTCAGCACAGAACACCATTGCTTGTGTGATGCTCCATTTTTCCCCAGAAACTTACATCGAATGCTTTTCAGTGGAAGAGCCAGAAGCATCAATTTTTCAGATGCATCCTGCAATTTATTAACAGTGAAGCACACTTTCCTATAATGCCAGCGGCTGGAGATATTGTATCCTCAGAAGAGAGTCTCTGCCAGCTTTCTGTCTGCATGTAGATAAAGATTTCAGAGAACATTAGAAGTCTGTTTTGGCCCAAAGAAACCCAGGTCATGGGGGGAGGGGGTGACTTTTGTAATCCTTAATTTCGGTGGTTTTTGCTCCCCTAGCAAGCATGGAAGGAGTTCACTCAACATTGCAAAACCTGATATCTCTTTTTGTTTTTACCCTTGCTATGAAGAACATCCTGTGGTGATTGATCTGCAATTGGCACGGAGATTCCAGCGCTGTGAGTTCTTGGCACTGGAAATTCAAGTTTTCTATGCAGGACATACAGATAAGGTAAGTATTTAGTTTAACAGCTCTTAAGGAGTTAAAAGAATGTTAGGTTAAGGGCTAATGTACAGTATTCTATAAATCAGCCATATATATAGAATTCCCAACTCCTGACCTTTGGTTCTTTTGAACAGCCCTGAAGAATATTAAGAATATTTATTAGTTTTGTTTATTACTTAAGAATTCTGTCACTCTGTCCATTATGTATTTTTATAGTTATTTGTTTTATTTATGCCATCTTTTTATAATGGATCTTGCTGAGACATATATGAAATGTCACACAGTATTCAAGGGTTGCTTTAGGAAGCATTCATGTAGAAGTATTGATTTGTGGAAGGTCCTGTACTGTCAGTGATCACTAGTATTGTCATGTTGCATATCGTCATTCTCTGACTGCCTCTTGCAGCGTGTCGTCCAACCATCCTTTAATCATTCCTCTTCATCATGTACACTTTGATTTCCTACTAAAAATGACCACAATCTCTCAGCACAGGCAGCACATTGCACTTTGAGATTTATATTTGGCTGGGCTTGATACTAATACCATAGTAATGTCTTAAGTTTAAACCTAAACTTTTGGCAATATCTAAACACTGCTGAAGCTAAAGCTGCTAAAGTACCGTATTTGAGTTTCTATCCATGGTGTTCTGAGATGTACAAAGCTGAGTTGTAAGTGGTAGAGGGGTGTGTGCCAAGAAAAGAGCAGGTATGGCGAAGACAATTTTGCATGCCTCACATAATTTATGCAAAATGGACAACAGGCAAGTGAAACAACAGGCTGAGTATTACATGCTCCGAAACATAGATATGTAGACAAGGCCAAAACCTGCTCTTGTAGGAAAGTGTCACAGAGTGCATCGCACGTTTCGGGGTGAATCTGGGGGCACCTGTCTTGCAACTTCTGGACCCTTCCCCTCTGATCTCATCACCTCCATCACAGCTGCAACTCCCCGCTGGTCAGGGAGGCCACTAGGAATAGTCCACTTACATCAAAGGGAGCAGCTAGGAACAGTGGAACTACCACTTTGCAGCCGGCCTCGAGCACCTCTGCACCACAGTCTCTCGCTCTCAGCAGGGTTGTTACACACATCCCAATAAAAGCTTCCAAACATGATATCTTTGGTGAAAGATCTGGTACCCAATTATTGGTGTCATCACGGTACAGCAATACAGTCCATGCCATGCCAACCATCCGGGAGCAGCCATTAACGATTACTTCAATATCTGGCTAAGTCCGCCTCCATTGACAGTGGCAGTGACACCCTGCAGGGTTAGGGTAACCCTTACCCCTTAGTTGGGGGACAAGGGAGGATATCACAATCACATCTCGGCTATCTCAGGGTCTCCGGCTCTGCAGGCCTGCATTGCCTTCATTCTACTTGAACCACCAGAGCTTCACTCTCTGCACTCTTCTCCTGGTGAAGCCCACCTCCTCCCTTAACTGGGCCTTATAATACCTCTCCTCAGGCTGGTCACTCCCAGATGGCATCAGACATCAGGCATCAGACATAATCTTCTGGCATGTTCCTTGACTTACCAAGCACCTGCTTTACCCAGTAACCATGTTACATCCTCTTACAATACGTCAGCACAGCACAGTTAATTGACTGCTGCTTCTCTCACTCACAGTGTCAGCTTTACTGTACGATGGGTGCAATAGACTAGGGAACAGTACTCCTTTATGAACTTGTGTTATCTACAGTATGTAGGTCTAGACATCTCTTACTTGAACTGACAACAGAGACTGTGCAGAATTTAGGATACCGATATGTCACTAAAAATGGATGCCCGCAGGCAGATATGTGTTAAATCTGCCTTCACAGAGCGGCAATAATAAAACAGCCGGCAAATGAATCCTATCTCACATCTTCAGACATGCATGACTTTATTTATTAATGGCACATTAATTTGGATTTCAGGGCTATTAATTAAAACATTTATAATTACAGGCCATTCTAATTTACTGTATTTCATGCCATGTTGTCATCAGTAAAAACCCTGCTCTGCGCAGATCCAGCTATTGCCTCGATTTGTGCTCTGCGGTGCTGCAAGGGGTTAACACTTATTAGCAACTGTCAGTAGTAACTTGAAATAGAATCAAGATGTCACCAAAGTGTTCCCAACAAAAGACATGACTTTGTATACATATGGCATATGCACATTGCGCATACAACAATGAATACATTATCTCAGAATGGAAGCGGAGGGCCATGGTGGTGGCTTCAAAGTCTGTTCACTTACCCGGAGCTGCAGATTGGATTTCAAGCTTAATAATTATCTGTCTCACTCTGCAGATGACATTATACATGGGCAGTTAAAAGAAAGTTATATTCTAGTTAGAAATAAATCTTTTTCTTTATACAGGTGAAGTGAGACCTGGCTGGATCATCAAATGTTCAAAATGCATACACTTGCTTTTAATGAATGTTGTCCTAGGACATGGCAGACATCTTAACCCTTAGTAGGGCATAACTAGTATTCTGCTAGAAGTTGCAGTTGCAACAGAGATGGTCAACGTGGATTGTTCTTTCCATGACAACCTCAATGGTATTTACAGTGTTGTAAAGCCCAAGAGCATAAAGGGAATGGCAGCTTACTAGTCCTTAGATGTGGTATTTTCCTTACCTTAGCTAAGTTGAATTTGCTGATTCAGACATTTGATAAAAGGTTTGTAGATTTTAATACGGCCCATTGTCACCTTAATGAAAATATGTTCAGGGTCCCCTCTGCTTGTTCCCTGGAATGAGCGTGCATAATGCTATCCGGAGTCTGAACATCCACTTTATCTCCATCTCTGTATTTTCATTGAAATATGGCAGTTAGGTTTATTTTTTTTCATTTTTATACCTTACTGGCAGCATGCTTTCTTTGTTTAAAGTGTACAAGAAAATAAATTGGGACACCTATGGCAGGTGGCCATTACAAGCTCTTGGTCCTGCGCCTCTGTCAAATTTAAGAACCCATTATGGCTCATAAGTCAAAAGGTTTGCCCACCCCTGTTCTATTCCATTAATAGCTTAAAAGACAGACCAATAGCACCTCTCTCAGAAAAATATCCTGCATGTGTCGGGGGAGCAGGAACCAGGTATGGTGGGTACGAGGGAGTGGAGGGTAGATGGACTACCCCTCAAAGAGCAACTCTTCACAGGAGTTAGGACTTAACAAGATATTCTGATACACAGCAGTTCCAGGTGATTGAGCTTAATCAGTATATGGATAAAGCTGAATAAAGGGAATGTCTCCGTTGTTGGAAGAAAACCTACTCTGTCACTGAAGTGTTGGTTGTCTTCTTGAGAAAGCCGTTTGGCGAAACGCATCAAAGACTCATAAATACTGTGTGAAAAATTCTTGTGTGCCAGGTCCTCCATCTGTAAGGAGTAAATAGGGAGCACCAGTGTGTGGAGCCTCCTTTCATTTCAGAGGAGGACAATCATGAACAGAGTTATGCCCTATGATGTAATAGCGGCAATGGGATTATAAATACTGTGAGTACTGTGTAAAAAAAATTTTTTCTCTGATAGAGAGAGTTTTTTCTATGTTACTGTCGGTCTGTAAATGATGGAATAGAACTTTTAAAAAAAGGTACTACTGCTTTTGACATATAAGTACCGTATATACTCGAGTATAAGCTGATGCGAATATAAGCCAAGGTACCTAATTTTATGAACAAAAAAAAGTCAGAGTGGAGTTTTCTAAATGAGAAAAATATAGATAAAGCACCATTGCCCCTAGACATAAATCTAAATGAATCTTAGTGCCACAACCTCAATAAAGTTAAGAGGACACGGGTTTTTGTAATTACAGGATGGGGTTTTAAAGCAATTCTTATAATTCAAACATGAAAATAATTTTCCATTTAAAAAGTCATTATTATTCTGGGACCAATACATGGAATGGAAATAGAAACGTATTTTCATGTTTCAATCACCAGCAAACACCAGGGCAGGTAAGTGGGCCCATGACTCTGACTTGAGTATAAGTCAAGGGGGGGCTTTTTCATCAAACCTTCTAATCAAGTACATATGGTAATTATCCTTGGAAACCCACATGTATGTTATATACAAACTTATTCCAAATTGAAAAGAGGTGCCAGTAACATAAATCCAGACAGGCCCGGAGCCAAAAGACAGAAACCTATGCAGAGGGACTTTATGACTGGGTTAAGATGGAGCTGGGTAAATCTTATAAACATGATAAGTTATCTTGTTATGGTTTCTTCTTATGTTATTATGTTATCTTGTTCCAGCTCTACCGGATTGGTTGGGTCAGTTGCTAGGAGGGGTCATCCTGTAGTTTAGTGTGAGAGAATTCACCACACTTCTGTAGGATCAATTTCCCATCCCCCCTCCGTTAATTTTTCTTTGGTTTATAAAACTTTAATTAATTCCTTTGTTTTCAGGATTCAAAATTTGTCACGGCAGCTGCAGGCTTGTAAGGCCCTTGAAGATGGTCTGGTCCTATAAAAGGAATGGACCGTCGTAGGTACAGAGTGTCTCCCTTTGTTAAGGATGTCGGAGTGCCAGGGAACTAGTTCTATAAGGTGGTATCTGCATTTTATTGAAATTGAGTTGGTGTAGTGCGGCTGGAGGCCGATGTATTGGATGATGCAGATACAGGGTGCTAGATAACTGCCTTTAAGGGACCTTCATTTTAATCTTTAATGGTCTGTTTAATTATTGTTATATATTATATTTTGTTAGTTATGTTGGTGCAGGGCTGCCGAGTTTCAATTATTCCAGTTAAGTTTTTTGGTGAGTGAAGTTTGTTGAACAATTTAAACAAAAGGGACAGCTATCCTTTACACCCTAGTCATGCCTTGAGGTGGCCATTTTCTCTACAGTATCTATGAATGAGGAATGTAGCCATGTTTGGACAATAGGTCTGCCATCCCAAATGGGATAAAAAGTTTAAACTGTTTTGTCTTTGCTTTGGAGATAAAGGCCTTTACTATTTGAATAAATGCTAAACATTGGTTAGTCTCAGCTCTGTTACTTTCAGCTTTATTCAGTTTCCTTAACTGAGCTGACTGGCTGGCAGGGTGAATTGGTAACACAACTATGTTACATGGGTGGTAGCTAAGTGTAATTCCCTTCAAAAGGTAGGAGAGAAATGGAAAATAAGTCTGCCACACTCCAGTTTAAAATAAGAGCAGTTCCTCTAAAAGGACAGAACATGTCTGATTAGAAATGACAGTTTATATCTGTTCGACTTCCTGTTATTCCTAATCAGGATATTGCCTTCAGTTTGTATCCAAAATATACATCAAGGAAGTGGCCTGTACTTCCCTCCTAGTTGTATGTGCTATGGATGCTTCACCTGCAAGGTCCGTGAACAGGTGGAGCGGACTTTTAAAATACGCCGTCCACCTGTTCGCGGGAAGATCAAACACCAGTACTGCTCACGGACTAGAAGGAGTGCGAACATCCATTGCGGACAGTTTTGCCATCACTTCATATCAAGGAACAGGACTAGGCTATGATATTTTTTTGTAGTAACTAGAATACCTATAAGATTATGCTGGTGACTAGTGTTGAGCGGCATATGGTATATTTAAGTTTGCGTAATTTCGTGAATACATCAAGGAACACTAGAAATTCTTAAAATTCGATTCAACGGTATTCTAATGCCTTACATCGTGTGTAGCTGTTTGCAATTATTCGCAAAGATTCACAAACCAAATTTACAGCTTCTCTTCAACATTCTGTGATCTTAGCCAGTACGAACACTGTGTGTATTGCGCGTATCCATTCTCAATGTGCACAAATACAGTGGGCCAAAACTAAAAACTTGGACATCATCACAGGCCAACATTGCTATTTATTGAAAAAAAATTCTACAGTTGAGTTTTTTTTCTTTTCATCAGACATAACAATTAACCTTTTCATATGAGTACAAACTTAAGTTTTAAAATCTGGAACAAGTGCAAGAGAACAACATAGCATGTGACATCTAATGTAAAAAAGACACATCTGTGGCATTCATTTCTTTAATAACATAAAAAAACTTAAGGGCCAAACATAATCTCACTGTAGGCCAGTTTTGACCCCTTTGACAACCATGTGATATATAAATGACAGGTGGTGGGATTGTCCTCTGTGTGGTGAGGCTAAATCTCTACTTTAAATTGATCTCAAGGCCACGAGTTCAGTCTGGCAGTAGGGTCAAAGAAGAATCAGAGGAGCAAAAGGACTGATCTGAAGGATACCATAGATACCTGAGGGTAGGACACTCATTTATCTTTTTGGCACTGACTGGGCTAATTCAAGTTGGACTTAAAGTCCCTTAGTGAGCAAATTTGCATGCCAAATATATGACCTCTAGTAATTAATGCAAACATATTTTCTACCAAATAATCGGTACTAAAAATAAGCTACTCTTTGATTTTAGACGCGTTTTTGGAGAAGTCTGTGATCTCCCATGGGCATATTGTTACTATCTTTACCCTTGTGCTAGGTATCACACAAATATATGATTTATTAAGCTGTGTAACAATATAGTTGTTTTGCTTTGTTAATTTTGTATCTTATATGCATTGTATATTATATTTCTCTAGAATTGCTCTTGAGAAAACCCCAGTAGCAAAATTGATATTGATTTAGAGAGTACACGGGGGTAGAAACCCACAGATAATGCCCATTGGTTACTTTTTGGACACTGTGAAAGTGTATTGTACACTTTTATGCCCTTATTTAAAAAAAAAATAATTACATGCTTTATGCTAATGCATTTGTAAAAAATGTAATACTGTAAAAGGAAGCCTGTGATGATTCTGAAGGTAAGCTCTAAAGGGCAGATACCTCCCTTTTGTTTTTGTCTTACCTTACCAGTCTATTTCTGGATTTTTTTAATCATTAATGATGATAATATGCATATAATGCATTCATTTATATACCTGTATAGCTAGTCATACATATTGCTTAAGTGTAGCCTGTATTTCCTGCATTAGATTCTGTACAACACAATGGAAGGTGATCGAACTATATAAATTAAAAGAAAGTTTATAACATAACAGAGAAGTTGGTCTTGGCTCAGGATATTGAATAGGAGAGCCAATGTCTTCTTCCATTTTTTATAATTTAAGTAGAAAGGTAGACGAGATAGTTTAATTTGGTTTATTACCCCCTCTATCAAAACCCATGTAAATAAGTCTTTCCTGTAATCTGGTGATGATACATTCAGATTGGTTGCCATGAATTGCCATGTTTTTGTATTATATAAAACGTATCTAATTATTTTAGCAGCAATACTATGAATTTATCTTAAATTTACCAAACATCCTTTCCCAGCTGTGATAAATGTTACATTCACTTAGTAATATACACTGCCTGGCCCAAAAAAAGTAGCCCCCTGGATTAAAGGCAGGACAGCAGTGCGATGACATCAATCATTGCGCCGTAATCAAAGCTAAAGGTGGTCCAATGAAATATTAGAGTGTGTGACCTTTTTTTTGGTGGTGACTTTTTCTGGGGCCAGGCAGTGTATATCACATAAACAGGTAATAGGTCCATCTCCAGGTACTCCACATGGAATATATTGAAGATTTAATAGACATTGTTGTCACTGTTGACTTTCACCCCCGGGTGTGGAGATCTTCTTTCCCTGAGACCAGAATGTTCATCTCCTTCCTCCTTGCTTTGAGTTAATGGGAAGAGATTTTCTTCTTCAGGTTCAGGACCTCTGCAGGTAGAGCAGAGACATTGACAGACAATGAGGCAGGACTAGAGCATCAGAGACATTCTGCGAGGAAACGAAGAGCCAGAACAAAGACAGAGTGTGTGTTAGTATAGGGAGAAATCACATACAGTGTGAGCAGCTATTGATGAAAGACTACAAGTTGGCTACATATCATATCATATTATATTGGATCCCACCAACTGTTTACCAGGCATAGATAATTGTTTTATGAAACACCCTATTTCATTGCCCACCTTATCAGACACTAAGAACATTGTTCTTTTCAAGCAACAATCAGAATAACAGATTTGCCCTTTCCTGCTGGTTTCTATAGGAGGGTAAAACCACATACAGATTGCTATCACCATCATCTGCATTTGTTAATAGATGGCAAAACACTGAGTTCAATAAATGTCCAGGCTGAGGAGCACTATGTAGGGGGGTGCAGGAGCTGTTGCCCCTTCTCTCTTAAAAGAAATGAATGGGAATTGTATGCACACTTATCTTTCTTTTGTTATGAAAAATAATATTGACATTTCATTCATAGTGAAAATTATAGTGTATAACTGAAGCCAAGTCAATTACGCCCCTCCTTAGGATGACCCTGGCCTAGGCCCACGTAAAAGTTAATGGGTGTTTCTTTAGTATGTCAACATGCCTTGTGTTGGATCTAATTTTTAAATAGCTCTTAACCCACGCCATTCTATAAAGAAAATACTAATTAATTTTCTGAGCACAATACAAATTAGCAATTTGTTTTTCTTTTGTATGAGTTATGCTGATATGCTTCAGCTATGTTATATATGAATGAGTGAGTACCCAAGAGCCTATACTGTACATTACTTGTTTCATCACATGGCCCATAAATGTTCCTTGCAACATGGCTTTAATTGTGTTGAGCAGCATATGGTATATTCGAGTTTGTGTAATTTCACAAATATATTAGGGAACATTTGAAATTTGTAAAATTCTATTCAACTGTATCCTATTGCCTCACATTGTGCTTAGCTGTTCGCAATTATTTGCAAAGATTCGCGAACCAGCTTCTTCTTCATTCTGTGATATTAGCCAGAACAAGCACTGTGCCTATTGCGTATATACATTCGCAATGCGCACAAATATGCACGATGTATGCCAGTAAACAATGTTGATACATAATATGAGAAATATTGGCCATTGCGAATATCCTACTGTGAATTCGAATATTCTTGCTTAACACTAACTGTTAAAGGTTCCGTGGGTCAAAAAAGTATCTAAAATGAAAACGACCCAAAACACACGTCCAAGACGACCACTGTCTCGCATTTTAAATGGAAGGTCTCTAACATCCACCAGCTTTATGATGTAATCATGGAGAAATGGAAGCCCATTTCAGTCACAACCTGTGAACTCTATGCCCAAGAGAGTATGGGCGACACTATAAAATAATGGAAGCCCCACATAATATTGACAATTTTGGGTGCAAACAATACTGGTTTGGAAAAGTGGACAAAAGCATGGACCCTAATTTTAAATCACTTTCCTGAAACAAATAGCTTTTCTTTGACTTCCATAATCTTAATAATTGGTTTAAACAAATGACCCAAATGAAGGGAGGTCAGCGATGACAGAAATTTTCTCAAAGACCTCTCTATGCGCAATTTTTGTATTGTGCGCAAGTATTTTGTATTGTGCATTTGCTCATACAAACCAATAAAATATAAACACAATGTGTGGACATATACACACCAACACCAAAGAAGAAGAGAAAATGCAGGTTAATAAGCATAAAAAAGAAAATGAACACAAAACAAGTAAAATTGTAAAAGGAACAGAAATTAAACAGCTATAAAGAAGGAATTTACATCAATCAAATGCTGAAATGATGGCTGACTATGAATAAAATTAGGAAAAGATCTAGTCAATGTTATTTCTTGTAGCTTTAAAATGCTCAATACAGAAATAGTTTCAAAATAATAACATGTTTATTCAACTGTTTGAAATCACACCAAACAATGACTCATAGAATCAACATAAGGCAAACTAAAATATAATAATGGCATGTTCCCTTAACCTCCCTAGCGCTCTTGTGAGGTCCAGATTTCGGTACCAAAAGCGCACCATAGATTTTAATGGATTTTGTTTTTTATGTTATAGGCCTGTCACTTCCCAAAATATGTCCGTACAAGGGACTAGTAGACATCCTGAATATAATAATGTTTGAAACAAACAATTCTTTAAAAAAAATATGTTTAAATATTTCTTTTGTATGATAGATTTCAAAACAGTATGTATTCCTATTTGTTTTTGTTTATAATTCAATTTTTATTCATTTGGAAATGTGTTTTGTGGTTTTTTTTTACTTTTAATTGTATTGGATACAGTTATCACTGTTTCCAGTACTTTGAAGGGTTAACTTCAAAGGGGCACATCTAGGGAATCACAGTTTTCTCCATAGAAAGGTTTTAACTTCTGTGCAGAAGCCAGTTCAGAAGATCGGAGCCACCGGGACAGCGCAGAATGGTGAGTTTGCGCACCCGGGGCTATGATCTCGGGATGGCCCCATCTCGTCCAGTGCTATACAGGACAGTGCTGGACGAGATTGTGTGTCGGGAATGCCAGGGGGGGGGGGGGG
>CM070034.1:115120187-115132692 GCA_036250615.1 Ptychadena robeensis
CATTCGCGAACGGCAAAATCCGGGTTCGCGCCATCACTAGTCCTCATATTACATGGTTTTGGTACAGTAATTGTATAGCAAGATTGAAAGGTGTATGGTGACCTTAAAACTGATACTCTTTGGCCCAAGCAATAAAACCTGTACCAATAATTGCTTGTACCCATGCAAATCATAGCCATACACTGATCCAAAAATGTGTGACTATGTGTTGTAATAAGTAGATGTAGTTAGTAGTAGTTGGTCACAATTAGAAGTTATCAAGATGGTTGGTTGAAAACTGCTTGACTTTCACAAACTGCAGTCTTACCTAAAATTCTTTTCTAATAATATAGATGTTATTTTACTCATTCAGCCAGGATTTCATTCCAAATCCCAACATGAACTGAGAGAGCTACTAAAGCCCCCCATACACCACATACAATTACCATGCAACTTCTGTACAACCAACTTTTCTTCTACCAAAACCATGTAATAGGAGGACCTTTCTACACCTTCCAATCACTATGTATTCTATCAAGGAGGTCACTATACTACATAGTTGTTGGTAGGTCTCATGAAAGTTGCATAGAGGAATCTTAAGGTGTATGGGGGGCTTAAGGCTTAATGCAGACTATCAATAATACGGCGGTACCACCCTCCAATTAAAACTCAGCAAAGCGATTGTCTATTTTCTGTGGCCATTGATGGAAGATAGTCCTCCCCATCCACCCGCATTGTATTCTCATGGGCAATCACAGGACATGACAGGCAAATGAGTCATTCACAATTAACGTCACCAACCAAAGTCAAACTTTGTCTTCCCATAGACAAGGTGAATATAGCCTTTTAGAAAAGGTTATTCAATATGACGAAATATAAATTCACATTTTTCAATTTTTTTCTATTTCCATAGCAGAGATTCCATATCATAAAAAAAACTTAAAAAGCATTATACTTACTCTCTAAATCACTAAAAACTCGTGCTTTCGGAACTTCAAATTCTGTTACCACCTTTGTAATGGCCTACAAGAAATATTAATAAATAAACATAGCATTACTATCATTACATGTGATGCAATATAGAATAGGATGAACATTTAGGAAAGTGCATAATTAGACCATATCATTATAGCTTTTGGTAAGAACAGAGCATTCTGAACTTGAGTGGTTTTAATATAAGCAAAATTAATTAATTAATTACCTCTATCACTGTAACCATATGTCAACTAAAGTTTATAAAAACTCACTGCTTTGTTGTTTGGTGAATGCGGCACATGTGTGTGTACCATTGAGTTGGAGAAGTACACAGCCTCCAACAATGGCACTTTGGATAGCTAAAATCAACGAGATTGTGTACGAGATTGTGTAATGTGTATCATGCATTGTGAATTTTAAGGAACAATGTGTAGTTAGGTTGTAGATAGAAATGATCTCTACCATGTTACCATTAAACTTCAGAAGGGTTCAGATCTGGGAGAGATCCATGCTTACTTCCCATACTAATTTCCCTTAAATATACAAATATGTCAAATGTGATGTGAAGTGTTTTGGTCTAGCTAATATATCAAAATCTTAGACAACAATAGGTATCAAAATCTTAGCCAACATCCCTTTTCAAATAACATTACAAACAATATTGGTAGGTCAGAGGCACAACTTTTTTCCAACCTGCTCATGGGGTTGCTAGTCCCTGGGACTGTGAAGTAGACAGTAAATGGAATTCTATCTTTTGCAGCAAAATCATACACTTGAATAATCCATCACTTAAAAAGTTTCCATTGAAATAAGCACAGTATGCAATTAAAATCATAAAAAGTTTTTTCAAAGTAAAAGCACTCTTTGCCTTGTCATATCATAATCCAGAATCATTAAATATTCATTGTTCACAGAAATATTGTGTGTTTTCCATTCTCGACGCATTGCACCCTAGTTGGGGCTCATCAGCAGATTCTATAGTCATTCAGTAATCCAACCAAATGCTTTATATTTAAATCAATAACCCTGTATTGGTGAAAAAAAAACTTTTACAAGACTTTCTATGGTTTGAATTGCATACTGTGCTTCTTTTAATGGAACCCATTTAAGGGATGGATTATTAAACTCCAAAATCCAAAAGATAGAGTTCCATTTACTGTCTACTAAATAGCCTTTTAAAAGTCCCAGGGACTAGCCAACCCATGACCAGGTTGGAAAAAAGGTGTGCCTCTGACCTACTAATATTGTTTGTCATGTTTTGGTCTAGCCTCACCATCATGTGACACAATTGTCCTTGTCTGGCTGACTGAGCTTTGGGGCACCCGCTATCCGCGGCCAACTTTGCCACCGACAGCTGTGCATGCACGTCGATTTGCGGAAAATTAGTCAGCGGCTCGCTACGTGTATACTTAACACACGCAAGATTGCCTCATGCTATGATATCCTTCTTTGCTATAGGAATAAATGTGCGCAACCGCAAACTTAGATTAAGGTCTGCTAGTATACACTCATATTAATAAGGATTAATTAATGTCTATGGGCAGTTTACACAAAACGTTTGAAGAAATTATATTTTCAACCACATGTGCTGATGCAGTGTTCTTTTCGTGATTTATTTGTCAGCTAAACTTACTTTGATGTTAGTTAGAAGAATGAGTTGCCTTTCAATCATGAGTTAATTAGTTTCCAATAAACAATTACATTTTAAACTTGATGCTGGAATATCTATCCTCCTGTATATATGTATTGCAGATACAGTACACACTTTTCTGTTTACCCTTTGTGACCCAGTACTGCAAGATGAGATGCTCATACCACCAGCAGTCACAATGATCCTGGGGCTTTGCTAAATGGACTAAAGAAGGCCACAAATATAAAAAGACCAGGGAAATGTGATGGTTTGACCTCCAGTAAAGCCTGGGGATCAGTGTGACCTAGAAGCTCTCCTTGTATAAGTCATGACCTCTGTCATGCTGCAATGTGGCTCTGACCTCCACATCTCTGTAATCCTTTCTATGCTATTCCCTCACTCTGCTTTCCTTGCGTCCTCCCAGGAGAACTGCTCTGTCTCCCTTAATCATCAGTGGAGCGTATGAGGCCAGATCTGAAACCTGCAGAGCTGTGTCCCCCCCCCCATGTCCAGCACTTCTTATCCTGTGCTGCCAGTGTAATGTGCTTCATCTTTTATCCCCATAAAATAAATATTTCTGCTGAAATCAAATGCATGGCTAGCTTGGCTGCACACAGGAACTATGCTAAAGTGGTTTACTAATGCCAGGGCTTTGTTTCCTTGCAGCATTAATTATACATTGAAGAAAGGGACTGCTTTTCCATCTGACAACTGCTTGTCTATCATGAGCGTACTTTACAATCATCTCATCCCATCCTCATCAGAGGGAAATGAATGAAGTTAGGGGTGAGAGACAGCTGCAGTAATAGCCAAGGGATGACTCCTCACTGGTCCCTGTGCTAACATGCCTGCAGAAAGGAGCACTAAACATAATTAGATGTACTGACTTCTCCATCCTGTCCCTAAAAAAAAAAAACCAAGTATGGAATGGCTCAGCACCATGTAAACCACACAGCATCCGCTGAGAAAGTAAGGGTATGCGTTCCTTCAGAACCCCCATCACCAAGCACTGCGCTTAGCATAGGGGGGTCCTGAGGATGTGGAGACATAGCCTTATGCTTGAAGCCTAAAGCTAGCCACACATTGTACAATTATCATTCAATTGAGGTTTCGATTAGATTTTGTACTTCGATTTAAAAAATCGAACATGATTGTCATTTAATCAAAGTTCTCCACATGGGAAGCACGATAATTGAACAATTTCAACTGAAATAAATCGAAGTAATCCAAAATTGCGATTGAATTCCTCTTATGATTTAAGTTTCAATGAAGTTAAAAGGGAAGTAGCCTAAAAAATCGAGCCAAAAAATGAGCCACAAAACGAGCCCCAAAAAAAAAATCGAGCAAAATTTTCCAACTTGTCCGATCACTTTTCAATCGACGATTGTACCAAAAAATCTTTCAACGATCATCGATTGCACTATGTGGCAGTCAAAGATTAATGTTTAATCGATCTTTTTTTTTCCATCGAAAAATCGTCGATTGAACGCTGATAAAATTGTACCAGTGTGGCTAGCTTAGTGATTAAGTCCATGAGTGCGCTTTTGGCTGTATGTTTGTTTTGGATTTTTTGGTTTTGAGTATTCACAACATAAAGATGATCGAATTTTCGACTAGCTGACTGTTTTATTAATTTTATTTTATTATATGCGCCAGTATATACGACAGCGCTTGTACAAACATTAGAGTTGAGATGCAACACAAAGATAACAGACACAGATACAGGATATGACACAGGAAGGAATAGAAGTACCCTCCCGGTCGGGCTTACAATCTAATAGGTTGGGGAACAAGGTAACAATAGGTGGGGGGGGGGGGTGAGAGACTGCATGGTGGTGATGAGGAATGAGAAGATGGGTAGGAGAGGCTGAGGAGGTGGGTTTTTATAGCTTTTTTGAAGATGGCAAAGGTAGGAGCAAGTATGATGGGGCGAGGGAGGGAGTTCCAGAGAGTAGGAGCAGGCCTTAGAGAAGTCTTGGAGCCGCAAATGTGATGAGGTTATGAGTGGGGATGTCATTATAGGTCACTGAGGAGCAGAGGGGGCAGTTTAGAGGTATATTTTGTATTAGGTTGGAAAGTAAGTGGGACAGGAGGTGTGGAGAGATTAAAAGCAAGGCAAAGGACTTTTTCAATTTAATTCTCTGGAGAGTTGGAAGCCAGTGAAGAGATTTGCCAGAGAGGAGCAGCAGATGAGTGCGGTTTAGAGGGAGTAGATAGTCTGGCCAGCCATTCATGAGGACTAGGAGAGGTGATAGTCTAGTGAGAGAAAGACCAGAGGGATGATGTGAGTAGTCAAGGCGAGAAATGATGAGAGCGTGTACCGAGTTTGTGGTTTCTGGGGACAGGAAGGGGTGGATCTTGGAGATGGTTGCGGAGATGGAAGTGGCAGGAGGATAGGTGATGTTTGAATGTGGGGAGTAAAGGAGAGTGCAGAAGTGAAGATGACACCAAGGCAGCGAGCTTGTGGATGGTGTTATTTACTAGTGAGATGTTGGGTGGAGGCCTGGAAGGGGATGGAGGAAGGAAAAGATAATGAGTTCAGTTTTGCTCAGGGTTGAGTTTAACCTATCTGAGCGTTCAGCCCTGAGTTAAAGCTCTAGGTATCACCGTCTTTCTACGGCGGTTAGGAGCATCAGCATTGTATGCAGATGCTTCCGGGTCCGCCCCGATCGCATCACCGGTGACGCGAAGGGGCGGGGGTAGGTAGGGGCCGCCATAGACCGCCAGTCTAACTGGAGGGGCGTTGCTTTCTTTCAACAAGTAAGTACGGCGTCTCAGTGACGCCGGACTTATGTTTACCTCCTCCAAGTGAGCAGGCAATCACGGCGGAGATATTGTGCTCCACCGCAATGCCCATGGCACGTTAGGAAAAAAACCGTGCCATGGGCGGCGAAACGCTCAGGAAGGGTAAAGGAATCTGTCAGCGTCCATGCAGAGATGGCCGATAGGCACTGAGAGATGTTGTCGAGGCAGGAGGAAGTAAAGGCCGGGGTGGATAGGTAATTTGGGTGTCATCAGCATATAAATGGTTATTGCAGACCAAAAGATGAGATGGAGTTGCCAAGGGAGCAGTGTTGTAAAGGGGAGAATAGGACCGGACCACGGACTAGCCTTGTGGGACCCCAACAGGAGAGGGGGGGGGGGGGGGGAGTGTGAGAAGACTTTGTGAGCTGATTGCAAAGTGAAAATGTATCATCACCAACATTTTAGATGTAGAGAAGTATTGTGGGAACATTGGAAAACAAAAGTTTTGCTCTAGCACATGTAGTTTTTGCTTAAATTAAGTTCAAAGTCAAAGCCCCGTCTCCAAGTGTCCCCATCTAAAGTTTGGGTATATGCCTCCTCAGCTCCGAGATCCATCAGTGCTGAGGTATCCGCTGTCTGCCTGCTTCTGAGGGGGGAAAGGGAGGTCCTAGCAGCTACCTTCTCTCTCCCTTTGTTCTAGGCTGACACACAGCACAGCCTGCATGCTGTCTGCTGGGTTTCTCTAGCTGACAGCAGGAGCAGCTAGAGGGACTCGCCAACAGCACTGGCACACAAAGGGTCACATAAAGGGACCCGATGTTCCAGCCGATTGACCGCGTGTGATGACATCATCACGCACTGTTGATCGGCCAAAACATCGGGTCACCATCTATACGTGTATGGGGGGCTTAAGATGGCAGTAAAACACTCTACATTATGATACTGGTGGAGGTTTTAGTGAGGAAATACCTGTTAAAGTCTTGGTTCTTTTATATATTGTAACCATTGGTCTAAAATTCTCATTGCACTGGGATAATTTCCTTATCACATATGCATGTTGAGTTATTATGTCAAAAAGTATTCTTGTTATCAATAAATGTCTTGTTTCTGTGCTCATGCATTCTGCTCACCCCAGTTTACTCACCTCTGGAATGCTGCTCACAGAGAGTCGGAAGTCTTGCAAGGTCCTTGACAAGTCCTGAACTCCATAACTCACCTCATCATGAGCCTTCTGGTTCATGTAGAAAGTACAGACTAAACCAGCACTGCAAAAGAGGAAACATTAATAAATATATTTATTATGGGGTGGAGTATCAGTCAACTCAATTGTCAGCAGGATACTGAACAAAGACAGATAGAGCTTAGTGGAGAGACCAACAGGCACTGCACTTAGTAACATCCAGCCTTAAAAATCTATTTATAACATCCCAAAACCAAAACCAAAATTTTATAATTAAATGAAAAGTATTAAATTCATGTCAACACATTAAAAAAGATAAAAAAATAAGTTAACCAAAAACCCAATTCCTTAGAAATGAGGGCTGCATGAAAAATTTTGATTTCACCACCCAGAAAGTTGTTGATCTGCAACTTTTATAAAGATCAAAAGTTCAAAGCTTTTTGCCTTTAGCTTTATGCTTTTTTTTCAGGCCAGTACGTTTGTAAGCCGTAAAGGCAAGAATAAGCTGTAAACCCAGGAGTTTGCACCAAGAAAAATCTGTAATGCATTTGAACAGATGATGTTGTAAACATGTATGTTTCAGAGTTTGATGTAACTGTAAACTAACTTTAATTTTTACCCACCTGTGACGTTACCCAGTACTGAGATACAAATAATATAGAACAGTTTTGTTTATCTAGGCGGGAATACATCAGACAATGCTAGTTGTAAAAAGATCACATGATCTTAGTGGTCAGTGTAAGAAGGACCACCTGAGACAGATAGAATATAATCACATAAGACTGGTGGTCAGTGGAACAGGACCACCCAAAATAGGTGTGAGAAGTGACCTTGTAAATTGATCATCAGTGGAAGGACTGCCCTACACCCTTATGGAACTAACTGAATAGACCAGGGAGGCTATAAAGGCATCAACAGGCAGGAAATTTAGCACCTCTACAACCAATCATGTAAATATGTACATACGGTATACACATATGTAATATGACAATGTAAATATCTCAAACAGAAAAACCTTAACCATCTACCGTATTTGTTCCTCTTTAAGAAGCAATTTTTTCCCCCCCAATAATATGTGTGCGTTGTATAGAGTAAAGATGTGGCCACCGGTGGCCAAATAATTATTTGTTTTCAGATGCTTGCACCTTTACAATCCCCCAGTCGGGCTAAGCAATGAGCTTGTCCAACAGCGGCAGAGGCAGGGCAGCTGTTAGAGGGAAAATTCAGCCACGGGCAGTTCCTCCATCTGCCATTTTGCCTCCTGGGGCTTGAGTAGTCGGGAGCTACCAGCCACTGGCCTAGCTTAAATTCCAGGAGGTGGAAGCAGGAAAACGGTTAGAGGGCATCTTCCCTTTGCTTCCCCTCTCAACCTTCTGGAACTCCGGCTCCTGCCATTGCTATTGTTGGCCAGACTTGAGGGAAGTGATTGCTGAGCAGCAAGCCTTCTGTAACAGTCAAAGCCAAAAAAGCACACATCTCTGTATCCAGCAGAATATACATTTTGTATGCTCTGTGGAATTGAATCAATGAAGGGGTTTAGATGATTAGGCCTGTGGCTACCAATGTAATCATAAGGGGTGCAAATTCCTTTTATTAACATCTTAAGCTTGCCCATTTTAATCTAAGTTCCCTCTGCAAACAACTCCAAAGCAGTTTACACTGCGCTTTCCTGCAGTTACAGAGACCTATTGCCTTTAGGGTATTTGTGGCCAGAGCCAATGACACAAGTATCTTTAAAGACTTCAACAGGAAAGTGGACCACATGTAGGGTCTCACAAAACAAAAAATACAGTCCAGTGCAGGTAGCATTTCTTATGACAAATGAACCCAGGACCCAGATTCTTCGAAATAATGTTGTTTACTCAATGTGATATTCAAGCTCTCAATGACTATACCCCCATGCAGCTTGTATCTTTATTGTATACAGCATAAACATATTTAGGTCTCTATATTTATATCTCATGTCACCTGTGCTGAACAGGATGTGTCACATAATTATATCCAAAAGCAGGACAAGTGCAGAAGATACACCACACGGAAACAACACAAGCAGATGCTCCATCCAATATAAGTATTGTGTTTGTTTTTGTACAGCATACATAAAGAATTATTTAGAAAAACTAAATTCTCAACTAAAACTGATGTACTTCAGTATAGAGTACATCAAGATATAAATATTATTGTTTCATAACAGCTGTTTTTTTAAATTTGTATGTATCAAGGGTTAAAGGTTTGTCCAGATTTTTGTCAACTCTTGGCCATGTTGGCATTAAGACAATGTAAGTCTATATGACTTAACAATCATTTTGTCACTACTGGGGTAGATGATTTTAAATACATTTCTTCACAGTCTCTCCAACAGGGCCTTGGCTCTGGGGGAAGACCAAGATCAACTTGTAGCAGAATGATGGTAAGAGAAGAGAATGGAGAAGGAAAGGAACTGCTTATGACCCTATGCATACAACCTTATTAGTGATGGTGGTGGTAGTGTCATGGCGTGGGCATGTATGGCTGCCAATGGAACGGGTTCTCTTGTATTCAATGATGATGTGACTGCTGACAAAAGCAGCCGGTTTCAGGAAATATTATCTGATTCTCATATTCAGCCAAATGCTTCAGAACTCATTAGGCAGCGCTTCACAGTGCAGATGAACAATGACCCAAAACATACTGCAAAAGCAGCCAAAGAGTTTTTTTAAGGGAAAGAAGTGGAATGTTATGCAATGGCCAAGTCAATCACCTGACCTGAATCAAATTGAGCATGCATTTCACTTTCTGAAGACAAAACTGAAGGGAAAATGCCCCAAGAGTAAGTAGGAGCTGAAGACATTGGCAGTAGAGGCCTGGCAGAGCATCACCAGGGATGAAACCCAGCGTCTGGTGATGTTTATGCATTCCAGACTTCAAGCTGTAATTGACTGCAAAGGATTTGCAACCAAGTATTAAAAAGGGAAAGTTTAATTTAAGATGATTATTCTGTCCCGTTACTTTTGATCCCTTAACTAGTGGGAGGCACATATGCAAACTGCTGTAATTCCTACACCCTTCACCGGATTTGGATGTAAATAGTCTCAAATGAAAGCTAACAGTCTGTCTCATTCCAAATCCATTGTGTTGTATAGAGCCCAAAATTTTAGAATTGTGTTGATGTCCCAATATTTATGGACCTGACTGTAAATTTACTGCAGTAGAAATGTAGTTTGTGCATAATTCATGAGGGGCACATTCTTTGCAGTGAATATATTATGTGGCAGAGGCCCTTCCTTCCATATGTAAATATCTGCTCATCTGTGATTTACAAGTAAAGTTTATGAGAGTTAGATAACTAGACTCTGGTAGGTACAGGTCTCAGAGTGGACAGCATGCCCAGTAACTCCTTCTCTATCAGACCCTTCCCCACTGAGCGGCTTCCTGGGGGCAGAACCCTCCCTTATTTTTACTTGTGCCCAGGGGATCATGGTCTAGAATCTTAAAGGGGACACCACCCTGATTCTGCGGGTGCATGACACTACACACACACTTTTTGTGTCTGTGACCTTTTTTCTTCTCCATCTTCTTTTCAAAACTATAGATACATATTATAGTGTGAACAATTTTTATATGTATATTCATATACATACATCTACCATATAATTCTCCAAACTACATAAGAATTTTAATGACTACCTGATGCTGTTTTAAACTTATGTTGTGCTCATGGATTTGCTTATGCATTTTCCAGTTTCTACCTTAACATATGGTGATATTTATACTGTATGGTTTTATTTCATGTTCTTCTTGTTTCAATCCCCTTACAGTAATTGTCTACAACGCACAATAAGAATGGGGTTGGGATTGTATAGGCGTTTGTTAGAGAAAAGGTGGTAATGGTAAAAACCTGAATGGAGATGAAGTGGAGATGGTGTGACAAAAGAGACAATAAATAATAGGAACTGGGTGGGGATGGACAGATGGAATGAGGACAAGATGTCTTGAAGCACATCTTCCATTTTTGGTTACAATGACTGATGAAATAATATACAGACTTTGCACTGACTCATCTCAACTTTGTAAAGGGTGCTTGGACCTTTAAAGAATGAAAGCAACAATAGAGGTGGGAATACACGTAAAGATTTCAAGAGAATCAATATTCGATTAGATTGAATAGTTTGATTTTTATATCGAAAATCGTTTTGTTGAACCTTGATCTTTTTATAAATGTACAACACCATGAGTAATCAATCGATCTCTGTTAATCATTGAATTTGAGTGGAAGTGCTCAAGTGGTAGGCATGCTTCCTCGATCGGTTGGTAAAAGTCTTGATTAAGGCCCCCATAAACGTTTCAATTTCCCTACAATCCATGTCAGATTCGATTATAATTTTTGATCAACGTTAGTGCGAACTACCTCCCACATGGAAAAACTGATACTTGATAGATGTTGGTTCAATTGATCAAAGGAAGTCGATAGTTAACACACCAAAATGTCTGCCAAAGGATGTTTAAGTATGCTTAGTATTTAAATCGAACCAAAATCGGTCGGGCACAACACAATAACATTCGATGTATACTTGATCAATCAAAATTTAGCGACATGTCCGATCGACCAAAAATCGATGCATGTCCACATGGTTCGATCGACCTAGTTCGATCAAAATTAACCCCAAAAAATTGATTGAAAAGTGATCGGACATGTCGCAAAAAATTTAATTGATCAAGTACTTGAAAATCGGTTGGTACCATGGAACGGGAAAATTGAAATGTGTATGGGGGTCTTTTCACTGCAATTGATTCAAATTTGCGGACATGTCTAAAACAGTTCCGATCGAGATTCAGTCCGATGTCAATTACTTTTACCTCGATTGAACTAAAGGTCCAATCAAGCACAACAATCAATCTTTTTAGTCGATCTTATAAAAATATCTGTACGTGTAGTCCCAGCTTAGGAGTCTGAATTAATTACATTTAATGATCAAAGGATCATAAGCTAGAACATATAAACTTCAAGGGGTTCATTGGGAGGTCAGTCATATCTGATTGTTATATATATACATGGTTTATACTTTTTTATTAATTTTTTCCCATCCTAAAACATGTCTCAACAGACATTTAAGCTTGTTACAGTTTAACCCCCGAAACACCAGAAACCACGTAAAAGTCATTTTATGATCTTCTCATCTGCTAAGATGCTGCCTGTTCCTGCGTGTTTCAGGTGCATTAACAAGCTCTGTAAAAGCTTTGAGGCTCTTTAGAAGTAAAGTGAAATGACTGCAGTTCTGAAAATGGGTCAAGTGACAGAAAAATGACGACCCAGCCTGCCACACTCACTTCTTCAAATCTTTAATGTAGGCATAATAAAAAATGAATTGTCTTCCCCTCCGATGGATAACTCTAGACAGGAACGTTGATTTAGCAGGTATTGGAGGAGAAATTGATGGTAAAATAGCTTCAAGAATGAACTGTTATTAACATGCAGCATTTTTTTTTCCTTTGATGAGCCAAGGTGAGGATGATGTCTCTGTGGGTCCAGCCTCTAGTGGCGGCATGAGAGGACGCCATCACCTTGTCTTCTCTAGCAAATACTCTCTGGTGCCCTGGACACAGGAGAAGCTGTACAGAGATACATAAACCCATACATGGAGACACTGAGTCTAGTGTATTGAGAGCAGATTAGCGCAGCACATGATTGCCAACTGCTGTGACAGGGATCAGATGAGCTGGAAGACTTTGGGCTATGTTTTTCGACCTCTGTTAATAAGGGCAGAAAAAAAGCCAGCAAACATATCTCCCATCGGTTCACTTTCCCAGCATGCACTTGCACATACAAGGGTCAATTTTCTAAAGTAAAAAAGAAGTTGTGTTTGAATAATGTATTATTTAGTTGGTATCACAGATGATATTTTTAGTTTTTATGTACAAAATGTAGTTGCCGAGATCAGGGCACTTTTTTGGCTGGCAAGTCAAAATGATCTACCAACAATAAAAATTGTAAACATAATATATATATTCAGTATTTT